>CM061041.1:42680145-43087645 GCA_030762985.1 Adelphocoris suturalis
AATAATATCTACCCTCATGATACCTACCTAAATTTTTGATCACCAAAGAACCACCAATTTATGGTCAGATTCATAGTAGCGATAGCAACTACATTCATATACGTTCTTGACCACAGAACACAGAAAAGAATCCGTCTGCTCCACAAAGAAAGTCCGTCCAATAATTTTGTTGTTCATATTTCTTTAGTGAAGGATTGTTCCTCAAGGGAGGTAGGTATATTTTACAATAGCTTATTCCCTTCCGTAGATTTGAACGAATCAAAGAACAACCAAGTTCTAAGAACAAACAGATTTACATAAGAGTATAGATTGAAGATGGCAACCGAGAATGAAAAACTTCAAAAAGAAAAAAAATGCAGAGAAAAATTGAATCTGAACAAAGGAAGAACCGCAAAATACCAAAAATAAAATTAGGAGAATGTGAACTACTGAAACAAACCACACGGTGAATCAAACTACTACTACAACTACAGAATACCAAACACTACCCAATTCTGTAAGACCCTCGGCGAAATAAATCAAAAATTTTGAAACATAAAAACTCAAGATATTAATATTCTGAACAATTTAAAACTTATGATAATGGAGAGCAGCTAAGCAAAGGCCGATTCGAATGGTTTGATGATACGAACGATTCGGAGGGTAAACTACTTGAAACTGGTTTAAATTAGTAACTGGTTAAGGCTACTAGATTTCTTTTTCCATTGAAAAGCACTTTTCTTGTGGAAATTGGGTTCCACACAAGATTGCTTTCGATGGCCCAATCAAAACTCTACATGAGCTCAAAAAGCACTGAAAGATGAATAATACCCAATTTAAGCGCTGGGAATTGCTTTCAAAGGTAACCTCCCACATAACCCTTTTTCTCAATTTTTGAGAAATCGATGTGGGACATGGAGGGCTTTTGGAGTGCCCAATACTAATTAGAAATAAAAATGAGAAGCAAGAAAAATTGTTGGACTACCCGAAAGGAAGTAGGTTCTTTCTTTATTTCTCATTTTTTGCTGAGTGACCTCTCATCTTAAAGACTACTTAGCACTGAACAAGAGAGTGAAGCCAGATCCGTTCTCACAGTAAAGCTGGGGACCTTTCTCTCTAAAAATGCCTCACTTTGAACGGAATAAGATTCCGCAATTCCAGCTTCACCAACTTGTTCAGTACTAAAATATCTTTAAAATGCCACACAGCCAAAAATGGAGAAAAATATTTCTAAGTATCTACCCTCTATCTCCTATATGGGTAATCCAAAAATAAATTTTTTTTTTTTTTTTTTTGGGTATAATCTCAAAAATTGAGGAAAAAGGTTGGGGGGGGGTTTAATTTTGGATACGATTTCCAGCGCATTGGGTGTAACTCAAAATCCTTCCAATATTTCTTGAGCCCATGGAGACTTTTGATTGGGTAATCAAAAGCAATCTTGTAAGCATGGATTAATAAGAATTCTATGAAACCCAATTTCCACAAGAAAGTGCGAGGTCCTTTCCGGATCCACCACTAAAAGATGTGTAAGATTTTAAATTTTAGCAAAAATTTAACATTAAACCTAGGTTTTAATCATAATTCAGAATGAAATTCAATGCCATGATTGATATAGCGACTCAGATATAATGACGATGATTTTAACGAAAAGATACTTTGGTCCTTGGGAATTAGCAAAAGAACTGGCTTTTCCATACGATCGGATTGCTGCGCTGCTTTAAAAAACAATGTAACATAAAAAAAATATTATTTTAAAAAGGAGGTACATAAAACAAAAATAATAAACGATGCAAGATGTTCCACGAAGCAATAGCTATTAGAAATATGAATTAAATCAATCATTAAACTTCTACGTGATGGGCACTTTACGTTGAAAACATTTTATGTTGAAATTGATACAGTTGTATAAGTAAAATCAATTACAGATTTCGTTAATGAAAACAACTAATTTAGATGCTATGAATATTCCATTCTGTGTTAAGTGGAAGGACGATAATGAGATTTTGTATTGATGATAAAAGTATTGTAAACCAACGAACGATTGTAATGCATATTGAGTCACACTAAAAGGAGAGTTCTCAGGAGGAAAATTCAATTTCAGGAGGTTTTCAAGCAATCAGTTTGGAGGAATGGGAAAATAAATCCAATGCTTGTAGCCCAACCCCTGTTTAAAAGAAAGAAAAAAAAAAACTCTTTGCCTATTTCCCTAATGGGAAAGCTGCGGTCTCTCCTTACGTATTTGGGAGACTGAATTTTTAACACAGGAAAAAGGGCACCCGAAAAAATAGAGGGGAAAGACCGCTTTTCGGAGCTCATATCATATTTATACAGGGAAATGTGAGCATGACCAGAACTTCGGGAGAGTAGGCTCCATGTGGGATATTTACAGGAACGACAGGTGGAAAAAAGGACTCGACCGCAGCCAATAGGTTGAGAGAACGAGGTTTCTCGAAACTTCTTTCAGGACAAAATGCTGGTACACTCGTAGGTAGTATGAGAACGCCACGAAAAATTACACAGTTACACGACAATAATTTAACATGGATATGTTTTGGGTATATTCAAAGTTTTTTGTTCTCATTATCGCTTCGATTTCGCTTTGCGATAGGGCGAATTCAGTACCTGGTGCGGTTAGGATGTTATACCCAACCAATATGAAGCGAGTAAGTGGCTTGAGGCGTTTGTTTGAGCTGTTCCTTCCATCTACTAAAATTATAAAAGGTACCTCATACCGAATGGATCTCAATGAATCAGCTGGGTCAAAAACGGACCCTTCAGATCAACTTAGTCAAAGATCGAACTGTTGGGTCAGCCTAGATTAATTACTGACAAGCGTAATTGACTAAATGGAATATGATATTTGAAAATAACATTCTCATTTTTCAACAATTTAGACATATGTATCATGCCTTGAGGATGGCCCGTGATTTGAATTTTCGCAGGACCGCGGGACGAGCAAACGTAGTAACACGTGTGAGTTAATAACATGTGGGGGATAGATTATTAAATAATAACCTAATTTAAAATAATTGAAGTTTCTATCATCATCTGAGTGAGCCGGAGCAAATTTCTTCGCTATTCAACCTATGTAGGTGAATTTTATAGGTAGTATGGCACATGATTTTTCGGATAAATCTGAATCACAAATTTATTACGATATTTTGTACAAATGATAGAAACAATCCACCTTTTCCATAGAAACGTCTTCGTTACCAGATTACAACTCAAGGTGTCCAGCATACGGTTATCATTTTTAAAATTTATTAGCCTTAGAAACAGTCCCAAACTAGTTAATCAATATTTTTCGTTGTTAACGTTATGAATGGGGTTTCCTTCGGAAAACTTTTTTAGGAACCCAGAACTGTATCCGGATTTTTCAGGCTTCTAAGGTTGAAATCAAGATGAAAAATTAATATTCAAATAAGAACGAATGAGAACAGACGGTAACGTACAAGAAGGAGTATTGTAGACCAACAGCAATAGACTACTACCAAAAGTGATCGAAAATAAAGAAAAAAATTGGTAATAATTTACACTTTCCTGGCATGAAAATAGCAAATAAGTCATCATCGAACATTCAAGTAATCGATCGGGTTTCATGATACAAATAGGTTAAGGAAAAGGTAAGTGGATTTTATCGAGGCACCTATCAATTAAAGAACACCTTGCATCCAACAAAAGACAGAAACAAAAATAAAAAAATCATAAATGAAAATCGATCGAGGGCACTTACATTTTGGAGACCCGACATTAGTTGTGTCTGCTGATCACAACTTACCTGAAACAAGAAACAGACAAATAAAATATGAAGTCAGTTAAAAATACTGCACCAGTTGAAGCAGGGCGGAACATTAAACATTAGCAGTGAAGTAAATGTAGATATTCTCGCCCTAGTAGATAATTTATGGACCAAAACAGAGGAAGGCGATTGTTTGGAAACAACTTTCCCAGAAACATGAATATTTATGGGCAGGAAGCTAGGCGAGAGCTTAACCCGCCTACCGTAGATGATGTTACACAATCTCGATTTAGCGTTGATATCAAACAAGACCGATTGACGGGTCCAGGAATTCGGGACATCCTGCAGAATGCCGTAGTAGGTAGACTGTAAAAGAACAGTGACCTCTTTTTCAATAAATATAACAAACAGCACACGAAATTCGGTACATTTTAAAAATAAATCACCGAATAGATCATTAGAGCAGATCAATAAAAAATACAAGGGGCATCCCGAAAGTAAGTTTACCCTATTTTTAGAAAATTCAAAAGTGCTTCAAAAAATTTTGAAAAGAGAAATACAAAAAGTTATTCTTTTATTCACATACTATTTTTCCAGATAATCGCCATCAGTTGCTACACATTTTTGGTACTGTGGTAACAGTTTTTGTAATTCGGTTTTGTACCAATCTGCCGTCAAACTGGAAAACCAGCTTTTCACTTCTTGTTTGAGGTCCGCCTCTGTACCAAATCGTTTGCCCCCTATTGCTCTTGAAGAAAGAGGTGAAAATTACTTGGAGCAAGATCCTTTGAATAGGGAGGATGACCAAATACGTCCCAATGAAACGACGACTACAGCAATTCTTGAGTGATCCGAGCAGAGTGGAGGCGGGTGTTATCGTGGAAGAGGACAGTGTGCGACAACAACCATTTGGCATTTGTTCTGGATCGCTCGTCGAAGTTTTTTCAAAACCTTTTCAAAAATTTATTTTTTCAAGTTTTTGTTTTTCCCGATCAAAAATTGAATTACACTGCGCATTTTGCAGTCGGCGGTAGGGCGGAAGGGGGTCTCCATATTTACAATGAGGTAAATGCCATTGTTGCGATCCAAAGAGTTTACAATTTTTACAGTGCTTCCATCACATCCACACGAAACTTCCCTCCGAGTTTCAGCCTTCCCGCTTTCACAAGGGCGATTTTAGAAATAGGGTAAACTTACTTTTGGAATGCCCCTCGTACCTCGCATAAAATTGAAGGAAAAAAAAAAAAAAAAAAAAAAAAAAAAGAAGTCATTCCTTCTAGGTTTGCGAATAACCTTAATATAGGTATAAAGTTTTATTTTTAACAAATTTGAGTACCTTGAGTGTGAAGGAATTTTTAACGACCAATTTTGTGGCACAACACTCGTTTTAAATAAAATTCTGCAACTAAAAAAAGTAAATTTTTCAACATGATTCTGAGCATACATCTTTAATGTTCTAGTTCATCGTCGATAAATTCTTTGGACTAAAATTCTGTTAAAATATACAAATTTAACGGTTTTAGTAATTTATGGTAATTTTTTAGCACATTTTCAAATTTGAGCAATTTAATGGGCTCAAAACCCGCTGGTCTTCTTTTTGTTATATACTTGCTCTTAAAAATATAATGTATGAAATATCTGCATGGTATTTTTTATTCAAGTACATATTTCAATATTTTCCCGTTTTAGATTGAACCTGTCAACAATTCTAGCGACCCACGACGTCTGCGCGGAGCGCGAAGTCTGGATTTTCATGTACATACATACGTTTATGAAGCCCCTTCTACAAAATGAATACCACGCCCGTACACCAAGCTAATTACTTCCACTGGAAATGGAAAGGGAAAAAACGCTGACACCCGGAATAATTAAAGGAAAATATGGGCGGAGTGAGCTGTAGGCAGTAATGGAAAAGTGATGAGGAAGACAGTTGGCAACTGGACTGGTGTCTCTAATGAGTTTTTCCATTTGATATTTCGAACGAGTCGTTGACGCCAACATTTTTGAGCCACAGATTAAAACCATACTCAAGATGCAATTCAATGTTCAAAGTATTCAAACTACCTGGGCAATATTACAAATGAGCCCTACTCACTTCTGTAAGCATACAGATAATTTGAAGATCAAAATAAATACTACAAATGCCCTCATTACGAATAATGTGATCCCGATGCTCTGGCTACTTCGCTTAATTGTTTATTGGAATTGACATATTATTATAGACATCTTCAGTCATGACAATACACGATATGAAATGATTCCGACCTCTCTGGGATCCCTGGATACTTCAACCCTAAGCCTTGAATAAAACAGCCGGTTGAATAAAACATTGATGCTTTATCCAATAGGTTTACTTAACTGCTCGGGGCCGTTCCAAGCATAATTACCATCTAACGGGTTCAATTTCAGAAACCTACCGCCTGGTGGGTGCGAACAGTTTTTTGAACTTAGTTCGAAAATTTTAGATCTGACGGTGGCTATTAGAAAATTACGGGCAAACCCACTACAATGTTAGATAAGCAACACATGGAATCACATACATCACGAATACAGCCAGAATAACACTGGTACGAACAACAATCATACACAAATCACAACAATACAATAGAGGAGGAAAATAGTAAGGGGTTCAACTTATCAAGGGAGTCACAAAATATTAGGTACCTAGGTACTTGGTTTAGATTTGCGTGTAGCTCAGCTGCTTTCATTTTCGGAGCGGTTTATGTAGCGTATCATTTTAGCATATATTGAGATATCTCCAACGACTGGCGAACGATTTTTGAACGATTGCCATAAGAAAATTTCGTCGCCCCCTAAAAAAGAGTCGATTGTTAACAGTAACGCTTTTTGCAGTTGTGTGCCAAACTAAACACATGAAAATGTCCACGGTCGAATTCGGGGGTACTGGTCCAAGTTTTGCTAAACGCGGAAATTGGTGAAGGGAACGGTATAAAAGTTAGTTCGTTTGAGCGAAAAGCACACCGAAGTGTGAGGGCGAGCGCTTAGAGGAACGAGTAAACTGCAGTTAACTGCAGTGAACTATGGCTCTTGTGCGTATAGCAATTAACTATAATTCATACCCCCATTGATTTATATAACCCATAATGATATCCTCACCGACCCTCACCCTCATGCTCAAAATGAGTACTGTTTCGATGGCATCATCATGTCTTTACATCGAAAGTGCTCGCCCTCAGTACTCGATTTGCTAGTGACGACGGACTCGCCCGAAAGGTACGTAACTGATACTTTTATATTACTACTAGAGGAAATAGCCCTTTAGATCTAATACCTGCCCATTCGTAAATCGTCTGTTCCTCGGAGCCACAACGAGTTATTCAGACTCGTAAAGCCTAGTACGCACTGGGATTCATTGTTCGGACTCTTTGTTGCAGACGCTCGGATTCATGTCTCAGATTCTTTGCCCCGCGACATTGTCGCTCTGCAAATCGTGTACGCATCTAGATTGAATCTGAGCCATGTCGAACGAGGTCGCGCTTTCGGGGATTGCAGTAGCACTTTACTTAGCTCTACGGAGTAAAAAAAAAATGCTACTAAAAAAGAGCCACCGCGTTGGTGGATGCGTGGATCCTTCATTAACCCTCGGTTTTTTAAATATCGTGAGGCCATTATCATCTTTTGTGGAGGGGCCCCAAAGCTGCTGCAGCCTGCAGGACATCATAGACAAGGGGGGAAGAGGTTCCGAGAGTGTCTAGAGTAGAGATGAGAGTGTGACCTGAACTGAAGCAAACTGTTTAGAAGACTAGAAGAAGAAGGCAAAAAATTATTACATGATGTTTTATTATATCTGCATAAGATAGCCCATCTGCGCCAACCACTAAGAAGGGTGTAATGGTGCTTCATGGGTCAATTCTAGAGCTCATTTCTGATCGAAAGTACTTGTTAGAGATTTATTTTAATGCTTTGTTTTTCTGAGTAATTTCATTTTTAAGATATGTTTTCTACCTTCAAACGACCACAAATCCACTTGAGATCACTGTAAAATCAAAAATATGACCACCGTTGAAAACAGCGTTAATTGGATAATCCAGCTATTTGATGTCAAATCGATTTTATAAGACGACTTAATAAGTTAGTAAAAAGTTCCAGTCATGCAGCATGATCGTATGAGCGGATTTTCGTAAATTATCTTAGTACCTATATTTTGTTAAATTGTTTTGAAAATTTAGGATTTTAACTAGGAAGAAATGTTCACTACCGATTTTGTGGCAAATAAACTTGTCCTAAATAATTTTCGGCAATTCAAAAAATGTTTTAGCAAATTTTTCGAAAAAAATGAAGCTATTTTTGATTTTTAGCTTTTTTTTAGCTGTTTTTATCCATTTTTGACAAATATTAATGAAATTTAAGTACCTAATTTTTTCAGCACAAATTTCTTGTTTTTGTAGTTTATTGTTAATAAAGTTATTTTGACTAAAATTCTGCTTTAAACAAAAAAAAAAAAAAAAAAAAAAAAAAAACCCAATTTTTACCCGTTTTTAGCTACAAGCATAACAACGATAACTACGAAGCGATAACAACGAAAATACACCGGTGAGAGGCCCACTTTGTTCGATATTCACGTACGCACTGACTCAATGTTGCGCGACAATGTGTAAAGAATCCCATTCCGTATGGGACTCGAAAAATACTAAAACGCAACACACGAGATGCAAGACTCAATGTCGCGGAGCGTCCCGGATGCAAGAAAATGAGTCCGAGACGCAGCTCCGCGACAAAGAGTCCGAACAAAGAATCCCAGTGCGTACTAGGCTTTAGACAATCGAGCTGGTTATTCAGTAGTTTATTAAGGAGAAAAGGCCTCCTCCCTCCCACCATAAATAGAGGTATTTTTTGCGACTGTTATCTCAGCCTCTGTCCATGGGATTTCTATGATTTTTTTTTTCTAATACGTAAAATACGTTTTGTCCTTGGCTGTTCGATTTTAATCAAATTGATTTAAACCGTGATTCGTGATTTAAATCAACAAATTAAAATCATAACTAAAATCAAAAGCTCAAAATAATAATAATAGAGTCAGAATATTCGCTAAAAATGAGAAGTTGTTTACAACTTCCCCAACGTTTTGGGAGGGAATAACATAGAAGAGTCTTGGCTCACGAGTATAATTTCTGTGAAGTAGATAGCTAAGTTACTCTTTGGGCTGCAACGAGTTCCGAAAATTTCCAATCGAGACTGAACCGGAAGCAAAGGTTTCATGATTTTTTCGATGCAGAATTTCTTCCTCTAGAACTTCTCATTCGTACGAAGAAAATTGAAAATTTAGTTCACTTCCAAAAGACTGAAAGTAAGAAAATTAAAAAAAAAAAAAAAAAAACCTATATTTTGAGTTGAAGAAGCTATTTTAGGTTAAGAGTCATGCATTTCGTATAAGATTAGCTCATAAAATAATTTGGACCACAGAACAAAGAAGAATCGGGGGAAACAAAGTTTTCTGGCGGGAGAGAGCGAACTCTACCAGTTTGGAACAGAGTTTTAGTAAGTAGTGTGTTCTGCGAACATATATCTATACATAACTCGCCTCACTGAATAAAGCCTATATTTCTATGTTTGATTGAGGAATGAATTTAGCCCCAGAGTTTATTACAATAAATGCTGTGTAAACAAATCTAAAAATACAATTTACGTGATTTTATGGAGGAGATAAGGACCGCAGGACTACGCTGCTTTCACGCCCAAAGCTCGCCATTAATTGAATTTTATTCCTTCGCATTCAAAATCGGAGTACGTAAAGTGGGACTTTGTGAGCGAAATGTCATTTCTGAAATGTCACAGTGACTCCGTTGGAGGGCTCGTTGGTGGCGGAATTACCCGCACGAATGAGCAGCTAATGCGGCGTGCTCTCCAGCAAGATTCGCTTCCCGCAAAAGAACTCCAATCCCATTTCGGTATTTTCCATCAGTCTGCTGCGCCCCAGTTATCTCATTTCGTAGCTCATTCTCGAAAATTCAGCGGTTGAGTTGAAGCGCGGTTCCATACGGTGGAGAAAGATCGTAATCTAATTTCCCGTTATGAGGAATGGGAGAGCGAATGCGGTCAGACAAATATAATTATTAAGGATGATTATTTTCTGTAAATTTGAATTTTCAAAGGTTTATATCGAATGAGTTTCAGCTCAGAATGTCTTTCCAATTGACATACACCATACAAAGCCCATTCTGCTGATTTAATTGTGAAAATGACGCAGTTTCCAAGGTGACTACTTATGAATTTAATCGAGAATGGTCAAACATAGAATGCAAAAATAAAAGTTGGTCACATTTAATAACATGTTCACGAATGCGTGGCTTGCTCCTAGAAGGCCTCCAATTTTCAATCTAATCGGACCCTAAGCGCAACTTTTGCGCATACGCTACATGAATTTCATCGGAACATCTTTTTCTCTCAATCTGAATTGCTGAAAAACGGAGGGGAGTTTATGATTAACAGGCTACTGTTATGGTGACATACTTATCTTTGTATAAAACTAGGGTTTCTTTAATAATGCCAACATAGTTACAAGATAAGAACGAAGAAAACATTATAATGTGACATATAGGTGTATATGAAGATGACCGCAAATTCCGTCAACCCCCCTCATCCGTACAAGTTGGACTTTGCTCGCCACGAGCAAGTTAACCGTACAATTCACCCTCTTTTTTTCAAAATTACTTAATTGATTTAAGCTTATTCGTGCAGTACAGTATTGGGATTCAATTAAAGTTTCAAATTCAGGAATAAGTATTAGTACGAGTATTTCCTGTTTTCTAATTTAATGATTAAGACGCACCTCAACATTGTCGGCATTAAAACAAGGTCTCTGCGAGTTGCACGATTCTAAGGGAAGCCATGGAAACGGCGTGCCATCATGGACTCCAATATCGGGGGGGGGGGGGGGGGGGGGGATTCCGCAAACGTAGTAGTAGAGTGACATTACCATTTGTCTCATCCTGTTTTCCGATTCTGAGCGTAATTGTATGGCTCCAGGAAATCGTATAAGTCATGATGTTATACGATAATATGCTAAAACTAATGAAACAGTAGGTATAACGATTCGTATATTATACGAATTGGTGAAGGCACTACACATCACTCTAAAAAAATATTCGTCTCCAATAATAAACGGCTTTATGAACATGAAGTGAGGTGGACTGAGGAACTGTAATACAAGCGATAGAAAAACAGGAAGAGGTCTTGCGGAACGAACTCCAGCAATCCTCTTCACCGCGAAACCGCAAACTGTCATTAGGGAGCGACAGAAGGGCGAGACCGTACATATGCCGCCCAAGTTTTGTTCAACTGTAGACTCACACATCACCCGGTACTAGTGAAGTGATGAATGTAAACTTATTTCGCAACAAGAGAAACCCTATCATCACTAATATAGGAAAGTTTTTGAAGTATCTTACGTGAGTCATCAATGGTAATGATTTAGGAGCACGCGACGGGGAAAAAACTACACCAGTTCTCTCCAGGCACCATTTTCGATTTCGATACATACTCTAGTAGGAATGATCCTTCCCACATCGATCTTTCAATGGTAATGAGCCACGAAACATGAAAGAAATTTACGATAAACCAAAGATTAAATGATTGCCGAAACTAGCCTTAGTTGGGGAACGGATTAAACGATATATGTAATATATATATAGTTTAAACAAAATCTCACATGTTTCCACGCACAAAATACAAAATATTAACACTAAAATACAAATAACCTGTACCTGCCATTTACCCGCCTCAACGTTTCCCTGAAGTGCACTCCTATTCAGGTGGGAGTAAGACTTCTTAAATACTCTACCATCTCGCACCCGTGAGCTTGGGGAGCTTCGTGCTGAAATTTACTCATTAGACGATTTCCAGAATGTTGAGTGGTCGGTTTAGTGAGTGATGTTTGTTACGTCTAAAGGTTATATATTTATTTATTCAAATTATTACTGTTAACTACCCTCACGTAATGAAAATTGTTCTTGACTTGTGGGATGCTGTACCCCACTCATTTACACTGTTAGATTTTATATGGATTATTTTGACAATTGTCTTACGTTCTTCACTGTTTCGACAAATATATGATTTGATTTGATTGCATCAATACATTGAAATTAATTCGAACCTAGGTAATTTTCATTTCATTTCATTTATTTAAATTTTTCATTGATACATATAATTCAATTTCTATACTTCAATACTGATACTTCAATTTCGCCGTCCCCATTTATCTCCTTATAAAGCTATAATCGTACTCGCGTTTACCATCGTAGGGAAACAACGAAAACGCTGCAAATTATTATACAATGGTTTATTGTTTTTTTTGTGTGTGTTGGATAGCCCTTCTACGCAGATCATTCGTTTATAATTATTAAACCTTGTATGAA
This sequence comes from Adelphocoris suturalis, assembly GCA_030762985.1. Taxonomy (NCBI): domain Eukaryota; kingdom Metazoa; phylum Arthropoda; class Insecta; order Hemiptera; family Miridae; genus Adelphocoris; species Adelphocoris suturalis. Next base: position 42,692,239 of record CM061041.1, read on the forward strand.
ATATATGATCAGAACATGGCGCATCGTGCCTCCGAGAAGGGTTCATACTTTTACAGTTCCAAGACCCCGCAATTTTACGCTTCACAGTAAAGATGTTTAAAAATACGGGAAAATTATGCTTGAAGTAATTTACGTTGGGGCAGAATGGAGTAATGATTTGAGAAAAATGAAATTGGTAGGGAACAATCTACAGCCTAAACCACAAATTCCCGGAAAATTTGATCTTGTTGAAAATTTGTTTTTTCTTGGTCGATTACAAAGGTTTATTATTGAAAATAATAAACCAAAACGCATCATCAGGTTCAATTTCAGTTGAGCTCAGACATGGGAAAAAATGTGTTGATGAGTGTGACACACAGTACGTTCGCAGGAACATGTAATTGAAGAGAGGATTTAGAATATGTTGATCTAGATTTAGAATATGTTGAAATGTGGAAATATGATTATCCTGTTGGTCAAGTATTTCTGATTTTACAATAGTACATGCACATAATATTGATAGATACGTAGGCCCAATATGTAAGAGCTGGCCTATAATGCCCGATAATGACTTACAATTTGAATTAAAAAGGTGAAAGTTTTGGTTGTAGCGGGGTTTTAATGTTTTCGTAGGTTCCATGGCTGTAAGTAAGGGTCATTTCGTGATGGACCATCTAATGGCTGACCCGCGTGATCCCTGAACATTTCATCAAATTCGGATGAAGCAATTTAGGCGTGTAGCAAGGAATAGCAGTCACAGATGGGCAGAAACGAGACAATAATAGGTCAGAAATACGTTAACGAAAATGAAGAAGGAAATTCCAATCCTGCGATAAACACTTTATATCTTTTGAAGCTACCTTCCAATATCTTGGAAGGCTCGGAATTTCAAATAGAATTAGATTAAACTACAGTTTATAATTGCTGTTGTTGATGTAAGTTGCCTATTACCCCTTGGGTATTTCTCGTTCAAAGCCTATTAAGGAAGTTTGGAAACCCAAGATAATGAATTCCTCAATGACGATGAAAGTACGAAAAGGCTGACCGAAAATCATTGAAAAGGGGCCACAGTACAATGTTTAGACCTCAACCCTCACCCGAACGGCTCCTTGAATGAATAATGCATGCTTGTTCCCGTTCTTCCCGGGTTTTCCTCCACCTTCTAGCGTCGAGACGAAGATAAACCTCCGTTTTCTCAAGGATAAGGGAATCTTCGGCGTTGTGAAGGGGGAGCGAACTTGATTGGTATTCCAACTCAATGCCTCCAAGACCCCCACTACCTCCCTTCAAACTGTTACCACATCCTTTCGCCACTTCGTGAATATTAAAACTCCCCCGCTACACATTCTCCATACATAAGGGATACCGCCACCCCTACCCGATGTTCGAAGGAAGTTAACAATAACTTCCCGAAGGAAGCGACCACCCCTATGAGGTATTGAAGGAGGCACTCCAGACTTCACTCGGCATTCTGATGACGTCGGGCCTGGACACTTTATCCGCCTTCTCAACACTTTGTTAAGTTTACATTCAGCCATTGTTCTTCCTTCCTCACTTGCAGACTAGGCTTTGTCATCAATACTCTTCTTAGTCATGATACTTCGCCTCTTATGCTAATTTTCAACTTTGAAGACAACATCAAGGAATGTATATGTTCGAAAGGGCAAACTATGAATAATGATTCGTTCGGCGTTAATAGACATTACTGTTGCTTTGTTCACTAAGCCATCGAGAATTCACGAAATATATTCAAAGAAACCTTTTAACCGGAGTAACTTGTAATCGAACAAAAGGTATCAAGAGAACGCACATATTAATTTATAGGGAACGCTCATTTATGTGATTTTTTTGTCCAGTTATAAATAATTTGAAACATTGAAGGTGAAAAACTGATGAGCAGATAAATAAAATGAAAAATAAAAAACTAATATAATGCATTTACCGGTCCAGGTAAATATTTTGGTTCGAGAAGTAAAGGCCTGTGCTAGGTAGAGGTCAGTGTTTGTTGAAACCACCCGTTTCATGGAAACAAAGTATTGTAGAGTTGGTTTTAATTAAAATACGCTGACCGAACAGCGCGGAAACGAAAGGGTTTCCCCACACTTCAGTGATAAATTGTCCAATCCGATAAGGTTTTTAATTTAGTGCTTCATTTAGTGGTGTAAGCTATTTAGTTGAAGTTGTGTATTTTTGTGAAATTATCTATGTATCAAAACATACTAAAATCTATATGTAATATAAACATGTACCTACTTCAGTATATATGTGGTAAATTACAATGATTAGTTTTCTTTCTACGATTTTTCGCATGCCGGTGACGTCAAAGCACGTCTCCCGCCAGGGCGGGACCCCCCTGCCAATCGGTGTGACGTAACCAGTGCAAACTCTGAAAAATTAAAGAAAGAAACCTACTCAGCGTAACAGAGTGCGGATGGTATCAAATTTCCCAGCATGCAATCTGCTTTCATTCAAGAATATAAAATGAATACGTGGGCAACGCTCATTACACTAATAAAATGCATGCTGATCTATTGGCAATGTTTTATTCCAGTAGAGTAAGAAATCTCCTACTATTACCAGAGAAAACAAAAAAAAAATTTCATGCTTACGAGTTCAAATATTCCTGTTCATTGTCCTCGCGACCCCCCCCCCCCCCCCCCCCAACACACACATAAATTTTTTGGTTAAAATCTTCGATAGTTTCACCATAGTACGTGAGGCATGAATTACGCGTGACGTAACGGTACCATGTAGTTGCAGATGTCCTCTAGACGTGGACATGTGCACATGGTTGATTCAACAACACCCATTTTCACGTATTTAAAGACAACACATTGATAGTGCCCATCAAACTGCTTTAATAAAAAAAATTTATTTTTTTTAAACCTCCCACGCTCTTTTGGTTAACAAAGTGAGTTGTTTTGGGTCAGTTTGGTTTTCCCCCTTTTCAAAATACTTTTGTTGACATTTTTGTGTTTAGCTGTGTTTGGTACGTAAAAACATACAGTACAGAGCATACAACGTAGTATAATAGAACAAATATAAACAGTAGGGTCCGACACAGTTACCGTATTGTTTCCAGCTGTATTCAAAAAAATAGTGTCTTGTTTGTGACGTTCTATATTTAGGAGGAGATCCAGAAATTTGTTTTGAGGCCGATTTTATAACTTCCTCCAAATCCTTCAGATTAAAATTAAATTATGTTGTTGAGATTAAAATCATGATAACACATCTCAACAGCTGATTCTATGGAGTTTTGAAAGACCATAATCACACCAAACGAATATTTATGGAACAAGTACAATACATTATTTTAATGAATGATTAATTAAAATTGACAGTTTATTATAAGACACCTAGTATCAACAAGATGGCGGGTGGGATCTCTGGTTTATACGCGGAATCCTCGTCTCTTATGTTCGCGGAAAAGTCCTTTATTCCCCCTTTTTTCATTCTACGAACGACATAAAAGAGAGTATTGTGAGAGGCGTTTCGTTCCAGCGCATCCAACAAAACAACTCCCAGCGTTCACCGTTCGGGAGGAGCCCGCACGGACAAAAAGGGCGTTTTGTTGTAAGTGACGTCAGAGACAGGATATTTGACCCATTATCAAGTTACGAGGTCGCGTTCGAAAGCAATTGGTTCTTCCTGTCCCCGAGCGGCCCCAGTCGATTCGACCTCAGTTAGAAGCTACTGCTGCGCCTCGATCAAATCTCATCATTAACACTCGAATTATTTAAAAATAATAATGAATGAAAATGCATGCTACACATGGTGGGTGTTCATTAGTTTGATGTTTGGACTAGCTATTACTAGATTCAATATAAAGAGGCAACTTTTAAATTTGTTGTAAAAGTTTTTAGTAGTAGTAATTTTTAAATGGGCAGTTCATTTTTATGATTATTTATTGGGGTTGATGAAATGCTTTACGCACTGACAACGAGGCTGGGCTTTCTCGTCCTTTGCGTCGGGCTCACAAACTAATCACATAGTGGCATACCCGCTAAAAACACCCAATGTCCCGGGACTAATTTTTTGAATTGATTCGGGACAACTCTTTCGATAGCCTGTTATTCTGACTTTCCTTCGTTTCTGTTTTCCATTCTCTGTTTGTCTCTTTGGCTTTCAGGACTGCTATCACATATCCCATCACAGCGTCTAATATAATAATGATATCAATAAGGACTATTTAATAGAGCGTACCAATTTCGAATTCCATACGTAAATTATTACGATAGAAATGTGTGTGTACAAGTAAAGCTTCGCTAAACACAATAACCGTTATGGGTAGTTAGTACAATAGAATACCTTAACAATATCCAGTACAACACTTGAAGGTGTGACCACACATGTAATTGCGGTAAGTGTACACTTTTTTATATTTTTAAATTCAAGTGATTTTATCATAAATCATGACACTATAATCGCACTCTCCTACGATGAGAAGATTTATATCGATAATTTTTCAACGTTTCGTGACTACTACGTCATTGTGGCAGGGGGGTTCCACCCAGGCTATAGCTTTGAAAATTCATTAAAAAAGAAGAATTGCTGATCGTAGAAGAGCCCGCACAATGTAAAAATTCTCAGGATGGGATCTCGCCATCTAGCATTAATTAAAAGTGATATTAAATCACTTTCACTCGAAACATGCACGCATGCACGCGTACACGCTCTTGCACCGATGTAAACTACTATGAAATTAATGTACCAGGGCCTTTCTAAGGCACAGTACATTGGTGGTCTCTGTGAGGTGTTGAAAAACACTATTTCAGTGAATATCGCAATTATACTCTTGAACAGTATTCCAACTACCACCAAATTCCGATGTTTCCATTCTCTCTGTGTTTACACAACGTAGCGATGCCGGCAATACGAATAGAACAGAACAACAACAATATGGGATTAATTTTTCTAGAAATTTGTGGGAGAATTTTAATTATAAATTATATATATATATATAAAATTTATAATTGTTATAATTTAATAAAATTCTAAACCTATTTATTGTAACGATAGTACGCTATGCGTAAATCGTTGTGATATCAATTGCAATAGTGATTTTGCAGGACTACGTATTCTCCACGGATGTATTGGGTACTAAAGTGTCAAGCACATCAACAATCTACAATTTCCGGTGTAATATTTTGTTTGCTAAATCCTAAGGATGTTGATGGTGGAGAACAGAGAGGAGTCTCTGACCGGAACAAGCCCCTTGATGAACATCGTCCCACGAGAAAGGTAAGTGCATTGACTTGATCAAAGCCCCGTCACAGGAGCAAACTTGGGAGTCCCAAACCTATTTCCATTTCGTTACCTACCGTCCTCCACCCTGCTATATCGACCATCGCGTACACCTCCGACTTTGTGGTTTGAGGGGCACTTGGGCTGCGGGATATTGAAAATGGAGTCCCCAAGGAAGGGGGAACGAGGTCCCTGCCGCCTCGCTTGGTCTGCTACGTCAGAGACGGGAAAATCAAATTGGTTTAGGTGATAGATTGAAAAGGAGAGATGGGTTGTATAAGGGGGAGTCGCAATTGTGTGAGACTGAGTCCTGACCAAGTATTACACCAACATCACTGATTAGCAGAAATTCGCTGTTGAATGGATTTGGAATGAAGTCAACGGCTATCATATTATATATAATCAATTACATAAATTGCCCCTTGCTGCGTCTAAAAATTGTTTTGTAGTTAACGTTCATGACCTCTATCTTTTTACGGTAAAACTACAAGCTTTTGCGGGGACTAGCAGTAAGATTCGAACGAAAGGAAGATATCCAAATTAATTGATATCATCCCACACTTTTTCTAGAAGCTGAACAAAAGTGTTGAGGTATCGTAGGAATGGTTAGAATACTACTTGTACATCCCTCCCCCCTTTCTTTCAGCGAATTTTCATAGAAAATGAAACTATTGTGATGGCTCCAAAAATTTTTAAATGAAAATTTTCTTTATTGAGATCCGTTTTGTGGCATTCTGATACGATTCCTGGATTTTAACAATTTATAAATATATACCTATATATATATATATATATATATATATATATATATATATATATATATATATATATATATATATATATATATATATATATATACAGGTTTGCTTATGCCTACGATGAACGGGGATTTACGGATTTAAGGGAATTCTGAAAATTTCACATCATTTCTGAAGGAACAGACCAAGTAACCAAATAATGGCACTGTTGAAGGCAAGGCTATTAGGAGGTGTCATGAATAAAATAAAAACCTTATTGGACAAGTTCACAACTCCAATGGATCAACGTTATATTCTACGAGAGGATTATTACATGACTGAAACAGAAACTGCCAAGTTGCATCATATTGAACCACTGCGCTACATGGAATAATGTCCTATCTCTGAGACACAGAATAATATTTCTTCTTTATAATTTTCATTCCTTAAGGGATCCTGGGAATTCCTGTCAAACCACGAGACCCCTCGTGGGGCTTCAACTAGAAAAAGGCACGGAGATTATATTCTCCAAAGGAACCCTAGCAAGCCGGGCCTTCCACCCCTCATGCCACGCCCTCAAGCGCATTTTTCCGCCTTTTCACCGTTCGAATAGAACCCAGAAGCCGCTTTTTGTTGCAGCTCTCTGGAGGCAGGTTGGGCCCTTTATCCAATTTCCTCCGCCCTCACCTTTTTCTCGCCCCCTTTTTTCTGTCCACTTGAACGATAAGATCCAATTTCTGTTCAGTAGTTCCTCATCCTCTCAGTTTCTCCTTATCTGTCCCTTCTCTCCTTTTTTCTGCCTTCAGACAACCGATGGATTCTGGGATGCAAAAAGGTCCAAAGAAGTCCTTCTGCCTCACCACGCATTGGGGAAGCACAAGTTGGCGTGAATGTTCATTTATACCTCCTTGCTAGAAAATTGCACTTCAAGCCATGCAGCACTATAATAATGCTGCAAGTAGGTCGAGCCATGACGAGAAGAACTTTGAAAGTCAAATCCAAAGCGTTCATGGAAACGAAGAAAGAACCTGTCCTTAAATCAAAGAATGAAATGAGACAATACTGAAGAGCTTATCAGGAAAGAGTACTGCATTTCAATTGTCTCTCATTAATAAAAGATTCTCCCAATAAAATTTCGACTTTCTAGGTTGAACACGAGAGAATTTATCTCATTCAGTTGATCTGGAAAGAGCCCAATTTCAATCGTTTCTCAATTTTCTAAGGAGAATTTTCCTATCAAACGTTGACATCCTAGGTTGAACAGGAGAGAACTTAGGTATGATATCCCAGCTCCGCATTATTTGGATCGATAATTGATCGATTACAAAGGTTCATTATTGAAAATAAAAAACCAAAAGGATAAATACTTAGCCACTTAACGAGTTTGAACGATTAAACCTTGAGGAATGACATTTATTCAGAGATGAATGAATTCAACTCAACAACCAAGATGCCTTACATTCTGTACAGCTTTTTGCGTTAATTTTTTCTTCTGAACTGAATGCTAAAATAAAATCAGTAACATGAATCATCATAATTTGAGACGACATTCACAAGAGTGATAATTACAATGAGGAACATGATTTCCCACTGCAATTCAATAAATCTGTGAAAATATGTATGCCAAGAAATAAATGGTAAGGTAATTAATATATATATTGAACTTAATCCACGCTGGACGTTTTGCATTTTATTATCAGTCCTAGTATTAATACTCCGATGACGATGAAATGTAGGAGACGTTGTAACTCGCACCATCCAGCCTAATAACTCCTAGGAAAATTGGCCTAATAGTTCAGGCGTTTGACCTCTGTCAGCTAATTATAGACTTGCTCATGCGCAATGGCCGTTGCTGAAGTAGTTCCGATAGCGATTCATTAAATGAAATTCATAAGCAATAACTTCAAGACCATCCTTTCACTACAGTCCAATTTTTAAGCGAGTTTGAGTCACAAGATTGTCAGATTCTATGTGGGTTCACTTTAAAGCATGCGCACATGATGTCCAACGACATTAAATTCATAGCAGACCGCGCAATTCATGAAAAATTCATCAATACCGGATTTTAATTTAGTCAAGTGTTGCTCGATTCAAGCAATGGATCATATATACAGACCGATACACTGACACATGGAACCAAAATTATTCAAAGAGCGGTTGAATGAAATACGCAAGTTGAAATTTGGAGGACAACAAAATTTATTATCAACATCCTGCTTTAATATTTTGTAATTGGATTATAAATACAAAACAGACATTAGGTTAAGACACTTTCATGACTTAAATACTGCTGATTCTACATGTGCGTGCTCCGAAATCCGACCACAAAAATTGTGTTTCTGTGATTTTGAGTACTTCAAGTTGAACTAAGCTTGAACATGATATGTGCGAATCTGAAACTCCAGCTCAATGATCACCTGAATCATCAATAACCACCAGCCCAAATAGGCATCCGTCATACCGTCCTGACAATACGTCTTCAAGACCCTTGTTGAATTGACACCCGCAGGCACCGTTGTCTGTTTTGAATAAATTCCGTTCCCTCCTAGAACAGAGGGATTGTTCCCACTTTGGTCATGCAATCGGGGGATATGAATCGCATACCGTTAGAGGCGGATAGTTCTTCGGTAGTGATGGAGGGATTGACGCAAGTATCCAGTTTATCATTGCCCTCCAATAAACGTTGAAGCAGTATTAGCCCTCATAATGTGTTCTAATCAGGGTTGCGACAAAGCAATTCATTAAAGGCCATATCTCACGTCTGAAATGAGCGGCTATATGCGGTCCATCGGTCGAAAATGTAGCCTTAGGCCGACAATTATATCAGAACTAGTCATCTATCCTGGTGGCGATTAGCCGCACAATAGAGAGCGTAACATTTCCCATCAAACTTTGTTACCAACATGAAATGGATAAAATCCCGCAAATAGAAAGTAGCGATTGTAAAAGCAGCACAGGACAGCGATAAAGTGAGATAAACGAAGATAACGTCTCAAAATGCTTGATAGGAGTTATTGTTGTTAGGAGATATTTATTGAAACTTATCAGTCTCTTGTTTTGTTGGTAATATACAATAATTATACTTATAATCAATACATCATCGACGGTCATCCGAACGTATATGTATCTATCATGTGAAATAATTCGAGGTATGGTATGTGGATATCATAACAATTGCAATGATTAAAAAAACTTACTGATTCGAATGTAAATGGTCAGGTAAACCGCATAAAATGAGCGGAGTACATTTAGGTACGAACATTACTTTAGGTGTTATTGGTGAAAGAAACAGGTTTTTAAGAAGTAAGTGTTTCCATAATCCCATCAAACATGAATTCAAATCCATACCATTTTCTCACTACTTATCTTCGTCTAGTAGGTATAGGTGGAAATACAGTTGGCATATTGAATACTCAAGACATGTACAAGGAGATGCTGCTTCAAGATTATATCCCCTTGAGTGTGATTGAAATCAATGTTTTAGAAACAAATTTTATTGATAGAGTCCGGTTTAAAATCTGAACCGAAATTCAAGGGGAAAAATAAAGGGTATGTTTCTTTGTATACCATGCTTCGTGCCCTGATTTGATATTTGTACATCAAGATTATTAATAATAACACTCCCTTTGTGCCATGCTTTGATATTTGTACTGCAAGATTTCTAATAATAACACTCCAAGAAATTGACAAATGATAACTAAAATTCCTAAAGAATCGTTGCGATAGGAGGCTGTAGTTTCCGAGATGGAGAGTGTGTTAGGGATAGATAGAATCACTAACAATACCATTGAGTGGAAGAACGATGGTAGAAACTGCTTGAATCTTGCTTAAATGTGAATGGAGGACGCTCATCCATTGGATTTCACACTTGTAACTTCAAATTCGAAATCAGCGTCCTTGAAAACCCCAGATGGCAATTTTCAGCTCAAAAGACCGTTTGGTTTGGCCAATAAACGGATAGGAAGATCACGCGTGACGTAATAGGGCAAAGGAGCTGATTGCTCCCCCCGGCGGATGGGGGCTATGACGACATAGTTTAAATACATTTAAAGAGCCGCTCTAATGATCAGACACCCATCACATGGCAACTTTTCGAAAAGAAGTCGCTCAGATTGGCAAGTAAAAAATAACCACGAAAATTCCCCATTTGCATGATCTGACTGTGACTCCTTGGCTCATAAAAACCCCAGTTACTTTGAATACTACAGGAAGTGAAAAGAAGAGAGCTGAATTTTCCCTGGTATGCGAGTCCCGTTGAGCAAATTCAGGTGAGCCCAACCTGGTACGTGTTTCGTTGGAAGAAGAATGGTAAGTCCCCCACTACGCTGAGTCCCAAAGGGTACTTGCAGAAGGTTATAGGTACTTCTGTCCCGTCAGTTGTACGTAAGGGTTCAATGCCCCGGTACTCGTAGTCCCGTTGAGCACTTGGACTATGACCCTTAACGCGCAGTCTCGTTGGTCAAAGGGGAGAAGGTTTGAGGTAAAGGATGTTGAATATGGACAGAAAAGTGAAAAGACAAATTTTCAGACCGTGAATATGCAGTCGAGCAGAGATCCTGCGATTTTATACCCTGAAGATTCTCCCTATTGTTGGGTTAGCACGAGGAGGTCATGTGAACAATACCTGCTGCCCAACCTACCTGTAGGCGTCTTTTGGAGGTCGGCTCGACGTTTTCATTTTATTTATAAAATCTCCAAACATTTAGGTCAGGCCACGACATAAGATAGTATTTTCTTGTATTTTCGTTTAACAACAGGAAAAAAATACAAATGGTAACATAATTATATGTTACCAGAGCCTCGGTAACCTTGGACATTTGTATTAACGATAATTGACAAGATTATGCAAAATATTGCACGTGTAAAATAAATGGGAACCACATTCGTGAAAAACAAAATGGTTCATCAAGATTTTTTGAATTCATAAGTGGGATTTAGAAGTTATACTTTATTTAACCCAATGAATAGGGTTCCTGACGTGAAAGCTCACAAATTAGAATAAATTACGTGACTCAAATCCCTAACATAGGTCGCAGTCCACGAATGAATCTTAACGCAGTTACGGCGTTTGAAGCATTTTAAATACCCACCGAGTTCAGTTCTGCCTAAATTAACTGTAACTGCTACTCCACAAGTTTAAACGACCCGTACTATCCCCAATGAGATCAACATAGTTTGACCCCACATATAAAAAACGGGGGCGAAGCGCTGGAAGGGAGCGAGCGGTTTCAGAGGGTTTGGCGAAGGATTAATGGTTCGTGCCGACTGTCTCGATTTACTGAAGTTCTTTAGCGAACCAGTAGGGTGACTTACACAAAAACAATCCATTGTCACAACCACTTTAACCAGACATGAAGGAAAAAGCTTGGTTGACTCAGAAGCAAAAACAACAACATGGTGGTACTAACACTTGATTAGAACGAAGTAGATTTCATCTGAAGAACAATGGTGATACAAAAAATCAGTAAGGGGACATACTATGTTAGTCCTCCTTAAATTCCGTATGATCTTTCTCTTCCTTGTGGTTGAAAATCTGTTTTTCTTGTAAAATCCAACTTGCTTTTTTAATTTCTCAGCAAAATTGTAAAAATCAACTTTGAATTATTAATTTTTATTACACAAAACAGAACAAAGAGCTTTTCAGCTAAATTTAGCCATCAGAACAATGTCATCAGCAATTCTTCCAAGGTTATTCGTTAAATTATCCTTCAAGGTAATTTCTTGTCCGAGGAAAGCTGGTAAACTACAGGTTGATTTTAAGGAAATTGTGTGATACTACATCAGTTTCATCGTCACCGGATCGTTACTGTTGTGTTCACATGCGCTAGCGTGAATTTATTTGGAATATCTATTTTATACGATATAATGGGTCGAATTTCAAAATAGAATTGCTGGAAATTATGTTCATTACGATCATCATGCAAAAATCGATCGTGCATCCTCTCTTCCCTCTGTGTATGAAATACGGATGCAAACATTGTTACACCCCAAAGCGAAACTACACTGGGCTGCCAAACAGCACATGGCCAAGCTGCAAGCGGCCACGGTATGAGGGTGGAAAAGATTACTCTTCAACCTTCTGATGCTAGGCAAGAAAAATCGTATTGAGAATTTGAGTGCTTGACAAACTAATTTAACATTTAAAAAAAATTCCATTCATGCAGCATGATCGTATGAGCGAATTTTCTTACGTTATTTTCTTAATATTATATTTTTTCAAATTGTTATGAAATTTGAGCTTTTTGAGTGCAATATAAATGTGAATTAATATTATTATTAAAAAAAAAAAAAGTATTCTAAATAGTAATTTGCTATTCAAATGGAGATTTTGGTTTTTAAGCATTTTTTCCAGTAACAAATACAAGTAACAAATTTTAGAGCCATTGCAATAGCTTAATTTTCGACGAAAATTCGCTAAAAACACCAAGGAGGAGCACGGATTTCATTTAATTACAAGATATTATCTCAAAACAAAGGAGGGGGTGGTGTGATGAAAAATTCTAGAATGCGGGTGTCCCATCGCCACGGGTTTAAAAAAATTTTTTTAAAAATAATCCATCACGCGATTTTCTTGCCCTTCATAAGCGAGTAGAAACCTCAAGCTAAGTAAATGAGAGAATATATGAGTAGAGTTTGAGTTAATTCGTCGAGGGCAGTTAGGCCTCGCACACGACTGAAGAAAAGGCAAATGAAGTAATAAACTAATGGAGAGAGGCTATCATTTACAGGAGTTAGAAAAACGAAAGCGAAGTCACGCAAGGACATGTTATCATACCTTGTTAATCCATTGGCTGGATGTATGAAAAAGCCTTGAGCTCAAGGAATCGGTCCAGGACGCCTCAGAATGGATTTCCATGAAGAGAAGTTTGAAAAAAAATATATATAGATATTTATGTATTTACAATTTTTGGAGCCATTGCAATAGCTTCATTTCCATCAAAAATTCGCTAAAACGGGGAACCTTCACAAAGCCTATTTTTTATTTTTGATGCCATCACTTGACACAATCAAGTAAATCAATAGAAGCTACTAAGGAATCGATAAAATGAATTAACCAGAATCAAGGTTGACATAGATGAAGAAATACAAATCGGGCATACTTAGCTGTAGTTCTTAACGAACAATGTTTTATAATGTAAATTGGAGAAGTACAAATTCAACAAAAAAATTGTTTTCTCTTGGAACTGTTGTGTTTTTTCAGTGCTATATTTACTCACGGTGCTGCCAACAATCCAGCTGAGTTCAACGTTAACACTTACCTGAAAATGAGAAATGAAATTTCAGAATACATGGAAATAAATATTAATGATTGAGATTCATGCTCATGTCCTTTTCATGAATTAATTCCGGTAAGCAGTATGACATTACTCAAATAGAGGAAGATTATAATTATGTTGATGAGGTAAAAATGTGAGAGAAGTGGCAAGTGTTATTGCTTGCGCATGTGAATATATGCTGAGATTGATAGTGATACAACCATGGATAAAATCATTTAGGGCGGGACCCACCAACAAAGTCAAAATAGGATGATAATGGTCAAATTGCCCACGGTATCAATTTCAGGTTTCCTCAAGTATACATACTACCTTAAGAACGAACTAGAGTTATTTCTTAAATGTATTACCAAAATATTAACAAACTCACTAAATATCACAGACTAAAACTCACAGACCAACACATATCTTTCCTCTGACCGTGGTGGACCATTCAACTATGATAAGCAATAATGCGTTTTAAATTTCTATTGACATAATTTAAAACTATTACACCATAGAAACATATTGAGGGAGTAAGTAATGAGTTATAATAAGCGAGTGTAAACATATTATTACGAAGATTTATTATTGTTTTGGGTAGTTGACATTCCTTCGTAACAAGACAATGATTTATTTATAAGTTCACGATAAAACAAATAACAGTACTATTGCAATCCACAATCTATATTGTAATAGTAATATTGCCACTTACAGGGACTTTTTGCCTCATTTACTCTACCTATATATATTATATAAAAGAAAACCAAAAACCTGCCGTTCAATGCTGTTGTTTGTAATGAGCTTATTTGTAATTACAACATGAATGTAAAATATTAACAAAAGGAATGTAAATTATAGTGACATCCAGGGTCGGACTCAGGGATGTGTGATGTTTGCACATTACATTCGCACCTTTTGGAAGGGCATAAAATTGGCCAATTTCGGTTTAAAAAATTTTTATTAATTAAAAAAAAGCAAATTGTTAGAAATTGATTTAAATGTTGGGCAGAAATATTTAAACAAGAAAGAACTTTGTCTCAAATCTATTACAGTTGAATATCAAGGTAAAACCAAAGATCTACCCCTTTGAGTTCTGAAATACAATAGTCTGATGCCCTTGACTAATCTTCTCTGAAATTAAAGCGAGAAAAGCCCTTGTTTAAATGTATAATAAAAGAGACAATGTACCTATCTAGATAGTTAATATACTTTCGTTATGTGTGCGCCATTATCAAACTCTGTGATTATTAGTTCACTAAGTTCTGTTTTGTTTTCTTTTACCCATGAGATATGAAAATTCATCGATCGCGCGGCGGACGGTGATTCCCGCATTATCTATTTATTCTGAGAGTACTTGCAATATAAGTGTAAACATCATTGTAACGTGACCCAGAAGCTTTCATAAGTTTATTCAACATAATAGTGATTTAAGGTACTAGAAAGAGTATTAAACCAATCAAGTCAATCAATAATAAATCAATTCGAGAGACATAAATTTAACTTTTCTAAAAGTGCACAAAAACTGTGTTTTTAGACCTTGAATTTCAAACATTTTCCGGAAAAGGGCCCCCGTACCCATGTAGGGGCATAAAATTTGAGTCATGCACACTTGCAATTTTCGCCTTAGACCGGCCCAGGTGACATCTGACTACGAAGAAGAAAAAGACAATTCCTTACGGCAACATGTAAAATCCCTTGTTTCATCATTATGGGGAATTTTCATGGCTATTTTTTATTTGCTCAATTGAAAGATGTGAGCGAGAGCTATCCAAAAAGGTGTTATATGATGGGTATCTGACCAGTAAACCAAATCTTGAAATTCATTTGCACGCTCACGTCACAGCAATCGCCCGCCTGGGGGGAACCCTCTCATCACTAGCCCTACTGTGTCACGCGTCATCTTCCTCCCCGTTTATTGGCCAAACTAAACGGTTATTTGAGCTGGAAATTCCTACTAGGAGGCTCCCAAGTGCGCTGAATCCGAGCCTGAGGTCAAAATTGTGAAATTCTATGAGGTACACAGCTCAATAACTTTGCGTCTTGCTGGAAGCAAAAAAATTTTTTTTTGGTAGAATTAAACATGTCTATAACTGTGGTTAAACACGCATTAGAAAGATTAAAGTTAGATTGAGGCGGTATGAAAGCTCAACTCCATTATTAAATATCTTGAAAATTATTATTCTTCAACATGTTCAGGAAAGAATTAGATTAAATAAAATAGATAGAAACATACACTTTCGCCCAATGTACTCGAAAAATTGCTTTCTTCTTGTCGAAAGCCACCCCAAATCCAGTGTTCCAGAAAAGAGTTATCTTTCCAGCGTGACTGGTCATTAACTATCAACGAGAAGGTATTTACTGCTCTGTTGTTTTCTGACCATTTATCCACCCTCTGCTGTCTCCATTTGGAACAACTCAGTTCGGCAAGAAGAAAACACGAGCGGCCGCGCAACCATTAATTTCAACTGTGGCAGAGACTATTAGTTTTAAGTTAACTAGGTAGAAGAAACCAGTAAATTTTCCACTACGATTGATTGTTATTGTCCAACACGGAAGTAGGAGCGGTTCTCACCGATGTATTGCTCCTTCCACTCAAAGGTGGAAAGCCTCTCAAGTTGCAATAGATTATAGAACTCAGGAGTTCAGCCGAATCGTTGGATGCTGGATGGTGTGGGGAATAAGAACAGATAGATAGATGAAAGGTTGTATAGTATGTGACGTACCCAACAATTCAGAGGGCTGGTCGTTTCGATCGCCATTACAGTAGGTGTACAATGAAAACTTGGTAAGGAAGAGTGGCATTCAAAAAAGATCAGTTACGACTGCGATACAACGAAGAGTTAAACCCCATAAACGGCTGGGGATTATGGGGTATTTACCATGGTCAGTTTACAAAAAATGAAGATTTCAGTTCAATATTTTTCCACACTGCATTATCCATATTTCAAGCAGAATATATTTCACCAGGTTACCTGAATAATTGATTCAGTCAAGGTAACCTACCTAGGAAGGGCAGGTATGTGGATATCGACCAATATTTAGATGATCTGCAACACATTCATGAAGTCAACTATTATTATTTTTTTAAATTATTATTTTTGAATGCGAGTTTTCAAATTAATATGGATGTGCGGAAGATGTGCACACATTACCAAGTTGGAATGTAGAAGGTTATCTGAATAGGCTGGAATGATAACTGTGCTTCTCCCTCTGGTTGGAACAAAAACAGGTTTCAGAGGTCGGATGGGAGGTCCCAGAGGTCGCGGGTCGACTAGTTGGGATCCAAACAAGCGCCGATGCTGAGCCTAGCCTAACGAATCCACTCGTCGGCATCCGGCACGAGGAAACGCAAATGATGTTACCGAGATTACGGGAAGCGGAAAACTATGTTTACCAAGCGGGACTCCCGGGAAATAATTCGAGAGAGCCGCCATGTTGTGCCGAGTTATGTCGCGGAACGAGTGCACGCGGTATCAATACATGTTGCTACCTAGCTTTGACACTTAAATACAAACGGAACCGTGACACCGTTGAACCCGAGTAAGTTGACATCAGGATTATAGAGAGAGAAGTGTGAATCGGTTGAGTACCCCATGTAACATGAGGATTGAATTTATGTTCATTCGGAAGAAAGATGGAAAACATTCCACGAATGCTCACCAATACAATATGCACTATTCTTAAATGAAATTGTGCGTTGGAATATATATCAGTATTTGATCAAGTTCCTACCCTAACCCATAGTGACATGGACCCTCACCGAAAAATCAGGCTTCAAAAATGAAGTTCTTGAGGGAAGTTGCAAAGAAAACGCGTTCGGTGAGGATTCGATGGGGAACAACAACACCATTATGAAGGGACTCCAGGTTCGCCCAATGGAGTAAATGATCAAATGCGCAGAGCTGCGGTGGCTTCGACACAAGAATGCCCTCCTCCTCGTTATCCTAAGGTTCAGTTCTATAATCGGAAGTTTTCCTTGGGTTAACCCAGCACGAGGAGTTATCAAAATGGCGAAATGACCTTGTGATACCGCACGGATTCCGGAAACCATCCTTTTGGGTCGGTTAACTCTCGGATCAGCGCTGATCCGCACCTTCCTCACAACCCGCCATCTTGTAAAATTGTGCAACCCTGCTTTCCGTTCGGTGTTCTCCATAACGCAACCTCATTAAGCCCCTTTGATTTGATTGTTAATTTGGATACCGTTGCTCCATATCTACCACGACAAATTCCCAGGAGAGAAATATCCATTCACACATAAGATTGAAGTTGGGTTCCAGTAGATATAAAAGGGTAACCCTGGGCAAATCCGCGCAAGCACTAAATCTATAAATGTACCTAAATTACCTTGAGAAATCTTAAACAAAACAAAGATACTAAAATATGACACATTGATGATGATTGATGTGATACTTTATAATGTCTCTATCTCAGTAGTCAGTTATTAAGCAATAACAAAAACTTTAGCTAATGTTTCTTGGCGTTTTAATCACAGAGGGATGTCGGGGGAGCTTGGAAAACCCGTATTTGGGACAACTTTTGGTCCAATGACGCTATAGAAAGGTGTCAAGTTATATCCCCCGAGGCCTAAAGGGGTTGGGGCAGCTACCGTTAGACAAGTTTTAAGCCCTGCGAGACTTTTCACCGGTCGCACGTCCCGGGTGAAAAATGGGTCTGCGGGACTTCGGCGTAGGTACGAACTTTATGGCCTGGAAACTCCGCACTGGAATTTGATTCGGATTCACATCTGGGACTTCCAGAGAATAGCGCGATCGTTCGAATCCGTAGGGAAATGTGCCGTGCAAAGGAAATGAACTGTACGCGATGAACGATACGACATCCGCAAAATACACACTGGCCAGATATAGGTTGATTCACAGCTTAGCTATTCGAGTACTTTCACATTCACACATGTATATCTTTATATTTACATATAGTATAAGATATAGATTAATCAAGTATTGTGTAGATTATATTGTATAAGAAATTCTAAAATGCTAAGCAACCATATTTCAGCCTATCCTCCAACACTGAATGTATAAACCACTATTCGTAACTTAATTTTTCAATTACGGTTACCTATCTCGTGACTTGTGTCTCTGTTCCATTCTTTATTCCTTTACTTATACTACGGGCATAACTACAGAAAGACATTACAGACACTATAGATTAACATTACAACCCATAAATGGAGTTAGCCTTTAACCATAGACGTACAACTGCATAGAAAACTCGCTATTTTCTCCAATGTAATCAACAATATTTGTAATGCGAATGAAACAAAGGAGTCATCAGAGTGGAGATTTAAGAGATTGAGCATCAATCCGAGAGCTGTAACAAAACTTTTTTGATGTTCATAGAAAAATGGATTGTGAGATGCTGGCAGCATTGTTTCGCCCGAAAACATCTCGTTCTCCGCACTTGAAGAAAGTTTTACCATTACACGGTAACTCCGCTCGTGAAAACCGAGAAAAACGGGAGGGTTATTAAACAAGGGGATTTTCCATGACCTTTCGAGCCCTTTTCATCTTGTTATGTACCAAGTTTATTCGCCCAGCACAACTTGAAAAACTTGGCACACCAGAAACTTTCCCTCGTCTCGCAAGAGAAGCTGATACGCCTATCGAAGCGCTTCAAGAATTTTGTCCCGTTCCTCTTCGCTTCCCGATTAAATTCCGGAACCCCGGAAACTTTGGAGTTTCGCAACACGGAATTACGTTCGACAACAGAAAAGGAGAAGTAGGTACGGAGCGAAGAACTTGGCCTCAATTTCGTAGTAAGTACTTGACTCCTGAGGAAGGTAAACTTCCACGAAATATCGTCGAGTTAGCAAGCAGAAGTTTTCGAGTGACTGACAGATCAATTAAGACTTGGCAAAACGATCCGAGTTGCCTTCTATGGGTGCATAATCGATTGAATTTCGTACTTCCTACACAAACGACTCCGAAGAAGAACTTTCTGATGAAAGTCACCTCTTCACTCATTGCCCCAAAAATGTCAATCGCCATCAGTCGAAAGCAGAAAAAAATATTTAAACAAACGGATTTTCAACCAACTCTCAACTCAACGAAACGCCAGTATCAATTTATGAAAAATACTGCTTTAATCGTCAAGAAACATACCATCTCACAACTGTCAAACCTATGCCTTTCACGTACGAGTAATTTCCTACCTATGCGTACGCCTTACCTAATGCTTTTTACTTTTTATTTTTACTTTTACCTTCGATACAGCAATTCCCAGCAAATTTTATTTATTGTTTAAAATACAACGGGCGCTAGAATAAGGACACCCTTATTCGTAAAATTACTGATGATGGCCTAACCGACGAAATCGATTTAACATTGTAACTCTTTATTTTTCGTGGAAATAAACAACGTTTTTTCACTAATTTCCGTTTTGAAATGGGTTTCCACAACTTCGTCGCGAGTGATTTAGTTCGTATCAGCTTCAAAGATTAAATAGCAAAGAAATGAGATCTACCGCTAGTTTAGTCTCGAACAGCAAAGAACTTAGCTCCGAATCTCACTCAGCATATCTGGGGGCTCTATACTTCATGATTCGTTTCTAGACGTCCCAAGGGATCTCCATTTCAAATTTCAGTTTCATAGGTTGAATAGCAAATAAATTAGATCCACGACGCAGCTTCTTTATTCTCGTTTTTCCGTGAAAATATTTTGTAACGAAAAACACACTTTGTGATTTGTGTCCCGGTAAAGCGCGTTCCACGCTACAACATCATTCGAGGTTTTTCCTACCCATAAAAAGTCTTCATTCAAGAGTACTTTTTTCCTCTGCAATATTATGTTAGTTGACTGTCAGCAAATCGTCAAGAAACTACAAAGATTGTTATGACAGATTTCTCTTTTTCTGTGTGGCAAGTAGTAAGGCGTTCAGAATATCAATTTTTGAAGATCAGACTTAGTCAACAACAATTGAACGGCACAACCCGCGAAAATCGTTTTGTTCTTTGAATTTTTAATAGTTCTATCTACCTGATCCAATCCCAACCTTATTCGACATGCAATAGTCCCGCATTTCAGGGTTTTCCGCATTACGAAGGAGGAAGTTCGGAGGAGTTTACTATAGCCTAAATGTTGATTCTGAACTTTGCGATCATTTTGCAAAAACCCGCATCAAAATCGGTTTAGCCTTTGGACGTGAATCGACCCTAGTGTCAGGAATTAAAAAAAGAGACCTTACGAATTCCCGAAAATGCTTAATTTATTTTAATCTGGTCAAATGATACAATATCGGAACATCGCACACAGGAAAAAAATACAGAACAATGATTTTCTAATAGTTTAGCAGTTTCTAAGTAACCGATAATGCCAACATTCATATCCGAAAATTGTTAGCTGGATAAAAAAAGTACGTAACCTTATACATGAAATTTCTCACACCTAGATAAACAGACATACAAACATACTTCTCTCTTTTATATAAGAGGATGCCTTTCAAATAAATGAGCATGAAACATTTTCGAAGTTTTGAAACAAACACTCAACAAAGGCATAACAACGATTCTGCTACATGAACACATATTCTGGAATTCCAGTACTCAGTGCTTTGGACGTGTGAAATAAATTCGTAGGCAAATATTATCTCTGTAGGAAGCAATAAAACCATATGCAAACTCTGCGCTGAATATTTTCGAGCAAAGTACCTACCTTCATCCCTCATTCCACGAATTCATTAGGGCAACAAAGGAACGCAATTTATACAATATTTCCCTAAAACACGAACTTTCAGAATTTCATAATAAATACCTCATCATGTGAGAAGGTTCTTTATGGGTTAATATGAGAGAATCAGCACGTTGGCAACGTGGTTTCCATGAAGCTAAGTTCCTATTTGCGAAGTATACCATACAACCTTGCGTATTTATCGCCATTCCTCGGCGGTACCTTTACCTATATTCCGCGAAATCACTGGAAGAGAAACTGGGTATGGTGAGCGATTTATACCTCTTGCTTTTTCTGCACGTTCAAACGGCAGATACTTAGACCCTTACATTTAAAGGGTTTTCCAACCCTTTCCCGGGTTAACGGGAAAGGTAAGATTTATCTGGTTTTTTTGGGCCCTCCTTTCGGGAGTTGGGAACTAAATTAAGTGTCTCCGTCAGGACTACGACCTTACTTTAATATTATCTCTTTATCACCCTTAATTAAACAGGCAAAGTTTTCACTTTTGAAACTTTGCCAGTTATAGAAAGATGATGCCGTACCTAATAGCCGGAATGCCATAAACCAAAATTTCTACTTCTCGTTATCTTAGTTAAATAACATCCACTACCATTTAGCTCGTAATACAGTATACACTGTATGTACATACTTGCTTTACCTGTGACCCAAACGCGTAGAAATTAACCTGAATTATTATGACTTACGCTATAAAACCAGTGTAAGTTCAAATGTTTTCATACAGAAAATACAGACTTGTAAATACATAGGTAGAAAAACAAATTATTACACATAGGTTCATTATTTCTGCAATAGATAGCTCTTCTACTCAGACCATTGGTCTATTATTACATTACTATACCCTGTACCTACATAGTATATCATCCAAACCTGACGCTTCGCGCTTTTCAAAGGGTTCACACCTTTAAAGATCCAGGACCCCCAAGTTTTACACTTTTTAGTAAATGTCAACGTTTTTAAAAAGATGACGGAATAAAAAAATAATAATAATAAAAAATAAAAAACGCAGTTTGCGAAAGCAGAACCAACTTTTCGAATCGGTCAGCTGGAGCTCAGGGTGGAGCCCGTCATTTCATTCGTTCTTTGATGTTCCAGAGAGGCTCCCTACAAAATTTTGTTGTAATCAGATAGACGACATAACTTTTAGCACACTCAGCTGATCAGGATGGAGCCTGTAAGGTCATTCGTATCTTGTTGTCCCAAAAAGGCTACCTGTCAATTTTCAACGTCCTACGGTGAACAGGAGAGATCTTAGTTAATTCAGCTGACAGAATGGCGCCCCTCACTTTGCTCGTCTCTTGTCCCAGAGAGGCTCCCTATCAAATTTCGACGTCCTACGGTAAATGGGAGAGATTTGAACACGATGTTGCCATCATTATGATTGATATTACGGCTCGTGGTCAGCTGATCCTCACCTAAGTCAGCGAGGCACAAGTTCTGACATGATAATACAACATATCAAAATTTGGTCCGAATCGGAACAGCGGTTTCGGAGGAGTAGTGAGCACTGAATGTCCATATACATATATATAAAGAAATATGAAAATGAATTAATATTGTAAACCCTCTGAACGCAAAGAAAATGCATCCCCATCCCCAAGTGCCACCGTGCCCCTTTTCTACGAAAAGTAGGGTTAAAACAGATCGAAAATGAAAGAAAATAACCTATATACTAGCTTCAGAGACCCATCGGCCGATCGGTATGCCTCCGTACCTCGTGATGGTTTTCGAGGTGTCACAAAGGAGCTCATCTAAATTTCATAACCGTCGATTAGGAAAGAAATAAGCCTCAGAGGTCGTACAGCTGATCAGAGCCCTCCATAATATTGTGGCCCTCCATAATATTGTGTTTCCGAAGTCCCCAAGAAGCTCCATTTCAGGTTTCAGCGCCATAGTCTATTAAGAAACGAATTAGGCTCAGCTCATTAGCGTAAAGCGTTCCTGGTGGTTACTTTGGAATAATTTCTATCAAAGACAAAAGAAATAAATAAATATTTAAATAGATAAAATAAAAGAATAAATAAAATAATAATAAATATTGTTCAACTAGAGAGTTTTCGGAATCTTGATTTTTCAATATTTCAGCCCTTAAAATCCACGGTTGATTAAAATTGTTGCCGAGCTTCTAGGACCAATTAGATCCCAAATGTGATACAGTAAATTCGAGTACGATTAAGTTCATTTCAATTAAAACTCGCACATTTAAGAATCGATAAGTAATTTGGTATATTTTCTCTGTATCTGGACCGAACACAGATTAGAAAAACCCTGAACTGAAATTATCAAACTTTATCCATTGGTCTCAGCCTAAACTTGGAGGAATCATAATGAGAAATCTAGAGAAATATAAAGGTCATCCCACCTTCGTTACTTCAATTTTTCAGCAAAAAAGTGCTACGAAATTATTTTTCTACTTTCTTTTGTTATTCTAAGTTCATCAATCATGAGGGTATTAAAGCCTACAATGAAGGGGGAGAAAAATGCCTAACCCGTGAACTGAAAATGAATGGGCAATTTGTGGTTAAAAAGGGAAAAAAGAAACAATTGTCGAAACGATGAGTACAAAAGCGGAAAGGAAAAAGAAGAAAGAGGGAGCGGAGGTATGAAAGCCGCAGCCAGAGGCAATAAAATCTGAAAGAGAGAGAACTTGAAACCCCGGGGGCGACTTATAGGACTTCGAGAGTGGCAAGGGCCCCGTAGAAGGGATAAAACTAAAAGGTGACTGTAAACCTTCTCAGAGAGCTGTCGAAAGAGAACAGCACCAACAATGGCGGAAAGTCAGGGCAAACTTGGAACAAGAGGTACCTACTTACATTACGATGCTCCTCTGGAAGACGGGACTTCTTGACTTTATTTGAAGAGATAGTTATGTACTTGAGGTCGAAGGAGAAACTTGAGGTGAGCACAAACATTAGTTAAGTTTCTACTGTACTGAATGTATGTATTACATTCTTAATGAACTATAACTATAATGTGTTTAGTATTCTATGGAGAAAGTATCTATAATTGTAATGCTATATGAGGAATGAATAACATTCGTGAGTTTGAATTTCTTGTTTTTGATAGAATCGGACTATGAGCCCTTGAAAACCCCCGACTGCGAAATCTGATCTCAAAACTCCAAATGGAACGGGGGAAAAATCAATAGAAAGAAAACGAATGAGACGGACGTGAGGGCTACGTGTATCAGCTGTTTGGGCTACCTCCAATCACTTAATACCCTTCAATTACACCTTTTGGGAAGAGCTCTTCGACTTTCACAGCAGATGGGATACAATAAAATACGTAAAATTGCCCAAAGCATGTGGTGGAATCCAATTTCGTACCTGATGCATCCGATTTTTACAGGCCGCAATTTTGGAGCCATCCACTTGAAATGTGATAAGTAGACATCCAGGAAGTGTTGGGTGCCAATCTGACATGATGTGGCGGCGATATCGCTGACGATGTCAACCGAAAAAACTCAAAAATTCATATTTGGGTAGGATTTTGATAGTTTTTCAAGTATTATATCGATAGAGACGATTTTGAAGCGATCCGATTCGATGCAATGACGATGTTATCGCCTGCAATCGTCGAAGATATTGTAACGAAAAAAAAGGGGGAAAAAAAATTGTATGAAGCTATTTTGATTCCCATCAGACGTAAAAAGTAGATTCTACCTTGTCCAAACTTCGCGAGGAACCTGATCAGGCCCCTGACTAGTACGAGTGTATAGACCAGCAATCCAATGAAGAAATTCTTAAACCTTATTTTCGAAATAGACTTTATTGAAATGTAAACCACCGAATTCTGATGTAGGGACAAGACATCAAAATTTGAATCCTCACTACCGTAGGGAAGCTTTGTTTTCGTGTGATAGGCAAATCGACCAAATGTTTGCCTTCTAAAATCGAAATTTAAATTTACTTTTTGCGTAATAGAGCTTTCTGATCAATTTCGGTTCCGTGTTTGTCTATCTGAGGTAAATCCTTATCACTCCCGAAACAGTAGTTTTAGTCCAATTTTGATGATATTTTTCAGGGATTGAGCGGGTTACTTCTAGTTGGCCCCCTATAAATTGCATTGCCGTCCGATGAATAATAATTTGCGCATATGCGCAAACGTGAATTTATTTCAATGTTGATTTCACATTATTTATTGGTCCAGGGCCGACTCTATAGAAGTAAAGTCGGCCCTGATTGGACGTATAAACTTGGCGGTGGGGGGTTAGTTCAGCATATGTTGCAGGAAAGTGTCCTTTTAATGCTATTGGTGGGCTATGTGCAAAACTAAAAGTGGTTGTTGATACTGGCGAAACTCCAAGACTAATGGATTGATTTTGATGAAATTTTCACAGGTTGTGTAGATTAGCTTCTAAATGATGTCTCATGGATTTCATCTCCGTCAGATCGGCAGTAGCCTGCGCGCATGCACAGTTGTAAATTTCTTACTAAGACGATTTCTCATGCAGTCCGATTCGGTTCAAACTCGGAGAGTAGTTGAGTTTATGTTCCAGGAAAGTGCCCTATGGGTTTTAACGCAATTTAATGAGAAATTATTATTGCACATGCACAAAAATAAAATTGGTTGGACCGCTGTTAATGAAATTTTCAAGGTTTGTGAAACTCCTAACTCCTCCTAATCTGCTTGTACCTAAGATGGCGAATGCCGTTGGTAGGGCAAGCGCTAGCACGAATCTGAAATATATATAGCACTTTTTCGCATATTACCATGTACCATACACGAAAAATGGTGTTTTAATTTTCATTCTATCATTCTGCCTCGAACTTTTTTTTTTTTTTTTTTTTTTTCTCCTCTCCAATCGATCCTATTCTTCAATGTCACAATATGCGAGGAAGGTATAAAGCCCAACCAAATTGGAAGACGGTTTTTTTCTTAGTCGACAATAAAGGTTCATTATTAATAACGATAAACCAAAATCATTCAGTAATATTGTATATTCGTATAATTGTTGATGGACCTGGAAGACGCATATCAACGTTTCGCCCGACAACTTTTTATCTTTATATTCATTTTTTATTACGGTTCTCCGCAAGGCGAACTCATAAACAAGGCGAGTACGAAACGCTGTCAGCTCTGGGAAATAGGGAGCTTTACGTCCATTTCCCAACAGACCTTTCGGCCTCCCGGGATCGCGTAGAATAAACTGGGTCGCCGTAGTAAATTTAAATTAAGTAGTTTTCCCCCTCCACCCGCCTCGGTTCATTTGAGGCTCTCAAAAAGCCCCTTTAGCGCCACCAGCGCCACCCAACGCGGGAGTGGCGGACCGTGTAATTACAGCGCACGCTAGATGAAGCATAAAGACGTGACTCGGCATCAAACTAATTAAAAACGCGCGGAGGTAAAATTTAGATGGCCGGCGAGCTGTTATTCTGTTCTCATGGGTAGAATAAAAACTTTCAAGAAAAGCAACCTTTAATGAAATTTTTTGAGAGAAAATTCTGGGAGCGTAGTCAGTTGGTGATATGATTTTACCCGTATTAAATTTTTTCTCGACCGACGGCTTCGAGCAGCGAATTGCTTTTGGAACAATGAACGTCCTATTTCATTTTGCTACTTAGCGAATGCCTATCGGATCAGTCCAATTCAGCAAATCAAAACTAACATTCACTCTTACTCTCAAATGTGATGTGTGGCATGAGTCAAATAATGCACTTTTATTTTTCTCCTCTTTTTAAATAACCAACTTTTGCAATCGACCATGGAGTGCATCAGTCCTGGGCAGTTGTATGGTCTTTTTAGTAAAGCCTTGTTATAATTTGAACTGTCCAAATAAAGAATCGTTGCTGAAATTAAAAGCATACCAATCACCGTAGGAAAGAGCGGATAGTATTACAATTTTCAAGATGAAATATACTTTAGTTTAAGATTAGCAAACGCAAATTTTTCAGACCAATGAATAACCGTCATTGATACGAGCACGAACCCTGCGAAAGGTAGAGGTAGGTCATATGGAAATGTATACCTAGTGATTTTGGCAGGATCCAAGAGCTTTTGGGAGCGCTCAGGCTTCTCGTCTGACTCGACCTATTCACTAATCTCACCGCAGATCATCCTGCCGTTTGTTGAGCAGCAGTACGCAGATTCAAGTTACAAGAAGTTACAAGAAGCAATTCTTTCCCCTTTTATTAAAATCCTTACTTGACCCGGAAGGGGCAATGAGAAATTTCGACCATCCTAAATAAATATTCTTGGAACTTTGACAGGAACTGGGACCTGACATTATCTGAACCCAATTCTAGCGTAAATGTATGTACGAGTATATAGCTTAGTGGCATTGTTATCGTTAGATCCCGATATCAACCTCATTCTTAGAGGAATTTCAGGAATAAAATATTCCTCCGGGAAGGAAACGATAAATTTACCTGAACAGAAGAGATGCTTAATTAATTCCGTTAACTGGAGAAACGAAAATTAGGGAAACCCTTTGTTGGAATAATTCGTAGAATTTTTCATGTTGAAAGGTGTCTTTAAAGGAATTAAATTCCTTTATCTTATATTACCTCATCCCCGTCAGAGAGGTAAAACTCTCAATCGATATCGATCCAGCCTAAACTAGTAAGAACACGTCTTACGTACTGGTTATCCAAAATAAGATGTGAAAGCGAATTTCGAACCGCGCGATTGATGTTGACCAACACACCATCAGAAATTATAATAAATTATATGTACATATCAAGGGTCCTCTGGATGTGCTTGTTCGTTGGATCTATTGTCGCCATTATGAACGCTTTACGTGACCTCTTCATACTGATACTGAATTGAAGCAAATTTTTTCGAAGGGCTGTGTGTTTGCGCTGTTTCTAGTTCGATTTTCGTTTCATCTTCCAGGGGGGAAAAAATCGAAATGGATAGTTTGCTAGGGAAGTTGATGAAACTGTTCTCCCCTCATCATCCGACACGAAGCCCCAAGCAGAAACATGCCTGTCTATCCCACGTAACTGACGTGAAAAGTTACTTTTTGACCTACACGCGAAACAGCAACGGATTCGGGCAAGTTGTTACCAATGCAACGTATGGGTCGTATGTAGAATGAGTTCCTCTCAATTTTTCCAACTTGCCTTAGCTATAAAATATTGAAAACAGAAATCGACATCACGCGCAAGTATCAACAAAAGGTGGGGAGAGGGGGGGGGGGGGGGATTAGGGACACCCTGTATACGTTTCAGAATTCCAGACGGTAGGTAACTCGTCTTCGAATTGAAATTTAAAAAAAAAAAAGTTTGCCAAAAGATAAAAAATTCCCAAAGGACGGTCGAGTTCGTTGGAGCAGCACTTTTGAGCACAATAAATTGGTCAACACATAAAAAATTCACAAAAAACTGTTAAAAACCAATAAATTTATATATTTCATAGTAGCATATTATTGAAAAGTAGTAGTTTATCAACCATGAAATAGAACATAAAAAAGTTGATGCACTAAATTAAGCTAAACATGTATTTGAACTTCAATATGTGCCCAAAAAAAAATCAATAAATACTGCAAAAAATTATTGGAACCCAAATTCTTTGCTTCAATCAAAGATTAATATTACACAAGGGTTTTCACCCATAAAATTGAAGTAAACAATAGTTTAGCGCTCAAAGTGCTCAAATTTCAAAACAATTTAATGATGCATGACTGGAGACATACGACTTACAACAACTTGGATACAAAGACTTATTATTAAGATGGCCATCATGGGACGATTATATTTATTTTAAACTATTTAATTATTGCCGTTGTTATGATGTATTATACGTAATATACTTATATTATAGGAGGCCTTTTTACAAGAGGATTGAGATTTATGAAATTGCTGAGCTTGTTTGGCGCTGAAATTCTATTGTATTGAATTCAGCCTTGAAATCGAGTGACACAGAAATATTTGGTTTACAATTATTTGAGTTATGGAATGTAATTAGGGGTATGATAAGTTTACGATTACACAATACATGAAGATATCTCACTTTTGGAACTGATGATATCAAATAATTTCGTCTTATGTGATTATTTTTTATGGGATATGTTAAGGGGTTCGCACATAATAAACTGTGTAAATAGAAACACGTTGTTATAATAATAAAGTATATAAAGTATATTCGTAATTAATAATTTGGTAATTGCGATAAGAATCACACCTTTGGAAGAAAAAAAAACTGTTCATAATCCCTCATCGATCATTATAAAAGGCTGAAACGAAGTAAATTAATTGAATCGACCTTAAATTAGGATCAGATTAGAACTCATCATACCATTAGTTCATTCGAAGCTCTAACTAATAATCAATTGATTAAAACCTTTAAATATACCTATTGGCAAAATACTTATTAGAATTACACTGGGGCAGGGAGCTACGACAATATTGACCGTATATTTAATTCTACGTAGCGACGTTCACATTTCCATTGTGTTGACACAGCGTAAGTAGATGCAAGGCATGTTGACCAAGAGCAACCTCAAACTTTCTACAGAGTCAACTTGACGCAAATATCGGATAATGAAGTTTGGACAGGTACTTTAGTAAGTTGGTTTGAGAAGACATTTGAGAAGACCACGATGGTTGGAAGTTGGAGCATCTTAACCTCAGAAGTAACATCTTCACGTTCTGTGGGTGTCACGCTCCGTTCAAGTGGTTCCCAGGACGACTCTTGAAATTTGCCCTGACTTGAAGGGAATTCAAGTTTCAAGACAAGAGGTATTTACACATAGCCTGTTAAATGTTGGGGAAAGGTAATGGCCGTTTCTACAAACATTATACACAAAGACAAGGGCCATCCTTTCCGTCCATCAATGAATCAATAGACTTGAAATCAAAGGAACGAATCGAGTACTTTATGGGCAAGTCCCACATAACCCTTAGGAACGAAGCCTTTCAATCTGTTCAAAAGGGATACTAGTGAATTGAACTTCATTCAATTATTCACGTGATTGAAATATAAATAATAATTCTAGACCAAATATGTTCCACACAAAATGTTGGACAAAATAGAAAAGCTGGAAAATTTTTCTACAAGGACTGGTAGAATTACTTTTTTACTGAAGTACAAAAAAATAAAAACTATTTTTCATACTTCTATGGCGCCTCTTCGCACGGACTAAATCACTCGCGACGAAGTTGTGGAAACCCATTTCAATAAAGAACGGATGTAAAAGAAGAAAATTGTTTGTCTAAATCCACGAAAATGAGGAGTTACAATGTTGATCGATATAGACGGTTAGGTCATCATCAGTAACAAACAGTAACACTTCACAGATAGTCTATAACAGACAACATGTCCTCAATATTATCCTCTTGATCGAACTAAGTTGCCAAAATTTACGGGAAACGGTACAAACAAAACAAACAAAAATCAAAGACTCGTGATTCAAATGGCGTTGTCAGGCAGAATTTTGCTAAATGTAAATGTGTGTCGTAATGCACAGCAGCATTTCAATCGATGTAAAATTCCTACCAGGTGCCAAATCAAAGACTTTAAATTAGGTGTTTTCAGTAGATGTTTCCCAGTAGTTCGTTTATCAGCTAAAAGTTTCAATAGTTCATCAATAAGTGCCCTACTGCTCCTAAACTGCAGGTCTTCAAAGGAATTAGAAATTTATAGGAGGTTAATATTTCAAGATTTATTTTATCCAGTTACTTCAGGAGTAAATTTGGGCTGAATAAAAAAGGGCTCAGACGGCACAGCTATGATATGTAAGTTTGTGGATCCATGTGAAAAGAATCAAATAATCAAAATAAAAACAGAATTTTAAAAAATTGATCACATTTTGTCAGCTCCATAATTTTTTTTTTATTATTTCAATAATAAACCTTTGTAATCGACCAAGGGAAAAAATAATTAACCCTCCCCCCTCTCCCTCGCAAAAGTTCGTCCGCCGTCTGAAGCTTTTCTCTACAACTACAGGACCAAAGTTTATGAAATCTTAACTGGTGGAACATAGCGAAAATCGCCCTGTAACTACGACGCTCAAATTATAAGACGGTATAATTCCAATGGAATTGTCACTTCACGCAACCGAGTTTTTAAAACTTTTGTCACCTGTAGGTGGACTTCTGAAGCGTAGGTAGGTGATATATTTAATATGCCTAATTAATTTTCAGTTAGCGGGTCAACCCGAGTTTAATACTAGGAAAGTGCAGGTGTGTTAGTTAACTTAATCAATTTCTCTTCGGAAGGCATACCTATGACCTATGATATATTTAGGTATCTGATGTATAATAACTTCTTTTAATAGTTATATTATACAGGTCTTCTATTTCCAATACATAAGTATTAGGATTATCCGATACAGAAACAATAAACCTTGGTGAAATAATATGAAGCGTTTTGATTTTGGTGTTCCTAGGCAAACCCTGGTCGGAGGAGAGTACTAATATACCTACTCATAATTTATCTTTCTAATTTGGAATCATTAGAATATCTATTTCCCGACAATTTCAGAAACAACATCCTTCGATGCAAAATATGGTACCCATAAATCATCAATCAGAACAGCGATGGTTTTGTATTCACGTGGTATACACGCCTGTACATGGATTTATTCAACAACATCCAATTTAGGCATAATCGCAAGGGAACTCAACGTTAGAACTTGGAGTTTGCGGAAGTCTGGTTATTAATTAAACGTTTTGGGCTTCCGCGATAGTACGGCGGGGTTATTGCTTGATTCAATCTTCATGAGCCCGCACCCCTGATACGGAGGCTTTCCTCCCATTAGCCTCGGGTTCAGCAGGACTTCCACAGTATAACGGCATAAGTGAACCTCAATCAACAGCGTAAATATCCTTCCAAACTACCTCGTTTAGCTATAACTTGACTGACTTTGACAAGCAATCCGGTGCTTAAGCGGTCTGACTTTTTTAAAAATCTAATTCATACCATACGCCATTTTGATATACATATAGACTCTGCTAGCATAGCATTTAATAAAACGCAACTTTTTGTTGTCTTAGTATGTATTCAAAGTGATAAAAGCAACAAAGTGATGATATTGAATGGGATTATAATTATACATATGCACACAATTATTTCTGAAGTGCACAATTTTATCAGGTTTATGTTGAATTCGTGTATAGTCACTCGCCTTACTCTTCTCTGATTTTTAAAGTTTACGCAGTAGGAGAGCTAGACCATAAAAGTTCTACCGAGATCGACCCATAAGCATAACTCCTTTTAAAAAGGGATACTAAGAAACTCTTCAAGAAATAATGGAATTCAGTTTTTTCCCGGTTCAAAAACGGATTCGCTCGGGGTAGAAACTCGTTGGAACGCCATCTCCGAGCAACTCGTCAAAAAATTTAGTCAAATCAATTTAATCGCTTAAATTCACCTATGAGTTAGCATTTACTTTTGCTTCTTAACTACCGAAGGTAGAGAAGCTATGTATCGTGATTAAATTCGAAAAAACTTTGTCCTCCAAAATCAAAATTTCACTTGCTTTTTGCGTTTCAGAGCTTGCTGATCAATTTTGGTTCCGTGTCTGTCTGTCTGACTGTGGTAAATCCTTGTCACGCCCAAAACTATATCAAGTTTCAGTCCGATCCCGATGAAATTTTCAGGGGTTGTGCGGATCGGCTCCTAGACGGTTCCCAATAAATTTCAATACCGTCGAATCAACAGCACTGTGCGCATGCGCAAACGTGAATTTCTCATAACGTCAATTTCTCATCATCTGTTGGTCCGATTTGGTTCAAACTCGGCAGGTAATTGGGTATGTATGTTCTAGAAGAATGCCCTATAAATTATATCGGAATTGGTAAAGTAATTACATTTTCGCATGTGCGAAACTAATTTCGATTGACAGGGGCAAAACTGGGAGTCAAACAGAACGATTTTGATGAAATTGTCAGGGAATGTGAGGGATAGCTTATAGAATGTCCCCTATACCTTTCATTGCTCACACATAAATAGTAGTCTGCGCTCATGTGAAAACGTTAATTTATTATAACGTCAATTTGTTATCACCTATTGGTCCGATTTCGTTCAAACTCGGGGAGTGGATGGGTATGTGTTTCAGGAATACTTCGTATGAATTTTATTGCGATTTTTGGAGTAATAACTATGGCGCCAGCGCAAAACTAAAATTGATCGGCACAGACTAAACTCCGAGACTAAGATTTTTATGGAATTTTCAAGGATTGCGCGGTTTAGCTGCTAGACACTCTCCTATAAATTTAATTGCCGTTGGATTGATAGTAGTCTGTGCGCAATGCGCAATAGCAGTCTGTCGCGGATGCGCAAAAATCGATGTCTTATAACGTAGACTCGCACTTTGTTCTTCAACTAATTCTACACGTCAGTGTTAGAATATGAGAAGAAGCTATACTGCCCACCCGGCTTGGCAGATGTTTTTGATTGCTATCCTGAACCGTCGGGACACTCCTCGAAAACTGACTTCAGACATCTTTCTAAAGTAAGATACCTAATAATTTGAATTTTTACTAAGGAATTAATTGACTACTTGATGTTATATTCTTGAGATGCAAGCAAAGCGATGCAATCTAAACAACAAACGGTTGTGTAAAACTCTCTAAGAGTGGTGGCAGACGGCCTTAAACTAAGGGTGGTTGTAGCGAGCTTACAGTAGTATTGACTAGTCTTCTGTCGATGGCTTTCAGCTTACCAGTTTTCGATTAGTTTCCAAAGGTAGCAGGAAACTCATCGGAAATAATTATCATCTTTCCAGTTTATATTCCATTGGACGATTTTCCTAACAATTCGATTTCGACGGTTTCTCCCAGTCCATCAGCAAACTCTTTAAAAAGTCTCGAGTTCACATTTCCGATGAGTTTGTGGGGACTCTTATAAAGAAGAACTTTTTCTTTAGTCGAAAATACTCAAGAGGATGACCTTTTGATTCAGCTTTTCAAATCAAGTTCAAACGAGATACCAAACTCATACATTATGAGTTTACATTATGATAATTATTTCACATCTCAAAGGATGTGAAACCTCGAAAGATGTGTGGGATAAGCTGCATAAAATATATGCATCGCGAGGCCTAGGAAGGCC
The DNA here is from genome assembly GCA_030762985.1 of Adelphocoris suturalis. Classification (NCBI taxonomy): domain Eukaryota; kingdom Metazoa; phylum Arthropoda; class Insecta; order Hemiptera; family Miridae; genus Adelphocoris; species Adelphocoris suturalis. Next base: position 42,726,154 of record CM061041.1, read on the forward strand.
ATGCTGCTGAAGAAACTTATCCTGCAGAAAATGCGAGTGGACGAAGACAAGAGAAATCATGTAGCGGAGTTCTTAGAGACTGTCGATAAACTAAAAGAAATGGACACGGATGTTCCATTCATTATTGCTAATGCTAATGAGACGAGTTAAAAACTCGTAGAGAAACATATTGAAGCAAAACTATAGTGGAAGAATCAACCAACACCGATAAGAGTAAAGTACTGCAATTTATACTAGGTATTTTATTGATGATTTGAAAAAAACATTCACAATCTACGTAATTTTAACATCAGATCGTTTTTATCTTTGATATGGCTTTACTGATTTTTACTCACAAACCGATGATATATGTCAAAATAAAAGTAGAAATTTATTGATAAACCGTAGTGATTGCTACCCGCAGGTAACTGTGTAACTCATTGGAATATAAAGAAGAGGAAACAATGAGAGTTAAAATATTTTCCATTCAAAAATAGTTGAAATACCTTTTTCGCACCCATGGGTAGCACTCATTCATCAGGGTTTATCGGTTGGTTGAAAGATGGAACGCAGTTATCTAACGGAAAACCTCGATTAAAGCGGTATATATCTGAGCTTGATGTGGGTGCCACCATACAGTCAGTCTGCGATAACCTTCACTTGACAGAAAGAAGGAAGTTGAACCTCATCCACCTAATTGACTTCTGGCAACACATTAGCTATATTTCTCTCAAGGGAAAGTCCAAGCTCAAGATTAATCTATCTTGATGGAGGCGATAACTCATTCGGAATTCTAAAAGTGAAATGTGACTTTATATAGGAACTTTGTAAGTGAATTTCACATTGCAAGCAACTAAAACTGTGTTAGTTGTTAGTAACACTGTACGTTTATAAGTATTTACTACTGTGAAACAATATTGAGAGCTTGTTGTTTTTTCGTTGAATGATTAAATATTTTAAAAAACTACCTATAGAAGTTATGCTTGTTGTAAGGATTTGCAAACCAAGCTTCTGCTAACTATAATCAGACTCGGAAGCAAAAGTGTAATACGCATTCATTTTATATTTTTAAATGTGAATATATTCACATAGTTGGAACGAAGAGTAGTTTTTTCTGTGATTTTTTTTCTCCAGTTTTGATTAAGTCATCTGAGCACGAAACATCGAAAAATCGTAGAATATGTAAGGAAAGTAAAAATAGCTATTTATAAAGAGAGTAACGTTGGAGTCAAACTTCTTCGTATGGGGAAAAAAAAAAAAAAAAAACCTTCCGAGTTCAGAGCGGAGCGTTCCAATCGTCAAGCATAAAAGCACCGAGACAACTCTCTATGCGCGACCTTTGACGACGAACTGTCACTGACTTCATATAATAGCACCTACAACCAGCTGAAGGGACAGCTATACTAGAGAAATTTGAGATGTCAAACCGTTTTCACGGTATCGATCCGCTCTCTCGTAACTTTGCTGAGACATTTACCCGGTTGACGGTTATTCCACTTGACGTGTTTGTTGGAAGTGTCCTTACCGCTTAGATCCTGCCCACGGTAAACAAAGGACATCCAATTAGTTCGCTGACTTTTTCCTCCCACAAACCGCTCCTGTCGGTGGAAGTACGAGTAATAAAACTGAAAATCCGACCCGACGCGACCCCATTCGGCGGGGATTATTACCTGCCGGATTTGCAGGAAACAAAAGGTCGTAGAGGGGGAAACTCGGAAGAAAAAGTCCTATAAATCTCAGAAGGCCCTTTTCCACCCTTCCTGAATCCTTTTCTTCTTCTTTTGTGAACTACATTCGGCCTCCTACTCATAAATCATATAAACTTTCCAGTACCGCTCAATTAACTTTTGTGCGATCATAACGACGAATAAAAAATCCATCCCTAATGTGAAACTGTTGATATAGGAGAAATCCCATAGCTAATGAATATTTTACTTAGGATATCGAATGCCTTTAAAAAAATTCCCAGATACAAACCTAATAGAGTTAGAATCAATCCCATTTATAACTCCCACATATCCTTTTGTTGTAATGAAAAATTACAACAACCTGCCTAGCTAGGGACCGGGTATGAATCTCAACTAATATCTTTAGAATACTTTAGTTTCGCTTCAAAAACATTCAAGTATGACCATACTTTCTATTGATTTATAAATCCAGGCGTCTGTAGTAGGTAGCGTGTTGTCGTGTTAGTCGCATTACAGATCTGACTTTTGTATAAATCCCTGGAAGAATTGATACCACTAGATGAGTGTAGTGTCAGAATTCGATCAAGTAAGGAACGTATTCCTATGAATTTCAAAGTAGTGCAGACACACAATATGTCCCGAAAATGGAAACACGGTTGAAAGGCGATTTCAAGATGATATAACAAAGAACACTGAACATTTTTCTCACAACATTATGCTGAAAAATCGATAAACTGCAAGAAATAACCAAAAATCCAAAACTGTTTTCAATTGCAGAATTAGAACGAGTTTTTTGATCATAAAATTGATAGTCAACAATTTCTTTGCACTCAATGTGCTCAAATTTCAAAACAGTGTGACAATACGTTAATTTAAGAAAATTCGCTCATACGATCATGCTGCATGACTAGAACCTTCTGCGAACGAAACACTGAATATTTAAAATTCATTAGTTTCTTTGGTTGTTTTGAATTCCAAACGCTAATTTCATGCAAACACGCGACACAATGCACAATGATCGTGAGATCTGGACGTTATGAGTTTTCTAGGTCGTCGGTTTGAACATTATTTTGTAGCTGTATTTAACTTGAATGAATATTTTAATCCACCGATAGTAAAACTGAAAAAAAATGTTGAGCAACAGAGCCCCAAGGTACACTGCAGTCTTTTTATACGTCGTCAGCTTCGAGGGAAAAGCATAACAACTACCTCTGAAGAATTTCCCGCCGAAAAATAGAGCGAGAATTCATAAGATGTTTTGCAAGGAAGGAATTTCGTCTTGAATGGAATTTTTACCCAACCACCAAGGCCCGCTTCCCTTTATCGATTCGCCTTCTTGCCTTTCCCACAAAGGAGCATAGAATTATAATATAAAACCCACGGAGTGTGTCCTTACAGAATAATCCATTTTTGACGTCGCAGAGGTTTTATGCTCGGTCACGCGTCTCTGCCGACATAATAAACCACTTTTCCACCTGACGGTTCGTCATCTATTGCATTATTCAAGCGATCCGCGGATTTACTACTAAGCCACTATACCGGGCGTTTGTTAGCGAGAAGCATATATCGTTAACAATACATATCCCTCCCTCTCGGCTTGTAATTTAAAAACGATGATTCCCAGCAGGTATGCAAATGTTCGTACTCGAGTAAAATTTTTCCTGAAATGTGAGCACTTAGTTTGTACGTTATCCACGTATTCATTTTATATTTATAAATGAAAGTAGATTCCATTGTAAGAAATTTACCAACCATACTCTCCTATGTTTTTTAGTTTCCATTCCACGATTGTTCTAATTTCGCACTGGTAACCTGGTCATCACTGTACAATAGGTAGGTATTTTATAAGTAAGTACTTTTAAAGTAAATAAGGACTTTTTTAAAATCAGATCCATAGAGGTATCCCAAAATATGATGGGTGAGAGGGGGGGGGGGGGCTTGCATCAATTCAAGTCAACCTGTGCAACGCACGGGTGAACCAGCTAGTGACACATAAATAAGGTTTCAGGTGGTTACTTGCGATGATTCAATTAATCAAACCTCCCAGCCTATTCATTGCCAGGTGAAGTAACGAACTAAAAGCAAACAGGTTCGAATTTTGAGGGAGACCGTGTGCCCTCGAATCCCACTTTCGACCACGAAATCCACCTCACATTGGTCAAGAAGTCGACAGGTACGATCCACAGACGGCAAAATAAAAAAAATTCTCGCTTCGCAGAGGACCTTTCCCAACGCAAACAGGTTCCTCTTCGATCGCCCCCTTCCACCTTTTTCGGCGCCTTGTGAGATCTCATTTTTCTTTCTTTTTCCTTACTTCTTTTACAAACTTCGAACCATTTCGAACTCGAGCAGTCGGCCAATGTTGATAACGCAACGACAGCGGCCTTGGCTCCCACTTCTCGCTCATTGCCGCGGCGATAGGGGAAAGGCCCTAACGAACCGATCCGTCCCAGAGGTTTCGGTCAGTTCCATTCAATGTGTTGACCGTATCTCATTTAACCCTAAGATACTATGGGTAATTTGACACATGCAGATGCTATAATAACTTCACCATTTCGTACCTAATCAGGAAGAGAGAATGAAGATGAGCTAAACTATTGTTTTAAACAATTTATCCACACGAAGAGCTTACTACATAATTCGTAATAGGCAACTTTCGTGTGTTGCAATTGATGGGTGAGAACTTATAATTTTTAGAAAAAAATGCAATATACATTTCCTCAGATGGATATTGATATTTCTTTGACTATATAATGCACTTGGTAACTAATACATATAAATACCGCTTTAAAAACTTGGGTCTCATCAAATGTAACTAATAGTAATTTTTCAAAATAAACATAGTAATTTTAGAGGTCCAATTGGAGTGACACAAGCTCTACCCAAGTTTTCATTATCCATATTATACTCGTATCCAATCGCAAAAGAGCTATGCTCAGGCACTCATTTCTCCCATTCCCTAATAATCTCTCAAACATAATTTTCATACGGTAACTAGGTACCTTTATTACCTGATTACTTTTTAGGATTTTTAGTTTTGCTAAATTCTTCACGTGAAATCTACTACAAAAATAACTGATTTTAATGTTATAACTCTATTACTTGAAGATTAAACCGAGTTTGAAATTATAAATAATTTTTACGGGTGCAGTACGATCCAATTACTTCACAGGGATCAATTACCAATGGAATTTTCAATCCACTTGCATGCGCTGCAGTATATATGTAGATCAAATTTTTATAAACTAAAGCAAGAGCTGAATACATGGCAACTGAGGCCTCAGAATGTATAATCTGCTCGGATGAATATAATGAAAAGATCTTCAACTGTTAGGTATTTAATTCAAGACATGTGCATAGCTAAGGTGTCCAACTGGGTTAATTGACAAGATTTATAGTTTAATAAACTCGACGGCCAATTCTACAGAGTGGTAGGCGGAGGGCAGCTTCAAACGATCTTTAGGGCCTAATTCAACTTTACTTTTCCACGAGGGAAGGTTTCCACCAGTAGTAGGTAGAGGAAGATAGAACTACCTACCATACTTTTTTACGATATTAACGCGATGAAGACAAGAAACTGAGAACGTAGTTCACGAGAACTCCATTACCTCTGGCTTCTCTGCTGTAAAAACTCCTACCGTTTTCTATTAGCACTTACCAGCATGACAAGCAAGAAATTTCTTGATAGAATAACTTACCTGCAAAAGAAAAACCCTGGTTAGCAACAGGAACAAAAGACACGAAATTTAATATAAGACAAATATCGTATAGTCACGCAGTAATTTGACAAAATACGGTAAAGCATTAATCGCCATTCGCAACAGGCAGTGTTATCAATATGTCAAGAAATTACTTTATATTGAATTTCTGGGGGGTTAGGAAATTGAAAGCTATCCACCATTGGGGAACCAAATTCCATGTTTTGCAATTTCTTTTGACCTCAGATTTGGAATCAGCTTACTTGAAAACCCCATAGAACTATTTTCAGCTCAAAAGACCGTTTAGTTTCGACGATAAACGGGTAGGTTTGATGAATTGTATTGATGAACGATAATTAGATTTAAAATACTGTGGAACCTGGATAATTCGAACTTCTTTAATTCGAAATCTTCTTTAAATCGAATATTTCTCGTGGACCCTAGCATTTTGTATTTAAATAATGCTAAAAAATCGTGGGTAATTCGAATTTTATTTTGGATAATTCGAATTTTCGGCGTGCTAATTAAGGTATAAATTTCAAGCTGCGACTCAAAATAATTGTAAATTTATCGGGAAATACGTTTTAGTAACGATATTCGGCAAAAGGTTAGCGTTAGACCAAATGTATGGAAGTCAGTGCCATCATAATGTCTGATAACTCCCCTTCCCCTCCAGCCCGCCGACTGTCCCAAAACAACAAAACAAAGCCACGTTACATCAGTACCATTCCAGGTGTCTTTATATTTATTGTTCAATATTCTGTTGGTCAATGCAGCATTCAGTGTTACTGTATGTACTTTACTTCGTACTGTAGTTTTCTTAAAAATATAATTTATTAAAAACTTCTTTAACGCGAATTTTTGGTTAATTCGATGTTTTAGCGAATTTTCGAAGAAAATTAAGCTATTGCTCTCGCCTCAAAATTTGTAGAATGTGAATTTTTGAAAAAGTTTTATGCAGAAATCCGTTTTAGGGTATTCTGAATCATATTCTGAAGTTTAACGCATTTTTTTATGTATGTATATATGTATGTATGTAGTAGTAGTAGTAGTAGTAGTATATATTTATTGTAGAAATCATTTTTACAAATGATTATTACAAGTGAGTACAAGTATTCGTACATATTAATAGAACCATATAAATAAACACAATTATATAGACAAAACTATCTGAATTATAATCGATAATGATCAAAATAACATATCTGTGTATATATACCTACCATACTCAAAGATTTGAGTAGAAAATCAGAGCGCTACAAATCGTATTTAATTCATCCAAATAATACAATAGGTACAAAAAAAGAAAGAAAAGGAATCGATCCTCCAACAGCAAGTATATAAAGGCATTGATATAAAGGTAACCTTAATTAAGGTAAAAAAGCTAGACTTTTGGGATTTTAGAGAAATAATCACAATAACTTCATATTATACCTAACAGCAATGTGCTTCTTTAAAAAAGGTAAAATTGTAACTGACTCATCGAGTTACTTATATAGGTTGGTAGGTGGGGTACACTATATTTTGTCGAGAAATGAAAAAAAAAAAAAAAAAAAAAAAAAAATCACCTAAATATTTAATGAAAAGTAACATTATTCCTCAGCTGGCATAGCCAGTACTTTTCTCCCTGGTCGCCTCCGTGTGAAAAGAAAAAAAAAAAAATATATATATATAGGTATACAGACTTTCAAAGAAACAAGTAAAACAAAATGTTCTCCTTCATGCCATGTTTCAGTAAATCAAAGTATGTCGTATTTATTATTTTTAAGTTCAGAAAACAAGTCCTCATTTATTCAACTAATAGACTCCGATTTATGTTCCAATAAAAAGCTTTGAAAAAAATCATTGTCCTTAAAAGAACCACCAGTTGAACCGTCCATGGCGCATCCAAAAGCCGCCGCCGGCGTCTCTAACTGCTATTCCGATGGGCAAAACAATTTCTTTGCTGCCAATCCCAGCGGAGAAAGGCTATCCCCTTGCTGCCTTTTCCTTTTGGCGTAAGCTTCCGTAAGCTGGGCGAGAGAGTAGGAATTTCCACGAAATTTTTTTATGTATGTATATATGTATGTATGTATGTATGTATGTATGTATGTATGTATGTGTCATTCCAGACGATAACTGTCCGTAGAATTGTGCTAGAAACTTCAAACAAATTTTAAAATATTAAGGACACAAAAAGAAAGTTCAAGTTCGTTGGCCAGCATGATCGGATTACATCTTCGGGTTGAAATTTTCAAAAATGTAGTCAAAAATGTCAAAATAGTCTGTTTTTTGCGATTTGTTGTGCGAAATAATTTTTTCAGCATACTAACATGTGGTATATTCGGAATCAGCGTAAAATTTCCTATAAGAATATGTATCAAGTTTTCAAAAATTTCAAAGTTGAAAAATCAGTCAAAAATCGAAATAATGCCGTTCGCTAGTTGTAAACATCGGTAATATTCTTCAAAAATTCGCTCATGGGGTCATGCTGCATGACTGGACTTTTTGACTGGTCTCTTGAGGTTCGAATTATCCAAGTTTCACTGTACAAGGATTCCTTTTGCGGATTCATTTCTTTCCCTTCTAAACCTTTTAGCGAATTTTTGTAGAAAAAGATGCTATTAAAATGGCTCGGAAAATTTCAAAACCAAAATTTTTGAAAAATTTCTTCATTGAAATCCGTTTTGAGGCATTCTGAAACGATTGCCGTTTTTCATATATTATATGTGTATGTGTCATTCCAGACGATAACTCTCCTTAGGATTGAGATAAAAATACCGTTCTTGCGCCAAAAAATCAAGCATTCCAAACAATAGGATGAGTTCGTTGGCCAACAATTTTTGAGTACATTAAATTGGTCAAATTTTGAAAATGTACTAGAAAAATCACTAAAAACGGCTAAAAATCATTAAATTTATATGTTTTGACAAAATATTGCTCAAATAAAGTTTATTGACTCTAAAATAGAACATTCAAAAATTCCTGTACAAACTTATGCTGAAAAATGTACATGAAATTCATTAAAATTTGTTTGGAAAAATCAATAAAAACGGCGAAAAAGCTAAAAATTAAAAACCTTTATTTGAATAGGAGATCATTATTTAGAATACGTTTTTGTCATAAAATTTGTAATTTTAACCATTTCTTTGCACTTGAAGTGCTCAAATTTCAAAGCAATGTAACATAATATAAGTAATACAATATTTTACGAAAATTCGCTCATACGATCATGCTGCATGATTGGAACTATTATTGACTATGCAGTTGGGTACTTTGAGGTATAGGTTTGAAATAGATTTTAATGTCACAAAATCGAAGAAACTCGTAATGTTCTAGGAGAAATATAATATCCCAGTGTACTATAATTATATAAGTACACATCTGGAAAAATTCAATAAATAGGATTAAAAATGAAAGAAATGAATAACCGAACAAAATCCTGTATTCTTAAATCACATCACTTTTGATTAAATTCCTGTACTGAATAGAATATTTTTATGTAGAATGAAATACATTGTTGGGGATGTATTTTCTATTTTTTCTCGATGTGCAAGGCTTGCTTTGGATTTTCATCTACTGCTCGATGTCTGTCGACAACCCACTTCCTCTGGACCTCCTTTCAGGATTAGATTCCATTATAAAATGTGGAAAAGTTACAAAATACTACGTGAGCAACAACGCAACATGATATTCTGGAGGAGGTAGGCATATATACTAACCCTAACATGAAGACACCAAATCCGTAAAAACCACTATTTTCGAGATTTTGGCACGTTTATCCTTTGTTACTGAAAGATTTCAATTACAGATAGTGATCTGCGCACAATAGCTATAGGATACAGAGAGAATAAAACCTTTATATTATAATAATTGCTACGTTTTGGTATGGATGATAGATTGAGCTGAAAACAAGATTCAATTTTGCAGCGTTTTTACATTTTGAAGCCATTTTCATAGTTCAATTTCCGAAACAAATTCGCTGAAAAAATAAAATTCAAAATCAGCAGTGAACGATGACACAAAAAATTTTGGGCAGCATTCGGATGTTTCCCGAGCCTTGGACCTCGGCTCCGACGCGCGAAACTTGAACACTATAAATCCTAAAGTACGAGTGTGTAGGTGATGTATTTCGGTGGTGAATCGCGGATGATCTAAACTTGTTAATCTCGTCCACTGAGGGAACTAAATACGACCTTACACTTGAGCCGAACAAGACGAAAACTCTGGTGATGGAGGACTCGAGCCGCGCCCAGGCTCCACTTAACTTTACTCATTGAAGCTTGAAGCAAAGCAGGATGAACGGGCGCCGGTGGAAGTTGTCAGATTAGACTAAGTAAATGAAACGTTTCAGCGCAGAAATTGTTTACCCGGAGGTAGAGCCAAGAAAAAAAGGGTTTTTTCAATCAAGTGAGGGTAAGAGCTTTTGAAAGAACGTAAAGTACGGGGGCTCTAAGTATGCTAATACGGGGTAAAGTATCCAATCCCAAAGAAGGCCTTTCCAGCACCATCTTTATGATAATTTTATATGGAAAAACCACTTGTGACGTCAAAACAAACACCCTTATTCATAGATCGGTTCGGTTATCGCACATATAGCAGCTTTGAGGGGCTATGGAAAAGGAAAATTGCTAGGGGTTACGATGGGAAAGGGAAGTGGGACCATATAGGTATACCGCAGGAAGAAGTTATATCCCGAACATATTGTTCAAGATTCCATCGCGAGGGTTGACGCTACAAAATAGCCCTTCAACCCGTATCGTATAAAATTTATAGTTATTCGGTATGAATTCTCATTTAATCGCCGATAGGATTAAGGAAATCACGCAGCTGGTAATTAACCCTATTATTTAGTTGGAGATAAAAAACGTGATCAGATTCTTTGAAGGGAAAACAAAAAAAATTGTAAGAACATTCATTTCACGCCTAGGAATTGTCGTGAGAAGATAAATCCTGTCAGTGAGCAATTAATTTCCTCCTCTACTAATTGATTAATTTATTTTGTTTAAATTTTTACTTGGGAAAAAAAAAAACGCTTTGGAGGTAAAGTCAGAACAAAAATATCAAGTTATAGTTGAGTGATTAAGATTAAGATGGTGGAGGAGGTACTTCATTGTTGGTTGTTATCTTTCATTTAGAAACTCCCTAAATCAGGAATACATTATATTTGTAATATAATATTATTACGAGATTCAACACTTTGATTGAAAAAGAAACGATTTCTACTTATTCTTAGGAAACTTATTGAATGTTAGGTACATGTGCACTTCCGCATTACCATAGCTTACCGAAAATAATAGACAGGACTTTTCTGAGGCCCTAGGGCGCAGCTTAGTAATTGAAGATTCATTTTCTTGTTCCGTCTGAAGAGCTATTGCAAAACACTGCTAATCATTACACAATGGTTTATTATTTCTGTGTTAGATATCCCTTCTACGTAGATCATTGGTCTATAATTATTAAACCTGTAAGTAATATATGATCGGAACATGGCGCATCGTGTCTCTTGAGAAGGGTTCACGCTTTTACCGTTCCAAGACCCCGCAATTTCACGCTTCACAGTAGAGATGATTTAAAAAAATAAAATAAAATAAAATAAAAAAATCCGTTAGCGCATGCGCGGAATGGAGTAATGATTTGAGAAAAACGAAATTGGTAGGGCATAATCTACAGCCTAACCCACCAAATCCCCGAAAATGTAATCAAAATCTGATGAAAACTAGACGTTGTTACTCAGAGTACACTTTCGCGCATGAGCAGGACCTAATAATGATGCAATCATGTTGAAATTAACATGGAATAATTAAATCATTGTCCCTCAACTATGCACCAAATTTGAGCGGGATTGGACGACGAGGGCGTAACATATTTTATCAATCAGGTCCTCAGTTTGTTCAGTGATGTTCAAGATCCAAGATCCTCCATCAAAATACCCGTTTTGGTTCAGATTTGAAAATTGCAAGTAGTTTGTGATTCAAGTTAGAGTATTCCAAACATAGTTAATCAATCAGGTCCTCAGTTTATTCAGTGATGTCCAAGATACCTCATTTCACCCCTCCCCCCACCAATCACTTCTAAGAAAACACCACCTTTTGGCCAGATTTGAAAATTTTCAAGTAGCCTGTGATTTGAGTTGGTGAAATTCAAACGTATTTTAGCAATCTGGTCTCCAGTTTATTCAGTGATGACCATTATACCCCCCCCCCCCCCCCCCCCCAAACACACCCCCTATGGGTTAGATTGGAAAACTTGTAGTAGTCTGAGATTCAAGTAAGAGTATTTCAAACTTTCTTACCAACTCCATCCAAAACTAATAGTGGGGTTTGACAATCTCAAGTACCTAGTCTGTGATTCAAGTAGGAGTAACCCGAACATATTTTAACAAGCACGACTAGAGTTCATTTACTGATGACAAAGATACCCCCTCCCCCTCTCCTAAAACATCCCCTATGGGGCAGATTTGAAAATTTTCAAGTAGCCTGTGATTTAAGTTAGAATAATCCAAACATATTAAGCCAATCAGATCCCCAGTTCGTTCAATGGTACCCAAGATACCCCACGGGGATATCACCCCGTACCCTAAGACTTCAAACTTCAAATAGCCTATAATTCAAGTTGGACTGATACAGACATTTCCCCCCATGCATATCAGTTGTCCAATGTCCCCTTGTAACTGTGAAAAGCGGACAAACATACGAACAGACAGACAGAGAAAAATTGACGAAATGGTACCAATCATCTACAAATAGCGTGAAACGGAAAAGAAACGCAAAATTTCATGATTCTAATCAATGCAGAGACAGACATACTTGCGATTTTATTAATACAGATGCAATGAAATTCCATCCTTAAAGCTGGGAACGAAAGGTGAAAAGGACGAAAAACATTTCAGTTCAGTTGGAAACGTTTTTACTCATTCGCACAATGTTTTTCAGATGAGAAGACAATGCAGTTCAGCTAGGTGTGTTTTACACACCCCGCAGCCTACCGACTGCTTATTCAATGCTTCAGGCCTCCTGTTATGTTTCCAAATGGAGATTCTCGGTTTTCATCGAATTTCATTGAGGAATCCACCCGGACCACCTCCAAGTAAGTAGGGCCCTACCAGCTCTACCCATAGATGTATTACATCTTTGGTTCTACCCCTCTAGGCCGTCGGTAATGAGGTGATTTTGTAACTGGAGAATGACATTGGCGTCATGTTACCCGATCTTTTAGCCGATAACGGGAGGGTTTATTGCCGGCAGGATCTTTTTTATCCGATAATCGGGACAATTTGCATGACGGCGCGTACATATTGGTAAAGGCACACAATATTGATGGTGAAATGGATGGCGGCCAAGGAACGGATAGAGTTACAGCATGAGAAACGGGTTAACATAATATGTTTGAACTCCGCAGTTTCAGCTTTCGGGGAAAGCGATATGAGGAAAAATAATGGAACGGATCAAGGATCCATGAATCAACCCACCATTAACTTACTCTGTATTGACCTTTTGATAATTATAATCATGTGACAAGTGAACTCAGTAATGTTTGGTCTGTCTCGTGCATATGGGCCTCAATTAAAAATAATTGGCCAACTTTTGTGAGTCGCAATTTTTAATAGCTACTTGGTTTGAATCGGATTCTGCGCTCCGAAAAACGCCCGACTGCAAATTTCCGCAAATAGACTGGGTTAATTGTTTTCTCTATACGGCCGTTTTGGACACCTCCAATCACTTGATACCCTTAATATAGCACCTTTTTTAAAAAAGAAAGAAGAGATCTTTGAGCTGATGGAATAGTATCAAAAGGTGAAGTTGTCCATTGTCATTTCGTTGACAGTGAAATTTCGTATTGCAGGCGTCATAGACATAAGTTATAATATTTTGCTACTTATCGTTTATTGCAAGGAGCCGTTGATGCAACTTTTTCCTCGTCTTGTGCACGATCTGGCAGAAGGTCCCAATCGACCCAAGCAAGTCCTCAACTTACACTTCGTCGAGTTGACGATTATGAAGTTAACTCAGACTCAGTTTCCCTTTGATCCTCCTGTTTTCCGCCTTGGCGCAAATCGCTCGTCTCTAACCAAACAAGTCTGTTCTGCTTCGAAGACTCTTCAAGTTCATCGGCGAGAGACGGAGCGTCGTTGGCATCAACGCAACCAATACCGAAGTAGTTTGTCAAGTAATTTTCCCCAGAACAATGTAGGCTGGTGGCCCGAGAATAAACTGAGGAAATTTAGACCCCTTCATGAAATGAGATCGCCAGATGGATAAATGTAATCGAACATCCGCTTTCCAAAACGGTGCAAGACGTAGGGTATCGATGAGAGGAAAAGAATCTTGAAGTCGATAGTGATAATGTCACTGACCTATTTACCAGAGTGAAGCAAAAACTATTCAACTACGTTAAATTGAACTAAATAAAACGATGTTGTAAGTTGAAATGTAATTAGAACTACTATCCCTAATCATTAGTTGGTGATTACCATTATTTACGAATAACTGAATGTCATATAGAAAACATTGATCAAAAGTTCCAAAGTGGGAGTTTGTAGAGAAAGATACGTAAAAAACAAATTATGAAAAGTAAATAAGGATTAATAACATGTATGATTGATGACCCATACAGCTATCACAGCAAACAAAGGGAAAAGCTCCGTATTTTTCCCGTGAAGGCGGACAGAGCCCCTTCATCCCTTAACTACTTTTCGATCAAGTGACGGCTTGAAACCGAGAAGGAATAGGTACCTAATTCGTCTTCAGCAGGATTCCTCGAGTTGATATCATGTGATATATTGCACCTCTCCGAAAGTCATACGAAGTTAGGGAGTGTTCCTTCAGAGTCGTCAGAAACGTTTTCCAGCAAGATTGATCCTTTCTCGTATAGAGGCAGCATTACATAGGATTGGTTGAGAGGAGAGATGGAGTGGAGAAAAAATATATAGACACTAACCTTTGCAAATAGTCCAGGAGCCTAGGCAGAAAATATCTACAGTTCTATTCCAGTTGAAAGCTTGAGAAGAGCTTTGAAAATTTAGCCCATTCTGAGAGAGAAAATCTTAGTCTGCCATCTCGAAATTGGTGGAATAAAGATCATAAAGATATGTAGATAAAGAGATAAACGTCATAAAGATATGTAGATTTAAACGTTTAAAGTTTTATCCTAAACCGTCCCTCCTACAGAAATCGTTGTAAGTAGTAAAGTTATAGTGCTTAAACAAACAAAGTGATTCCACCCCAAAACTCTGAATTACCACCTAAAATAAATGAACCACAAACAATAGAAAATCGGGCTAATTTTGGGTGAATCCTCACCGCCCCTCTTCAAGACTTTTGCTCTATTTAGCTATAGTCCTGAATATTGGTCCGATTTATGTCTGCCAAATATCATTCGACAAAAGGTGGAATACTTTCCAAGGTTTATATCGAACAAGTTTTGGCTCAGACCAACTTGGATCATTCAAGTACAACGTTAAATGCCGTTTCTGAGAATTGTATTCGTAGAATTACAGACAATTCATGAGTATTAGGGACTGTAAGTCAATGGGAAAGGATCTGAGATAAAACTTGCTCGATATAAACCTTAGAAAATAAATAGTCGAATGAGGTTTAGCCGACTCAAACCAGACTAAGGCCGCTAAGTGATTTTGAAGGGCAAACTTCTAGTCCAGGGGGGGGGGGGGGGGGGGGGCTCACACCAAAAATTAGCCCTATCAATTTTCCATTGTCTGCAATTCATTTGATTTTAGGTAGCAATTCATAGTTTTAGGGTTGGCTTTGTTTGTTTATGCTCTACAACTTTGCTAAGTGTGATAATTTCTGAAGAATGCACGGTTTGGCAATTACTTAAGAAAAACTTTAAAATGTTCAATTCCAGCCATCTTTCGAGATGGCGGACTAAGACTTCCTCACTCAGAATTGACTAAATATTGAAAATTTAATCTGAAACCTTGACCTGAAATTACTACCTATTTCAGGCTTCGGCTCCCAAACTATTTATAGCAGTTTACTTCAAGTTCTTCAAGCACCAAACTTTTAATGGAAAATGTAATATACAAAATACTAAAATAAAAATAAAAACATTACACAATGCTTAATTATTTCTGGGTTAGAAAGAACTCCTAGGCAGATCACTGGTCTATAGTTAAGCCCCGTATGTAATATATATATGATCAGAACATGGCGCATCGTGCCTCTGAGAAGGGTTCACACTTTTACGGTTCCAAGACCTAGCAATTGTACGCTTCACAGTAAAGACGATTAAAAACTGGGAAAATGATGCTTGAAGTAATTTATGTTAGCGCATGCGCAGAGTGAAGTAAAGATTTGAGAAAAATGGAATTTGTAGGGAACAATCTACAGCCTAACCCACAAATTCCAGAAAATGTAATCAAAATCTGACAAAAACTAGACCTTGTTCTCGGAGTACACATTCGCACATGCGCAGGAGCTAATAATGATGCAATCATGTTGAAATTTACATGGAAAAATAAACTTTTGTCCCCTAACTTTGTACCAAATTTGAGCGGAATAGGACGACTGGGTAGTAAAAAAATGATGCTAGAAGGAATTTACGTTTGAGCATGAAAACTCAACAATGAAAATTAAATGGATCTACAGCCAAATACGCACATTCCCTGAAATTTTCATCAGAATTGGATAAAAACTATAGAAATTTACGTGTTTGCATGCACAGAAAAAGTTTCTATTTCGAACAATGAAATCGATAGAGGACCATCAACACCCTAATCTGCATCTTCCCTGACAATTTCAACAAAATCGGATGAAAACTGTGGAAATTTAGCTTGTCACAAGGGTTTGCGGACACGCGGACAGACTCATACCCACAAAAACACACACAGACACGGAAAAGAAAGTTGTTCAGAATGGTCTAAAACGTTGAATGCGAGTGAAAATTTTCGATTTGGAAGAATGTTTTTCATCTCCTAAAAGTGAAAACAACGCTTCCGCTACCTACAGGTAAGCCTCTGAAGCGAAAAACGATGTGTTATGCAATGGAAATGGAATGTTGAACATAAATAACTTAGTGTGTCAAATAAATAATCAGCAACTAGGTAAAGCTCAACAAAATTTCGCATTCTGTATTAAACTTTGGTTTTTCAAAATCAACAGAATTTCCCGACCAACTTCTTGGTTAGCGGTGTCACTTTACTTTCTGTAATGTGATAAATGGAGCTCACGTAGGTATTGATATCATTCCACCGTATTCTGTGAAATACAATCTGACTAATTACAAATTGTTTATCCTTCTATTTGCAACATAAAAGCGTAGGATCGTGATGACAGAAGCAAGAAAAAAGAACCAATGGGCGAGCTCGCTAATTGATGCAGGAGAAAGTCGGTTCAGGTGCGTCCTCCTTCCTCGGTTACCATCGCGTGACGTCATCAACCAGCTATGCGAGGACGCCTACCGCCCAGATCTCCCTGGAGGTGTCTTCTGTGTACACATCTCTGATTCCTTCTCTGGATAAATATTTGTTCTAAACTTGGAGGCGATTCTGTTATTTTTCTGAAAATGAGTAGAATTATCGTCTGGGATGACGATAACTTGTATTGTGCCCGTGCAAGGCCAGAATGTTTACCACATTTTTTCAAAACAAGATCCCTAGTACGTTAACTGCATGCCCTCAAGAAATCGCCGAATAGATGGAGCCAGCCGCAATATCGATACGATCACATCACAATGTAGTGGATCGCTAATCGTGTTCAGTAATCCATAACGTTCTGGGGGTATTGAATTATTATTAAAAGAATAAAATAAAATAAATAAATGAAAAAGCTTGGGGAGTTCCAGAAAAATTCTTCCTAGCCGGTGATTACATAACTTAATTTTATTTTAGCCCTTAGGGAAAGTGAATAGAAAACGGTATGCTTCAAGGAAAGAGCTAGTTCAGAACCGTTTTCCTCAAAGCTTAACACATGCAAAATTATAACAGTAAACAAATAAAAACAGTAATTATGAAATCTCTGCACATTTGGTTGGAAATATTTAACAAGGACATCGTATAGAAATAGTTGTTGGAAAGGTGATGAAAACGAACGCGCTCATCAGTAAAAGGAAAGTGCGTCCCGAACATGAGTCTTCCTTCGCTACTAATAAATATTTCACCATCATTGATAAACTGATCCAGGTTTATTTCCGTAATAAGGGTTCGCTTGAGACTTCCTTAAACTATCCACCAATATTGAGTGAATTCGAACCTGCTGGGCGCGCCTATTTTCCCAGGTATTTTCAATCGAATCGGAATGTAGTTTGACGTTGTTTATCTTTATATTTACATTTTGGAAGACGCAAGATTACAATAATACACTAGTGAATGCAAACTCCAGGACTTGTATGAGTTTTACAAGCAAAACCGTTGGAAAATGTTCTTTAGGCGTAAAACTGATGGAAACTAAACAAGTCTGATGGAATTGTGTTGAGTAAGAATGGAAGTCAGGTTCACAGGGAAAAGGCTATTAGGAGAACGAGATCAGAGAGCCACGCATTTTCAAGTCAGTGGAAACGAACCTACGCAATAGGCACTAAATCCGGGATTCTGAGGAGATTACCAGCACAAATCATGTCGTCTTATCGGAACGCGCCAGGAATAGCGGAAATTGGGAGTATTACAAGGGATTTACGGCCGTCACTGGTTCTAGAGCCTTATCTTTGTTCCCTTACCTTATCCGGGGCAACCTAAACTTGTTCGGTAACTATTGGCATTGTTGCGGCGAACTAGTGCTCCGGACATGAGAGAAACGCCATCAAAGAAGCCGAAAGTGAAAATCAGAAAACGAGTGCCGATGCATTCAAGAAAGAGACGTGTTTCAAGGATAAGGAGACTTTTTTTAAATCTATTCAGCAAATGCAGTGAAATTATCTGCAGACAGATTTTATTTCTACTGCATCCAAGTACAACAGAACAAAGTAGTGTCAAAATATGCAATAATTTATGTTTCAGTCATTTCCATATCAAACACTTGGTTATGGTAATAATGTGATGATTTTGGTTACGGAAATTACATTTTAGATTTAAAGCAGCTGTGAAAGGAAGTAAGACAAAATACTCGGTGAAAGTGTATTGTCATTTTGTTACTCTTATCAACGAAAATAAAATATTACATTCAGTTAATTTCTATCTAAAGCACTATGATAATAGTAGTGTTACGGTAATGACAATTTACGAATCTGACTGCGCAATTGGGCTGACAAAGCGTTGACGAGTAAGTGAGAGAAGCCGTGGACTCGACCGTTTCTTGCGAGTTGGATCGCCGTTCTTCAAAACATCAAACGGTTCCACTAAATTTCAGCTGTCTAAAGGCCGGTTTCACCAGTTTTTAATTAACGTTTACTTATTAAACCAGAAATCTCAGCTGTTGAACAGCGTGTTCCGTTTCACCATCGCCGGTCCAGATATATCAATGACCAAACGCACTAAATCTACGATTAAAACAAACCAACCAAATTTGGGTAGTTGGCGTCCCAATCAACGATTATTACCAGTTCTTTTCGCCATCTTTGTAACACCAAAATGAACTTGTAATCAAACATTAGCCCTCATTTATGTCGTGCTAATTCGGGGTTCACATAGGTACTGACCTCATGCATACACCAGAGGTATGGTTATTTTTAGAGGATGGGGGAAAATAATTAGTATATGGGTCATTTCACGCGAACGGCCAAACTTTTTTTTCGATATTTTTTAAAAGTCCTGATTTTCTAGTATGCTGTACCCATTGGTAATACAAGCTAGGAGCCAAATTTTCAGACCCCTTCTTCGCCCAGCCTTTTCTCTACAACTGTCCGAAGTTTAGGGGTGTGCGCCAAACACTAACTTTTCTTTTAATTGCTCAACCGTTATTGTGCCCAAAAAAATAAGTAAGGTGGCCAATTCTTATGGTAAATCGTCTGCTCTTTCTGGTAGTCATGTCTAAATTTACAAAAAACTTAAGCTTCCTCATGAAAACTCAAAATAAAAACTTCTTTTTCACATTTCATCAATTTGGCATTTTTTGAAATTTTTTTTTAA
The DNA here is from genome assembly GCA_030762985.1 of Adelphocoris suturalis. NCBI lineage: Eukaryota > Metazoa > Arthropoda > Insecta > Hemiptera > Miridae > Adelphocoris > Adelphocoris suturalis. Next base: position 42,745,518 of record CM061041.1, read on the forward strand.
AATCTTAAATCATACCTACCAGTATGTAGAATACGAGGTTGAGAGGACGTAATGGGCCGACAAACGGTTTGTCGCCAGTGGTACTTAATGCACGGCCTGAACTCCCAAAAAACGTAAGCTTCCCCATGAAAACTCCACATTTCATCAATTTCGAATTTTTTGAAAAACATTTTTTTGATCTTAAATCATACCTACTAGTATGTAGAATACGAGGTTAAGAGGAAGTAATGGGCCGACAAACGGTTTGTCGCCAGTGGTACTTAATGCACGGCCTGAACTCCCAAAAAACGTAAGCTTCCCCATGAAAACTCCACATTTCATCAATTTCGCATTTTTTGAAAAAAAATTTGTTGATCTTAAATCATACCTACTAGTATGTAGAATACGAGGTTAAGAGGAGGTAATGGACCGACAAACGGTTTGACGCCTGCGGTACTTAATGTACGGCCTGTACTACCAAAATAAAATAAAAATTGAATTTTCATGATAAAATTTGCACCTATCTGATGTGCCGTCAAATGTGAAGTTAGTTCTAAGCAAATTTGATAAACTGGGGACTTTATAATGAAAACTCAATTTTTATTATATTTAGGCAGTGCAGGCCGTACATTAAGTACCGCTGGCGTCAAACGGTTTGTCGGCCCATTATGTCCTCTTAACCTCGTATTCTACATACTGATAGGTATCATTTAAGATCAAAATATTTTTTTGTCTTCAAAAAATGCGAAATTGATGAATGTGAAAAAGAAGTTTTTATTTTGAGTTTTCGTGAGGAAGCTTACGTTTTTTGGGAGTACAGGCCGTACATTAAGTACCACTGGCGACAAACCGTTTGTCGGCCCATTACGTCCTCTTAACCTCGTATTCTACATACTAGTAGGTATGATTTAAGATCAAAGTATTTTTTTTTCGAAAAATGCGAAATTGATGAAATGTGGAGTTTTCATGGGGAAGCTTACGTTTTTTGAGAGTTCAGGCCGTGCATTAAGTACCACTGGCGACAAACCGTTTGTCGGCCCATTACGTCCTCTTAACCTCGTATTCTACATACTAGTAGGTATGATTTAAGATCAAAGTATTTTTTTTCAAAAAATGCGAAATTGATGAAATGTGGAGTTTTCATGGGGAAGCTTACGTTTTTTGGGAGTTCAGGCCGTGCATTAAGTACCACTGGCGACAAACCGTTTGTCGGCCCATTACGTCCTCTTAACCTCGTATTCTACATACTAGTAGGTATGATTTAAGATCAAAAAAATGTTTTTCAAAAAATGCGAAATTGATGAAATGTGGAGTTTTCATGGGGAAGCTTACGTTTTTTGGGAGTTCAGGCCGTGCATTAAGTACCACTGGCGACAAACCGTTTGTCGGCCCATTACCTCCTCTTAACCTCGTATTCTACATACTAGTAGGTATGATTTAAGATCAAAAAAATTGTTTTCAAAAAATGCGAAATTGATGAAATGTGGAGTTTTCATGGGGAAGCTTACGTTTTTTGGGAGTTCAGGCCGTGCATTAAGTACCACTGGCGACAAACCGTTTGTCGGCCCATTACGTCCTCTTAACCTCGTATTCTACATACTAGTAGGTATGATTTAAGATCAAAAAAATGTTTTTCAAAAAATTCGAAATTGATGAAATGTGGAGTTTTCATGGGGAAGCTTACGTTTTTTGGGAGTTCAGGCCGTGCATTAAGTACCACTGGCGACAAACCGTTTGTCGGCCCATTACGTCCTCTTAACCTCGTATTCTACATACTAGTAGGTATGATTTAAGATTTAAAAAAAAAAAATTTCAAAAAATGCCAAATTGATGAAATGTGAAAAAGAAGTTTTTATTTTGAGTTTTCATGAGGAAGCTTAAGTTTTTTGTAAATTTAGACATGACTACCAGAAAGAGCAGACGATTTACCATAAGAATTGGCCACCTTACTTATTTTTTTGGGCACAATAACGGTTGAGCAATTAAAAGAAAAGTTAGTGTTTGGCGCACACCCCTAAACTTCGGACAGTTGTAGAGAAAAGGCTGGGCGAAGAAGGGGTCTGAAAATTTGGCTCCCAGCTTGTATTACAAATGGGTACAGCATACTAGAAAATCAGGACTTTTAAAAAATATCGAAAAAAAAAGTTTGGCCGTTCGCGTGAAATGACCCACATATATAATTAGTTGGTAACTTAATGCGGCGAGACTATGAAATATGCCTACCCACTAATGGTCCGAGTATGAATATTATACTGATGGTCCGGTATATAGGGACTAAACCGCTTAATTCCTAATAATGTCATCAAAACTGATCGGAAAAATAAGAAGTCAGTTCTGCAGTTTACTCTGCATGCGCTCACGCCACGAACAAATTCCCACGACGGAATCTTGTAGGGAATATCCTTCAAGCTATCCTGAACTGCCTCAGTGTTTTGTCTTTGGGAACAAATTTCACGTTTGCCCTTGCTAAGAAGTTGATTCGAATGTAATGAAAATCATAGGAAATAGCTTAGGGTTCGTCCTAGAACTATCTGTTAATCATGTCTTTAGATCGTGAAAGAAGTTGATTCAGGAAATCCACGATTGCGCAATCGCAAACGTTTATGGAATTTCGTCTGTCACAAAACTTGTAAGAGCTGATTCGGACATTCGCTGTAAGATTAATCAGAATTGGCTGAATAGTTTTATCATTTTGTGTAAGAAACAAATGTTAAGATTGCAAATGCACATACATACGCAGATGCCCCAGTAAATCCAATCATAATTAAATGATTGCACCTACAATAACTTTGAGAACATCCATGATGTACTCTCCGATTTTGAGAGAACTTGAGCAATCAGGTCGTGATAAATAGGTGTTTCGGAATGATACGGTATCAAAACAAATGGAAAGTTTGATTTCGAAGAGCGGGAAAACTTCAGATTCGATGGTGAGGAAGCAAAATTATAGTAAATTGGTACCCATTGAAAAACAAAATCCCAATAATAAGACTATTAGGATACTGATACTCGGAGAAGTATAATAAAGCATTCCGGAGCTCTGTACAATTTAAAGGTTTGCCATGCCTAATGATTCATCAGGCTAGAGTCGGACACGGAATTGTGCAAGATTTAACAATCGCGATCGGAGTTTGACACGAGAATGAATAGAGGAAGTTTATGCTTGGATCCACACGAGTAAAAAACAGGTCAGAGCGAATACACTACCTTAGCTGTGGTGGCCAGTCACCTACAGAGAAACTTGTTCTAATTAAACTTAAGAGAAACTTTTAATGAATATGATGGGAGGCAGTGGTTTCTTCAGTATTTAATCAAACAAAGAGCTTAGACAAAGTCTTAAACTACTGAACTACTTCAGACGTTCCAACGGGATTTAAAAAAACATTTAAATCGATTTCTTGGGATAATGGGTCTATTAAAGACAGCCAAAAAATACTCATTTCGAAAAAAAAATTTATGATCTCGATTCTTTAATATTTCAGCCCTTAAATTGTACCCTTTAGGCTTGATCGAAAATGATGCCGGTCAGTTGGGAAACTCGACAAAAAAACAAAACAAAAAAAAATAAAAATAACGACTTTTGGACAAAATCCGAACTCCCTTAATTCATTAAATCATTTCGCCATTTAATTCTAAACCTAAATCTAACCTAATTTTCCGTCCACCAAATTATCCACATCTCACTTCTATTATATAACCCGCTAATTTTTCAATTTAGAACATTTCCAACTCGTCAATTTGTTTGGTTGGAATTTTTGTAGGTACAGTTTTTTAATTAGCAGAAGACAACCTGGAAACCTAAAATCAGTTCGACCTCATTTATCGACATCATTTGGTGTCACTTTTTGTTGGGAGGTCAAGGCTACAACATGTTCCATGTTGAATTAGTAAAAGTAGTTGGGATTTTTTTAGTCCGAAAATTTGGGAGTTTTCAGTATCAGCAGTTGGAAAATTTCCGAGTCCAGCCCCCAAGGCCCAGGGCTCCAGCCGATGTATGATTTGTTAATCTACATTTCATGAAGTTCGGTCAAGCAGCATCGGAGAAATATTCGGACTACGGAACCTGGCGTCGGGTTTCGTCCTTAGACGGGGTTTTTCCGATTTTCGAATGTAGGTACATATCTTGAAACGTAAACCTACAAATATTGAGACGGGGGGGGGGGGGGGGGGGGGGGGTTCGTGGTCCATTAAGGGGGTTTATTTTTCGTGGTTCAATATTGAAAATAATAAATAAAACGTCCGGTAACAGGTAAGTGTACAGAAAAATCAATTTCAGATAATTCCTTTTATTTCCCAAACAATATGACTAGACACTAATAACAAGAGCTATAACAATAACTAGAGCTTTCCAAGAAGGGGCGATAACGAGGATGTCTTATGATTGAATGAATGAAACAATGGAAAGGAAGCTAAGGGTAGTCATAAGCCCTGAACGTTTTGTTTCATTCCGGTTTCCATCCAATCGACGAGACGTCTTGACCTGAAAATGGGGGGTTTCTTGGAGATCGCACATCTAATAAATACTAGTATCACGAAATGATGTGATGAGAAGATTTTGGTCTATGCAGAAGATTCTCTGAGAAAGCAAAATACCACATATTATGTATCATATAACTCGGAGAAGGAAGAAGGGAAGAAAGAATAAGGGTATCACGCTACCTTAGCTGAACACTTCTACTCCGAAGGGAGAAGTTTCATTTCCCTCCGATCCTGCTCTCGCTAATGGTGTACTTCCTTCCAACTGGAGATCTCCTTCCTCAGTCAGCCTCACGAACCAAGGTCTGTTCCCATCTAGAAAGGCACTGAGGGCTACGGCGATTTGACCTCCGTAATTGGCCACCTCTTGGAAGGTATTTGTAAAACTGTGACCTATTGTTCAGTTTAATATAAGATAGTAAAATATTAAATGGTAAGAAGCTAGTTTTGCCAAAACCTGTTTGAATGGTTCTATCGATTCTTTGAGAAATTTGTTTGATACTCAACTTGATTTATTTCAATTTATAACAGTACTGGCATGGCCGAATCAGGTATTAATACTTGTATGAAAACTAGAGTGTAGCGTCTCTGCGGGCGCACTCGCCTTCCCTTGATAGCAAAGTTAGTATCGTTTCGCCCTCCTGAGCCGCCACCTCAAGCTAAAGTAAAAACCTCTTCCCTATAATCAATAAACCCGACTTTCAACGCGGTATTGTGCTGAATTTAAGTTTTTCTCCCCTATCGCAAATCTATCGCAAATATATAGGCGAAATAATAAACGGTGAAACTTTAATAATGGAGTAACGATTTGAGAAAAATAAAATTGTAGAGATCTACAAGTGTAACGCACAAATTCTCAGAAAATGTAATCAAAATCAGATGGAACCAAGACTTTTTTCCTGGGAGTGCACTTTTGCACATGTGCAGGGATTAAAAATGATGAAATCATGTTGAAATTAACAAGGAATAATTGAACCAACTATGCACCAAATTTGAGCAAGATTGGACGACTAAGGCATAAAAAGAAAAAAAAAAAAAAAAAACTCGGCGCTCCGCGCCTCGCCAGGGGGCAAGCCCCCTGAACCCCCGGTTACCTCTATTTACATACTTCGAACGAAATTATTGCAACACAGAATGTGTTTTAGCTCACGCGTTTCACATAAACCCGTCTTCAATCTTAGGTTGAACTTCCAATAGTGAGATAATAACTTAAAATATTTATAACAGAATATCGCATAGGTTACACCAGGTTACACGATCCTTAGTTCCGTATCATCGGTATCCATGTCGTCGTCTCAGATTTTTTTATGAAATTTATTTAGCTTTTTTGGCTAGTTAGTCCATGGCTAAAACACATTCCATGGCTTTGGAATTCACTCAGTTGATCAGTAATCACCCAGGCGTCTTCAGCATTCTCCCTTGACCCTCCCTCTCAAACTTCAGCTTCCTGCGTTGAATAGGAAAAAAAATGGCTTTGGAGCTCACTCAGTTGATCAGTGATCACCCAGGCGTCTTCAGCATTCTCCCTTGAGCCTCCCTCCCAAATTTCAGCTTCGGTTACATAGGTTAAACCAGGTTACACGATCCTTAGCTTATTTAACCACCGCTTCACAAATCAAACCGTTCTCGCATTATTCGGATCACCTGCTATGAATCAAATCATCGAAACACCAGCCCAATGAAATCATCAGAAATTAACAAGCGGTTGCAATCATGTTCACAATATCAATTATTGAGAATGATCACCTGAGTATACACAATTATTCAAATAAACATGCTCATAACTCAGCTTGTTGGCCACGCACTTCGCATTAGTTAACATAATATGGTTGGATAAATCGAGAGCTTTCGTACGAATGGTCAACGAATTTCGGGGGATGAAAAACGACGAAGTACCATTTCCCTAGCAATGACTCGGTTGTAAGCGGAAATCATCAGAATCTTGTCGTCACAGATTTCGTCCCACATTGACATTTTCATGTCTTTCATATGGCACATAACAAAAAAATCGTCACGAAAAAAATTGTCCCAAGTGGCCACAACGATGATTATGACCATCAGAAATGACGTTGACCATTCATAGGTAAACACATGAAAATGTCCCAATTTTCGTTAGCTTTTTTGCCTAGTTAGTCCATGGCTAAAACACATTCTGTGTTTGGGGGAAAAAAAAAAAAAAAAAAGGAATTCACGTGTGCGAATACGCAAAATGAAGTTATGATTTGAGAATTATGGATTGTTTGTGGACCATTTACAGCCTAACCCGCACAATCTCTGAAAGTTTCATTGAAATCAGATGAAAACTGTTCAAATTAGGCTCGTTAAAAAAGTACATTTTGTATTTTTTGAACATTTCTTCAGCATAATGTGGAGAATAATAAAAAAATATAAACTCGGATTTGACCTCTGGCAAGTTAAGCTCCCTTTTCCCTTGCACGGTCATATATATTGAAAGAAACATGTTGAGCAGTGTAAGGAAATTTTATAACATCTATATTCAGTCTACGGGAAAACGAATCTTCAAATTGATTCATCAGACTAATGAGAATCCTTAATTATAGATTCGGTATGCGTTCGGAACTTAAGATGGCCCTACCTTTATATTCCAAATTGCATAACAATGAGCTTCTGTCTCCCTTTACCTTAAGGTCTTGAGCCGGGTATACTATCAGGAAAGCTTATAGATTATTCCAACCCCAGTTAGCCCTAAGTCATTATGACCCCATATAATATCGAAAAGGGTTGGACTCAAGTCTAGATAACGGTCCAACTTTAGAGTACGGAGTTCATCACTAAATTACGCCAAGGACCAATGATACCGTTAAAGAGGAAAGTTCGTACCGGTCGCACCGCTCGATAGTTGGGCAGCATCTGCTTCCTAACTCCTAACTGCTGTATATCATAAAGCCGACCCAAGCTAAAGTCGAACTTGGCAAGAAACCTGGACCGCAGTTGGAAACTGAAAGATTCTAGTTACAGGTTCTTCAGCAACACCATACCGACTATTCGCATTTAGACAACTATTATACGTAGCGGAAAACGAAGCTAATGAGTCAACATGTTTTTAAAAAGAAATTCCAAACAGAACTATCAGGAAAGATAAGATCCAACACGCAAATGAACTCTTGGGAATTCACATTTGATCATACCTTCCGTCGGAACTAATCACAAACTGATCTGGGTCATCCAACCATTTATAAGGCGGATTCGGAACAAAACTCCGATTCCATGGAATCAACGCTTGCTATAAAAATATAGCTTCCACGTAGATCATTCTAAATAAGAAATTTCAGAAGTTTCTTTAGGTATTGCTGTAAAGGTACAGAGAAAGAAAAGTTACATCCAACTTCTGCAAAGTTAAAAATGAGCAAAACATACTTCTTAAAGGTACCTATAAAAATGAACATATATAATCTATTAACCATACTCAAAAGCGTTAAGCCTGAATGAATCGCATCGATAGTAAGTTTAGCTCTTCTTTTACAATAAACGAAAAAACTAATCCAAGCTTGCTTCAGACTGAGCAAATTAGCCATCATCTCAACTTGATCCTGGTGGTTTGAGGGGAAGACTTGGAAACAGGAAAGTTTCTTAAATAATAATTAAGGATGTTTCCAAAGTTCTCAGATAAAACTTGTCTGTTGGTTCATCCGAAAAGCCCTACAAGAATTTAGAGGAAGTCCGACACTTCCGATGAAGTTTGATGGTGAATCTACCAACACCTTTTAGGAATTTCTCATAATCATCAGTGTACAAACTTGTTCTAACTAAAGGAGGAATCGAGGTTTACACGGCTGTCGGGCTCAGCGAACACTGGGGTTTGAGTTGCTCAAACTCCCTTCAGTTTGTACGAAAACTCCAAGTTGATATAGGTAACGGATTAGAGTTGAAACCCAATTAAATCTTCTCCAGCTTGAACGATTTACGCAATCAAATAATTTCCACGCAGCTCATTAACATCACGGTGCTATGGAGTTTATCTTGGGGCGGTTTCTCCAAAGTTTTCAATCAACGATAACAACTGAACTGGGGATAGTAGTAGTAATCAACGATGTCGGATTTCACCAACCTCGTTACTACTAACGCTCGTTACCGTAAATCGATAACCGAAATATATAAAACTACGATAGAACCAACCAACCGAATGTTTAGCGGTTTTTATCCATAATAAATAGAGATGTCATTTATGTCCGCCATCTTCCGCTTCCATACAATCTGAGAGCCACCACTACTTTCTATATCCCCAAAGGTGAATGAAATAGTCACGATAATACTGAAATACTTATAAGAGAATTATAACACACCACTCACCATTTTATTTAGGAACTTCAACATAGAATTTCTTAATTGTACTAATTGTTTACGCAGATATTCGTAAGCAAGATGGAAATCCAGATGAGATCCAAGAAATAATCTACATATACGCAAATTGTCAACTTCCGTTACGATCGCACTACAAATACACACCTCACTCATTCAATTTAAAATTTCCGCTTCTTTGGTCGATCAGGAAAATAGTTATCCTCATTTTTTATCATATAGAACATCGGAAAACGTTGCATTTTTATCGACCCATCCACAAGTTATAAATAATGTTAATTCAGCAAAACGGAAAAATTTGATGGAAGCGCCATAAAATGAACAATGCGTATTGGGAATTGAAGATGGAATGTTGAGTAACTTCATCTCTCATATCCATTGAGAAAATGTACTTTTGCCTCAAGTTAATTTTTGACGAACAGGTATAAATTGTTGCGCCCATTATATGTCTATCTAAGCGATACGAGAACGAGGATATTGAGCAACGCTTCCACTTAAACTGGAAGGCCATCCTACAGGACTTGCTGCTCCAAATGGTTTTAAAAACGGTCGACCAAACAAATCCAGTCATCGCCGTTACGCAGCAACTCAGTAATTACGGGCAATAAGCGGAAATTTTCATCCAGCTCGGATGATGAAGGTCAGGAGAGAGAGAAACAGTTGCAAATGCAAATCCACGTTTTTTCGTTTTTCGAGAGATTGTATCGCTGGCGTGAGCAGTGAAGACGCAACAGACCTCGGACGTGTCGTAAAGATGCTGGTTCACGATCGCAAGTCCGTGAATGAACACCGTTGCCATAAAATCGCATTAGCCGCTCGAGCGGTTGATTGCACAAGGACACCAACAAGGACGGATACTTTCGTTTGTTTATAGCAGCAAGAGAGACCTGGCGTTCCATCTAGACAATGTAACTAGATAGATAGATAGATAGATGGAAGATTCATTGTAAAAGACTAAGCATTACAAGGTTGGTAGCCATAAACGAAAATTACAATAAAAGAAGAGAAACAAAAGAATCTAGAACTGCCCTAACAAACGAGCCCGCACCATGTTGATAAAAAATATCAACACTAGAACTGGTTTAAATTTGACCAACAACTTCTGTCTCTAGACCCGAAGATGGCCGACCTCGACGATTAGTTTCCTGAAAGAACGTCTCCTATTTTACCACCAGTTAGAAATGGGCAGGTGGCAATGGGAGCCCTGATAGCGTGTGGGTCCGGCTTGGTCTGAAGAAACCCTCCATCAAATGTAAGAAAACACACGTGCTGGTACATTTACAAGGTATATATTACATACACACACACACACACACACAAACACACACACACACACGCACAAACACACACACACGCACAAACACACACACACGCACAAACACACACACACACACAAAATAATTTTAAAACTTCATCCTACTCAGCTAAACACAGGATTACTAAGTAATCAATTTCGAGTCTTGGTACAATGATTTAATGCAATAGCAACGATAACGAAGATCATACAAACGAACACTTTTCTAATCACAAAAAGCAATAAATACAAAATACAATACAATAAGAATTTGGTATGATTCAGCGTAATGATATAATCGAATTGGTAATACGATAAAATGGATGAACAAATTTCCTTCAATGAGAAAAATCTTTTTACTGATTTAAAATTGTTTTATTACAGGGAGCGCTAAAAAAGCTTTGAAACGAAATGTCACTCGGCTAAAAATTAGGAATAATTTTCCAAGCACCCAATACCCCCCTCAACAACAGTGGGAGCCCGAGTAAATCGGGAGGACCAATGACTTGTAGTCTTGGCCTGAGAAGGCCCATGTCCTATAATACCCCCATAATACCCCCCTCTCTCTCTCTTTTTGGGTAGTCCAAAAATCTAATTTTTTTCTTCTGAATTTATTAATTTAAAACTTAGTATCAGGCACCCCAGAAACTCGCTCCAAGTTTCACTTCGATACCTCGAAAGTTAAGGAAAAAAGTGGTGGTGGTGGGGTTATTTTTGAACACCCTGTATATGTTTGCGATTCACAAAAAGAAATTCGGCAATCCCTTCTGAGAGCTTGAGCTCAGTCATTCTCTTCAAATACTCTGGTGGGAAATGTCGCCTGCCTAACACACCTTCCTACTTTTTCACTTTACGGTCGGAGTAATGTATCAGTTGAGGCCTGGTATTGTTCTATCGAGAGATACAGTTGTTTATTCATATGACATTCCCACAGGTATTCCATGGCATTAGGGAGAAAAAAAGAGGAGGTTTACTCAAAGAAGCGCCAACAATATACAAAGCCGGATTTGAGAGAAAACAATTTAAAAAAAAAACATAATATCGGAGGAAATGAAAAATGTTCAGCGAAAGAACATCTATTCCTGAGGGATTTTCATTAGTTAGCAAACGAGAAATAACAGCGCCGAATTTTACAATAAAACGGATAAAGAAGTTTCTTTCTTTTTCAAGGTAAGAAATAAGGTAGTCGTTTTGAAGGGGGAAACTCTGACCGGGTTACCAAGGTTGAAAAAAGGGATATTCCCAACTGAAAAAGCTTTTTTGTGACAGCTCTGAGCAAGTAATCCGTCTTTTTCCGCGAGTTGTGCGAAGGAACACATTTAAATAACGGGACTTCGACATCCCAGGAGAATACATTTCCGTGTTCAGCGAAAAATAACGCTCTTTTATCATAATCAATATCGCAGTTTTATTGGAGTGGTAAGCCTGTGAAGAGTGCAGTCCTATGGGACGTATACCACCTGGTCAATAACGTGAGAAGACAAATATGAGCGTGCACAAGAACCAACACGCCTACGTGAAAATAATTTATCAATTCAAAGAGTTAAAATTACTTCTTAAACACAGCAGGGAAACAACTAAAATAAATAAATTTACGTGCATAGCTTGCTTCCTTTTCATAACGTGTATAGTTGTCATGGAAAACAAAACAAAGGAAATTGAAAGAAGTGAATTGGAGGTTTCATATACTCGTAATATCGACCAACTACCATTAAAATTCCATACCTAGATCAAATGGGTCACCATCAAACATTATCCAGCCAGAAGGAAATGACTAAACCCAGAAATGATTTAATTACCCAAAATAAATACTAGATAACAACCGACCTGCTAGTTTATTATTTTTTTAAAAATTGATAGAATAATTTTGTAAATTCGACGAAGTTGCTAGGCCATATTAAATTCATTTCAATTGTTTTCTGATAATAGAGTACCTAATTATTTTTTTCCTCCAACGTCGCTCACATTTACGGATGAAAAGAAAGCAATGCGTTGAACTGTAAACATACAAACTAATAAGAGAGCTATACAGCAAAGTTTTTTGAAAATAATATGTAGAAGTTGTTTTTTGAATTTTTGAAATTTTGTTAAGAAATAGTACCTATTGTACGAGTCTTCCTCGAACTAAAACTCAGTAAAAAAAAGTAATGAAAATAATGAAATGGCAGCGACGACATAAAGCATAAAATGAGAATTAATATTTACGTTTTTCTCAAAACGTAACAACAACATTCTTTTTTCTAATTTATTTATACATATTGTTTAATCACGGGAAATAAACAAGAATTTGGGTAGGGCCAAACACATATATTTATTTCATTTTATTATTATTTATTTGATTGATTCATGTTTATTTTATTTATGTATTTATTTTATTTATATTTCTATTTTCATTTATTTTTTTGAGAAAGAAAGTAATGTTCCATATACAGTTCACAATAGCTCAAGAGACAATTAATCAGTACAATTTAAACTGGGATTGTAACTGTTCAGCATTCATGAATTCCTAATGGATGTTCGCTTTCAATAAATTTCTCTTCTTCTTCCCTGTCGGTATACCCAGTTAGCCATTTTCACACTTATGCCATAGTTAGCTTCTAGAGCATCATTTCGAGTCTGAGACGCGCGGCAGTCATGACTTCTTCTCCCTTAGCTGAACTTCCAGAACATAACTAGGGGTATTTTACGCTCTACCGGCCTTGAATTGCGACCTAGATCTGAAGAGCTTGATAGGCAACTTTGGCCCGACATCTTAACCAGTGAGCGAACAATATTCACATCAAAGAAGCTGATGATGAGGGTGCTTGCAGCTATCTTCAAGTTTGTGCCAAATTTATCTTGTTGAATACTGTAAATTCATCAGATTCCGGAATTTTACATTGGTTTCAGAGTATGGAAAATGAAGCAGGTTCAGTAAAGGTCTTCTACTAACAAATCTTTTATACCCTAATACTTACATTACTTTTTTAAAGTAAGTTTTGTTTAGTTAAATTTATTGGACACCAACGTTAACAACGTTGTTATTCTATCATTCTGCTTAATTAATAGAATGGATGGGGGACAAAATCGAAATAGGCGTAAATGAAACATTTCAGGAACTCGGCCAAGATGTGGTAGGCCTTTACATAATCTGTACTTAGAACTATATGAATCATAGAAATGTACGGTGTAAGTTTGTGTCAAAGGGTGGAGTGTGTATTCGGCAAAAGTGCCATGAACATAAGTTGAGTATGTCGGCAGGAGTGTTTCATGATATCAGCACCCGCTCTTCCTTCCATCGCTCGTATTTTTGGTAGGTAGATATCAGTGTACAATTACACATTGCTAACTTTACTAGATTATCATCTGTGAGAATACATGTCAAGTAATTTGCACAAAAATAAATTTCATTCACCGATATAATCAGTAAACACATGTGCTATAGTATTATAATACTAATATAATATTTCAGCTACTAATACAATATTACAACTCACCGCACAATACCTCAAGTAGTGTAGAGATCTATCAGAAACTTACCTGAAACAGAAAAGTAGAGAATAAGTTATCATGTATGAATATGGAGTCATTCTTGCAACAAAATATGGAAGTAAGCAGTTTCGTCAAAATCATGTTACAGTAATTGTTATAAAATGAGACAGTAAAATAAAAATAATAATGAGAGAATAAAAATCTCAGCGGAAAAACAAGAATCAAGATTTTGCTATGCGCAAACCACATGTATCAAGTAACATTTTCTCATTGCCAAAATCACTATTTTGCTCAATCTTGGAACTCAATCAACGCTCCATTCTAATTTTCTATTTCCCATAACCGTAAGAACCCAATATGGTATCATTCAAGAATAGTCAAAACATTCCAATGACATATACATTCATGTTACGGATACCTAGGGAAGCTAAAAAAATGCGAGAAGTTAAAAAAAAAAAAAAAAAAAAAAATCCAAAATCAAAATGTCCACATTTTTAGTTCAGAGGTTTGCTGATCAATTTTGGTTCCGTGTATAAGTAATTTAGGTGCCCCCCCCCCCCCCCGGGGTGCAATGGGGGCCTAAATCCTCATAAATCAGGTAGAGGAGAGTAACAGGCATCCTGTCAGAGAGATACCACCCCTACTAATGAGCTTTTAATGAGCCATGTGCGGGGAAGGTTGATTTTCCTGTCACCAGGAATCCATCCAACGCCAAACCAGCTGCCAAAAATGATCGAGAACAGCGCGTGGTTCCCATTGATTCCTCAACGGGACGCCGACAGCGCTATCTCTGGTGCTCTGACGGGAGCTTGATGGGCCTCTCAGGAGGTAACTCTGTTACACTCCTCCCCTTAAAGACATACTTGATTGAAGATCAAGTATGGTAATTGGGTGGAATAGTGAATAGCTGAGAACTGATGCTCATTCGTTCATAAATAGCTGCATTGGCGTTTTGGATGGGGAAATAGAAATTAAAACTGGATTGTCAATGAAGCTTCATAAGAAGTATCTTCATTGAACAATCGGGACAAAACGGATGCTCAACTATGGAGACTTATACCTTAGGAAATTAAAATATATATAGAAATTGAATGAATGAAAATCAAAGAATGACGACTGGCTTATTAGGCACAGACACTGGCTGACTAGGCACAGTAAAATTAAATTGCCCAACTGTGGGGACTTTAAATTAAATTGCCCAACTGTGGGGACTTAAATGGTGAACTGGCTGACTAGGCACAGATCTCTGGCGGACTAGGCACAGAAAAAATATAATATTAAATGAAATTTAAATAATATAAAATATAAATGGGGAATAAAAGAGAGAAATTATAAGTCAAAGACCAATGAAATTATTTATATACCAAAGGGTGATAATGGGAATTCCTTCTGGAACCCCGGGCTATGTTTCTTCTGAAACATTAACGCCCCAAAAAATAGTGGATTGGACTACTAGGCGTCAGCCGTGCATAATCCAAAAAACGCTCTGCTACCATATAAGGAATTTAGGTGCCCCCCCCCCCCCCCCCCCCGAGGTGCAATGGGGGCCTAAATCCTCATAAATCAGGTAGAGGAGAGTAACAGGCATCCCGTCAGAGAGATACCACCCCTACTAATGAGCTTTTAATGAGCCATGTGCGGGGAAGGTTGATTTTCCTGTCACCAGGAATCCATCCAACGCCAAACCAGCTGCCAAAAATGATCGAGAACAGCGCGTGGTTCCCATTGATTCCTCAACGGGACGCCGACAGCGCTATCTCTGGTGCTCTGACGGGAGCTTGATGGGCCTCTCAGGAGGTAACTCTGTTACACGTGTCTGTCTGGTTCCCTATAATTTTCATCGCTGTAGATCATATACCTATACCTGACTACGTACACACTCGGAGGGGAGTTTAGGTATATTATAATATTCTATTACTATCACAATTTATATTAATATTTCTGTCGTTAATCAATTTCATTTAAAAAATATATAAAAACAGAAAAATAGGTGAAGAATCCATAACCTCTTTTTGAAATGCAGATTATTAATTAGAAAACGTTTTTTGCCATAAAATTAACAATTTATAATTTCCTTGCACTCAAAAAGCTTAAATTTCAAATTAATTCAACATGATACAATACGGTAATGTACGAAAATTCGATCATGCTGCATGACCGGAACTTTTTTTCTAGACATCCCAAGGGTTCTCCATTTCAACTTTTAGCTTCATATGTTTAATAACAAAAATATTAACTCCTTAGGTTGAATAGCCAAGAAATCAGCTTCAGAATTACCTCCTTGTACTTGTCATTGTTGCGTATTATTTTTTTGTTGCGTTGTTAGATGAAAATTAGGCAAGAAGATCTCGATAAAAACGTCTTCTACGGAAAAAAAAACCCCCCGTCGCGTAATTATAACCAAAATTTGGGTAGTTCGGACCAGTTGTTTGGTAGAAGAGTGGCTTATGGCGATCGGATTGTATTTTGAATACACGAGTATCCTACCAGTATGAAATTAATGGGGAATTACCTACACTGAGCCCATACTCTAGCTACCTTCCGATTTTCAGCGAATTCGGCCAGTTAGATCGTGAAACATGAGTGTTTTAGGATATCCACTTGGCAGCGCGGACACACGCCAACTAAATTTGGACAAACTAAAGATAACCCGCACAATCGTCGACAGTTTCATCAAAATCAAAATCTGCCAGGACAATGCACAGATGGTAGGCAGGTGGTGGTGGTGTGTTGGTGATTGACCACAGACTGGCAAGACGTTGATCCAAAATTGTCCAGAAAGCTGTGAAACGCAAGCGGAAATTCCCATTTTGAAGGACAGAAAAAAGAGAGGAGGCAATAAGTATTTTTCAGGGTCCTTTTCAGAGGCTCATTATTTGTAATAATAACCTACAAAGAACTCAGCAAATCACCCAAGCCGGTCTCAAATATTGTGACAAACCAGAATATCATCGCAAAGACCCATAAAACGAAATGGTAAACAATCTCGATGGTTCATCGCACCCTCTTTTTTCCCTCTTCACCCATCCGTGTAATCGCTTTCGAGTAGGAAAGTAAACACCACGCGGCTGTCGACATGATCGTAAACTGTTCCATTCAGAAACCCGCGCTCATCAGTCTGCCTATTGTTCCTTAAAACGAAATGACCGCTGAGCTATCCATTTTCTTACGGAGACTAATGATGGAAGAATAGTCGACACAGTGAAGAGAATGAATAAATAACTAAATCGAGTATTGTCAATAAGGATCAATGACCAGACAGATTCAGCAAATTATTTTTATTGTATGTGCATATCAATTGAAAATAGGGTAATACGAAAGGGTTGCGATTATGCAGGATCAAGATTGAGATTTGGAGTGTAACTCCTTCATTGCAAAACATTCACTGAATATATTTTTATATCCACAGTTTCTTGGAAACTGAAACCACAGATCAGTTTAGCATAAAACTTATATACCTAACAGTTTTATTCAAACGCTGACAAATGCACACACGAAGGTTTATTTTTTCCGTACTAGAAAACACAAGCAGGCCAAAGGTTAATAAATGATTTTTAAACGGTGATGGTGCTAGCAACATCATTATTTTAGATGTAGGCACTCAATAATTGGGTTCCATTTATCGATACAGCATGAACGCACGGTAGTCATTAATCGCGTTATTCAGAACAAACTACCGTCGAAGAAGGAAGGAGACACAGGTAAATTGGGTGCTGCTACTCGTAAACGAGCGTTCAGGACGGTGTTTCCGTGTTGTGTCAACGGCTATATAATCCAAGATAACGGTGATACTAGTGAGGCTGATTGATATCTCGGTAACTAGGTGTAAACATCACGGTCGGTCCTAGTTGTACCTACTGTTCTGCCAGTTCGGCTGTTGTGATAGCATCCTTTGAGACAAGACTTTTTCATGTCTTTAGGATGGTCCGCGATTTGAATGCAGGTCAAAACCACTTATCCAGGTCGAACCACTTACCCAGATTGAACCACTAATCCAAGTTTTGTAGGACCGCGAGAAGAACACACTATTCATAGCAGTATTATTTGGGCATTTTTTGTAGACAAGAAACATTCGAAAGTTCGATGACTTCAAGAAACACAATGGGGAACTTTCATGTGTTGCATGGGGCGTCTGGGAACAGCGTTTCTTCCACTCATGTTCGGATGGGGAACTTTCATCTTTTGGAAATTTCACACTTTTGACCTCACAATCGGATTCAGCGCATTTGAAAACTCCATATTCGCAATTTTCAACTCAAAATACCGTTTAGTTAAGCCAATAAACGGGTAGAAAGATCACGCGTGACGTAGTAGTGCAAGGGAGATGAGGGTTCCCCCCATGTGAAATACTGGTCAAATAGGTACCCATCATACAGCAACATTTTGGAAAGCTCTTACTCAGCTCTTTCTATCTAGCAAGTAAAAATAGAACCATGAAATTTGACCATTACAGCGTCTGAATCCTCGATATCGACGATATCTATAACCTGCCTGGCTAATTCAAAGTGTTCACGTCCTATCTAAGGTCAAAAAAGCCCTATTGGTTCAGTAATTTTACAGCGGCGACAACCCATTTTGACAAGCACAGTTCTCCGGGCCAAGGTTTGTAATTACCGTAGAAACTATTTTCTAGCTGTAGAACGTATTTATTTGACGTTAAATATATTTATCCAACGTTCAATGTTTGGTTCACGATGCAATGTTTTTTTCTACCGTGCAATGTATTTTCTAACGGCGAATGTTTTTCCAACCGTGCTATAAAAAAAATATACCGTGCGCTCATCCTATTTTGCCGTAACTTTATATATTCCCCAATGCACTTATAATTTACTAAGCATTTCAAATTTATTCGAAAGCAGAGATCCAAGTATTTTACTAGGAAAATAAATGAAAACACGAATTTAAAGAGTAAGCGCTGATGAGGATGCTCTGTCCTCTCGTAAGAGAATTGTATTGTTGAAAAAATTCTTCAAAGAGGAAGATTGAGAAGAAGTTCCAATTACACCTCATTATTCCCTTCTCCGTTATTGTCAGAGTCAGTCAAGTTTAGAAAGCCAACCTTTTTAATAGCTGTGACTCTCACTAGGTCAAGTGGAACTAGGAAAACATCAATAAACGTCAATGTTGAAAACAGAAAATACTTTTGGAAGAAACTATGATAAATTTATTTAGTATTTGACGTTTCATACCGCACTAAATATATTACTCCAGTGTCTGATTCTAGTTTTGCAGTTTACTTCATTTACGCGAAAATATATAACATGAAATACCATAAATAAGCTATTCATTTTTTAAAAAAATCGCTACGATAGCGAAGAACAGCCGAAAATCGCTAATTAATACTTTTATCAGAATGTTACATAGAAATGTTTATAAACTACAAATTAGAACATTTAGGAAAAATGAGTATAAATTTAATTTACATGAGCTTTAAAATATCCTTATAAGGATCACAGGTAATTGGTTAATTCCTCAATTGGTTCTTATAGAAGAATATTAATCATAAAACAACATATACGGGAAAAAACGATCAGGAATATCCGGAACGTGAATTGCGAGTGGAAATTTTGATTTCTGTTCAAAATCGCAAAAGTGAAAACATGACACTTGCTACCTTGGCAGACTTGAGATAAACAATGTGGTCTAAATAAAACAATGGCATACCTAAGCCATCGAAATGCCACTGATTAACGCTCACCACCAACTAATTAACATTAATTGCCGTTTGAAATGAGCTGCGTTCGATAATTTCTAGCTAGCCAAGTCCTATGTTTTATTTGGTCTTTCGCCAGTCAAGACAACGATGTATTTTTAAATGACTCTGAATCATCATTTTCATTTCGTAATTTAATAATGATCGCATGGAAATTGTTGAACATTCATTAGATTCTCTTCCCAAGTGATACTGATTGTTTATTGTTGAGAATCAAGTAGTGTTGAAAATTAATTGTCTTTGATTTTACTGTTTATGGTGTAATGACCAAATAAAGTTTGATTTTTAACAAGGGTTATAGGATCCAACCGTTGATCACTGCCTCAAAAAAATAAAGAGAAAAAGTCTGAAGTACAAGAAGAAACAGGTAGTATAAGGCGAGAATGAACATTAGTAGTTTAGTTAAACTTAATCAAAAGAATTATAATACGTGGAGTCGACATACGACATGAGTTGGAGGAACAGAAGTTGTGGAACGAGGAAGATGACACAAGATATGCTACGATATTCGACGAGAAAAAGCGGAAGGAGTACTGGTTGATTGCAATTGTATCACTGAGGAAGTTTAGGAACACATGATAGATATTGAATGTCCGCGAGCATTGTGGAGAAAACTTGCAGCTCGCTTCCAGCCGATGGATTTCCAGGGCATGTACTCAGCAAAAATGAACCCTGATGAAGATATGGAAGATTGTGTGAACCGAGTATTTAGTTAGGCTTCGGAGATTGTAAAAGCTGGAAGTTCGAGAATAGATGATGAACAAATCTGTAATGTGTTGATTAACGGACTTCCAGAAGATTATGAAACAACTGTAAGCATGGTGTGCATATTCAAAGATGAGATTACGCACCAGAAAAACTTGAAAGTTTAATGTGTGATGAGTTCAAGAGAAAATCAGTAAAGAAAGAAGAAGAGAACAGCAAATGAATTGCGATGTTATAATTGTAATAGACTAGGACATCTAGAAATATTTTGTAGGTTTAAAGGCAAGCAAGATGTTGATCCACAAGTGCAAAGACAAATATTGCAAAAACTCGATGAATGCAAGATGTTTCGTGACTGGATCATCCAACGATTTAGATCGTTAAGATCTTGAAAACAAGGCGAATGGCTGATGGGCTAGCAGCCACTTCTCACCATACCGTGAAGACTTTATTCACCACAAGCACATGAACGAAAACTACTGTTACTAGTGCCGCAGACGTAACTTGCAAAATACATGGAATTGACACCGTTTCAGTAATATCCGAGACGAAATGTCATTTTTAATGAAGTATATCATGTTCAGAATTTAAGATTAGATTAATGTCCTAGGATTAAACTGAGAGGATACTCGATTAACAATTCGAATGGATTGTGTAGTTTTTGGTGGGTCGCAATTGGTAATACAAGCTGCACGCAACGAGTCCAACGTGTATAAATTACAGAACTGTGATAAACAACGCGGATTTGTAAATGTTAGCGAATTGATTTGGCACAAAATTTTTGGTCACGGTAATACAGGTTCGATAAAACTAATGTTCAAAAATGGAATAGTTCGAGTTTTAGATGGCGAAGAGTTAAAAACTAAAGATGAAATATGTGAGAACTGCTTGAAGGGAAAGAGTACTCAGAAGACGTTTGCAAAAACAAGCCACATGGAAACACGTTTGCAGGAACATATTCACTCAGATGTGTGAATAATAAATAAGTGAATTGCAAATTCGCTTACTTATTATAGTTACATACCTACTACTTTATGCTAATAATATTCATCATTATTAGCAGATTGGAATACTGTTTTCACTAAGTGGACGTGAAGGTTTTTTCTTTTCCTAATGCAACATTCAGCCTGCAAATAATTTAGTGATCCTCTCCCTTTTTCAGGACACTGGTAAGTTACTTCCTGACATTTGGCGAGGAAGTAAAACGTAAACTGATAAATTATTAATCAAGAAAAAAATAAAATAAAATAAAATGAGGCGAAAAATGATAACACGTTGCATAACGAAGCGCGAGTTATCAAGGAGATCCCATCGACAGGTGAGGGGGACCTTGGGCATCAACTCCTAGAAGACAGGTATCGCATCCAGGAAAATCGTGATCACGAAATAAGCTTCATCTCGGCAGAGTGGGTTACGGAGAAAACGACTCGGCAAATACCCAACCAAGTGAACTGGGAGCGAGTGGACCTTGACACGGCACTGGGAACCTTTTCCTGTCAAGAACAATAGCGGATTTGCAGCAACTTTTGAGGTATCTCAAATGGATTCGGATGAACAAATTAATAAACATTGGCTAGGTGAATATTGATTATGTGAATCACGTGTATACATAATAAGAATAGTTTAATGAATGTTGTTATCTTGTTCAACAATGCAATATTATGATGGTAAAAGGTAGTGCATAGGTCATCACAACACCAGTACCCAGGACCCGAATGAATAATTACAACTTTTTAAATTAAATCGCATCTGTATCACTTATTGCTTCCGAGTTTACCTGTAGGAAGCATCTTAGGCATTATGATCACATTCGAGAAGAAAGGATAAAATTCTTCAAATCCAACATTTCTATTCACAATTTCGGTCGCGTCCATTCCTCATAACTAGCATAATCGTAAAAGCATCATAAAAGCATCGTATGGGCGTAAAATCATTGTAACAAGCATAATTACCAACACTATTCGCAGAAGGGAATTTCAGGTACTGCGCGGAGTAGAACTCCACATTGTGCCCTATGATCATTTCGTTTCCGCATCTATATCACCCAACAATTTGCACACACTTCAATGATCTAATCAATCATGTCAGGGACACGAGGGAAAAAAGAATGACACACCCGATTTGGCACACTTTTGAAATGTTCATACATCTACAATAATATCCTAGACTTATATTACCATAGATCTACACTACATCTAATCAACAAGAGTTAAATTCAAACAACTCACGATATACCAGGTTTGAAGCGATGCAGCGAATCTGATGCGCGAGTAGTCTATAAGCGCGGAAAAAGGCGAGCGCTCAGTTACCGCGAGGCAACGATAGCGACAAGAGGCCCTGTCCTATTTATAAATCTGGTAGCTGCCGAAAGTTTAGTCGTCATAGTCACTGATCGATTGCTGAGAAGAAGACATCAGCTAAGCAATCGCCGTCGGTGGGTGAAAGAGCACCAAAGAATGGAGTACTGGAACCGACTCGTGTGGGACATGAGAAAGGACTAAGTGAGCGATACCATCAGAAACTTCACTCGGATGACATTTCGAATAACTCCGTACGTTAGTTCGACCGAAAATTGAGAGAAAGGACATCTACTGGAGAGGAGCTATAACTAACTACTAGAAAAAGAATTCCAATTACACTCCAATTTCTCGCAATGGGAGACTCCTTCACAAGTCTTCAGTTGTTTAGAGTATTATGTAATAAGTTATATTTCAATTGAGGTTGAAGAGGCGTGCGATCAAAAAACAATCAACGATGCTCGCAACACTCCTCTCGCGTATACAGGATACCATCCGCGAATCTTCTTTGATGCGCACCAGAAACCAACTGCGTAGGAGGCGCTCATCCCGCATCAATCCTCGCAAGGAAGATTCACACCGTCCAAAGCCGGCTAGAACCATACCGTTGCAAAACGATCTAAGTGTTTACTTTTAAACACAAATTTGCTTCCTGCATGGGTAGAATAGCTGACTGAATGGATATTTTATTGCTTGAAATTGCAATGACGCCCCACAACGGGGTTTTCTCCCCCTACCAACAAAGCTAAATAATTATAAACATATTTCCTGCGAATAAGTACACATCTATACACACACATCTAAAGGCATTACTGCAAAATTGAACGAAAAAATAATACAAATTTTCAAAAATGAACTAACTTAACTTATTACTTCTTACACCACACTAAACGTAATACAGAATTTGAACCAATTTGCAACCAAGTTACATCATATTTAACCATACATTAACTGCGGTACTCTTACTATACATTTTAATAAGCACACCACACTCGATGTAAATAATCTTCCTACAATTCCAAATCGCTATGAGTAGCGTAGGTAGGTAGTTTAATTCGACAAGACGAAGTTAGTAGCATTTGAAGTGACAACAGGTTTTGGCAACAGCGCTAAAGTTATAATGGGGGAAAAAATCAACTACTTAGAAGATGTGATACCTATCACCCATACAATTTGAAACCACATCTCAAAGCAGCGTATTGTATGTACAATTCCGATTATCACCGTTTCTCGAGTTCCTCAGAAACAAACCACGTCCAATAAATTATTAACAGATTATTACAGATATTGCAATATTTGTATTTCATAGACATTTATCGAACATTCAATGGAAAAAAGGAAAGAGTACATCCGAAGTGTGATCTGGTGGTCGAAACATGGCGGTAATGTCGTGAAGAGTCAAGATCGTATATACGTAGGTGATGAGTGGGGTCGTGGTGGTGAGGAATGGTTCAGAAAATTCGAGGCGCACTGAGAAGGTATAGAGGAAGGGGATAAAAAACGCAATTCCTTCCACATGACACGTCATAATTCAACGCCCCACCGCTTTTCCTTGGGAGCCTGGGAAACTGTAACGAATCGAAATTTTCATGGAGGCCGGGCGCCCTCGTGACGTAGTGAGGCGCGTGAACGGCAGAACGAGCTTCAATTTATCTACTATGAAATATGGATAAGCCCGATGTGGGTTCGAAGAATGTATGGAAAGAGGCGGAGGTAGTGACGCCATAGAAAGTCAATAGATGCTACCATTCAGTAGTGCTTTTCAAGTTTCCAATTTCAGAATTCTCAATAGCTCCATAACTAACCATATTGTCACATAGACGACACAGAATACTGATGTCTTATAACACAGAGTTCACAGTGCGCCCTCTCCCTACATATTTTCGTATCATGTATCATTACATAAATATGATCATTACGCGAGGAAAAAGTTCCCGTCAAGCAGTATGATCGAATGGGCGAATGTTCATTGATTATTGCATTATATTTATCTATTTGTGCTAAATTGTTTTGAAATTTGAGCGTTTTGAGCGCAATGAAATTGTTAACTATTGATTGCATGGGGTCTAAATAATATCTTGCTATTTAAACAATGATTTGGGATTTTACGCATTTTTCGCAGTTATCGATTTTTTTAGCACACATTTTACAGAAATTTAAGTAAATTTCTCAAGATAATTTATTGCATAACACGTTCAATGTTCTAATTCATAGTTGATCATTCGTTTACTCCTATTAGAAACGAGTTCATTTTGTCAATTCATTCCGAAATATATTTATACTTCGATGCCAAGAATGTATATTTTAATTTTACCCTTTGAGGATTATATTCGTAATTTACATAATCCCCAAAGGATCCTAAAACATTTGAATTCAAACGGATAGCAAGTGGTGTTTCGCTGAGTGCAGAGCTTGTTAAATATACATCAATTTCTTTTGAGTTTCTGCAACCAAGTCCATATTTCAATGGTACTCAACGCTGTTTTTATTCGATTTCACGGCACATAACTCTTGAAATAGGATGTAAAGCACAGATCATATATAGAAATCAATTATCTTCTTATTATATACTACGAACATGATGATGAAAGGAACAAACTTTGTCTTGTCCCAGGGCATTTTTGACTCTTATTGTTAGTTCGATTGATTTAATTAAATAGAATGCCCAAAGGCATGACCAGCTTTGACCGAACGAGATTAGATTTCCGCATTTCTTCGATCTCCGTGTAGCAGTTACTGGGTTTGTTTGGGTGAACGTGTCGTAGTGCGTAGCCAGTTAAATACACAAAAGGAAAGGTCTTACAAATACAAACCGATTTCGTTCCATAGACGACGAGAAGGAGAAGAAAAGAAAAACATTTCTTCGGAAAATTGGATGGTGACCTGAGGTTAGTTGGACCAGCGGAGTTATTTCTGTCTCTTTCTCAACAACTAAATAAGTTTCTGGAAAAGGCAAGCGATAGATTGGGACGAACGTAGTTTGGAAAGGAAATCCTATTGTTCCTGAAGGTACATCGGACTCTGGGGAGATATCAGGTGGATGGAGGTCAGCCGTGTCGTTGGTAGGTTGCCAATACAGGTGGCGGTAGAGGGGTGATGATGGCGGTTCACGTCCAGCACAACGAATGGAATTTCGGGCGAAATAATCTTTCGGGATTTTCGTAGGCGTGAAGAGAACGTGCCGGACTTACATCACAGAAAGCGGAGCCAGATAATGGAGAGACAACCGGGTCGGGAAATTAGCCGGAGAGAAGGCAGACCGTTGAAAGGCCTAGAAACGTAGAATATTCAGCAAGGCAGTACTTACTCACTCTACAGCTCTTTGTCAAAGAAGGATAATTCATACATATAGGTATCTGTAATCGGTAAAGATTGGAAAAACCAGAGAGAACGAGCTATGAAAGCGACATCTCGTTTCTCATGTTATCACCGTATCCGAGTCATTACCCTCTGCTACTGTTGTCATGATGACGGTTACTCATACGTACCTATAATTACAAATAATTATGATCCTTATAATTAGTTAGAAGTATTGATGCAACATTCAAAGTTATCTCCATATAACCGCGTTTCTTTAATCAATGTAGCTTCTAATCTTGGATTGAAAAAATTCATTTTCAAGGTAAAAACAAGCATTTTAAAAATCCTGTATGTTTGAGTGTACAATGGAGGTATAGCTTCGCCAATAATTAAAACATAGACTTATGTGATAAGTGACATAATGATGATCTAGATATTAATAATTACCAACTTTATTGCAGCTAGCAGTACCAATGGTTTGACTGCAACGAGCTACAACCCACTCAATTTCTGAAAATATCATTAAAACTGTAGGAACTTTAGGTGATGGTTGCTCCCAAATAAGTTACTCGAGAGAAATTTTGCGATCGAATGCTTTTTTATTGCTTATATTAGAAACTCAGGACCGATTGCCATGAACAAAATAATTTAACTAAAAAAAACAAATTAAAACTTGACGTAGGTAATTTACCCCACAGAACTACAAGACCGATATACTTTCAAAATTTTCTCTGGGAACGAATTTTGCATCTGTACACACGAACTCTTTCAGAATCACGAGGCATAATCTCCCACAGATTCCATAATTTTTGATAATTTGTGATCCACTTTTTTCCATTATTTTCACATTGCCACTCAACAAACTGGATACGAGGAAAGATTCAACATTAACTCGTGCTGCAATTTTTAAGGAAATGCGGAGAAAAAGAAGTTGAAAATACGGGGATCAGGAACTTGATGGTTACCAGATATATACGTAATTCGCGCTGAGAAGTTTATCCAAAATTCTGAAGATATTAGAATGTACTAAATATTCGGTGAGGTTACACACTTTCATCATCCCTCGTGCTCGGCTACCTCACTTTCGAGGGACTTCAGTAAGTAGGTACCTACTGAAACCTGGCACACAAAGAGAAGGGATTCCATTCAAGCCCTTACCAATGAAGGCCAGCCAGAGTCACTCCGAAGAAGGGGGCCGGCGGGGGTGCAGGCATGTCCAGCAGGCAGGACGGATCTCCTGAACAATGCGGCTCTCGGACAGCTCCGTCCCCGCCCCATCAAAGAACCGCCAATCGATAAACCTCTATCCTGCAGAAGGCTTCTTCGAATTCCTAGCGAATCCCCTCGCTCCAACGGCACAGCTGGAACCGGCCAATCAAGGAGGCGAATGCTTGACCTAGAACTTGCCTAGGAGAAAAGCCTCGTATTCAGTAAGGAAAGGAATTTCTAACGAGATCCAGTGAATCAAAGCTTTCTCACCTAAGAAGACAATAATTGCTGATTTCAAATATTATCTACAGGATGATCCTTTAAAAGATTGAAACTTATATATGTCGATGCACTGACCTCGTGAAATTTTAAATTGAATTACGGCGCCTGATACTGGACCGAGACGTACTGAGTGGACAAGCTATCTCCCATGATGCACCATGATGGTACACAACACCTCTACCGGAACAATTGGAAACCAATAGGTAAACTTTGCATGATCGAGAGGTTGAGGGACGACATCATTATTATGAGGATAGTTGTTGGAATGCGAGTATTTCTCATGTGTTCAGTGGGATTTCCATAAGTATCTATTTGTTATCTGTTGTAGATTCCTTTACTGTACTACCGTCTTGAGAAAGGCCTCGTGTCGGAGATGAATAATTCTGCATAGCTTTTCCAGATTAAATTCAACATTTTCCATATTGAATTCAATTCATTTTTTTCCATTTTGAATTTTCCAAATTAATTCAAAATTTTTCACATAGAATTAAACATTTTCCAAATGGAATCAACATTTCCAAATAGAATTATACTTTATACTTAAGCAATTTTGAAAATAGAATCTCATGAATTTCTTGACAAATCATCCTTTTTTTGGGATATAAAATCGATTCGTTCCAGTCATGCAGCATGATCGTATGAGCGAATTTTCGTAAATCATCGTACTATATTATGTTACCTATATTGTTTTGAAAATTGAAGACTTTGAGGAAAAAGAAATTGTTAATACCAATTTAATGGCAAAAAACTCGTTCTAAATAGTATTCTGTGATTCAAAAAGAGATTCTGGATTTTCAACTTTTTTTGCAGTTTTTATCGATTTTTAAGGACATTTTAATGAAATTTAGTAGGCACTTTTTTCAGCATAATTTTGTACATAAATTTTTAAATGTTCCATTTTATAGTTAATAAACCTAAATTGATAATATTCTGCTGAAAGATATAAATTTAACGATTTTTAGCCATTTTTTGGTATTTGTAGTGATTTTTTTCAGTAGGTACTTTTTAAAATTTGACAAATTTAATATGCTCAAAAATGCTGGCTAACGAACTCGCCCTTCCGTTTGGAAAGCTTGATTTTTTTGGCGCAAGAAGGACGGAATCTCAATCCTAAGAAGAGTTATCGTCTGGAAAGACACACACACACACTTTTTTTTTTTTTTTTTTTTTTTTTTTTTTAACCTCTCCTCAAAGACGGAGGCAGTTTGAACGCCATTAAATTGAAAATAAACAAATAAAATAAAAAAGTGGGGAGGACGCCCAGGTTAAGGGAAGTTGCAGGACGAGGAGGAAGAATGGGATGAAAGGAAGTGCCCCTATAAAATGACCACCAGTTCAAGTAAGAACCCCTCAGGACGCGGATGGTGATACCACAGAGTACTACCGCCGAGATACCCAACTCAAGTAACTCGCAATGACGGCGCTCTTGAAAGTCAAGACTTGAACGAACAGACGCTGTAGATTTTCCAAATAAAATCCAAAATTATCCTAATAGGACTCAACGTTTTCCAAATTGAACCAAACATTGTTCGAATGAAATCCAACGTTTTCCAAGTTGAATCAATTACAAAGGTTCATTATTGAAAATAATAAACCAAAATAAGCCTTCAGAAAAGTTAGCCAATAACCACGTTGACAAGATATACCTGTACCAACTCACTAAAAACGTGGGTTTGTATGGCTGAACTTTCAATTACTAAACCTGTATATAGTGTTACACCATCACACAGGTTGAAAACTAAGGCATCGAGATACGCAAATAGTTTTCCAACCTGCTCTTACAATAAGGTGGTGGTGATGAGGGTGGGAGAGGTATTTTCTTGCTACAAAAGCCGTTTACATAATGAACGAATATTGTGCAAGCAGAGCGCGCTGGCTCATCTACATAATAATATGGCTACTTGAAAAGGACGGATAAAATCGGGCGTTGACCCTCCAGAGCTTTCAAGCCAACCGCAACACAAGTGCTGTAGAGGGGGGCTAGAAAGAATGTAGACGGTACCGACAGAGTATGTAGACCGGAATGTGAATTTCCCACAAGCTACGCTCTTGTGCTATGCCTAAGGAAGACAAAGTGTAGCAATAGTAGGAATTTCTATTTCACGGAAGTAAAATAGTTGAGCTTGGTTATATGCAGGTAGAGTTGTCTTTGGTGATATGCCCATAACTCAATGTTCTAACTGGACATGCAGAAATGCCAAGGCTAAAACGTGTAAGTTCAAGAAGCTATGATACTACATTTACGAAAACTAAGTACGTTCATAAAAGTTACTCAACATGTATAGATTCCTTGATAGTCCTGGACGTTGCACCGGCTAATCATGAAATACATCCAAGCGTAGGTAGTCTTATGGCTTATGGATTCCATTGTGGAAATGCATTCATAATAACCTTCAATTCTTTCATTTGTATACGATCGGGAGGGTAATTTTGACATCCAATATCAAGTGTATGCCACAAGAAATACCCAAAATTCGTTAATTTCTTTGTCCAGGCTTACAGTCTCTGAACTTGGGGGCGCTGTCCCTATATAGGAGTGTAAAAGACCTGAACTGTTCAGTTTTTAAGATCACTAAGACCCATTTTTATGCAACCTCGCTCTCGCCACATTAACCCTTTTTCTAAGTAAACAGCAATTAAAGTGGCTAAATTTCTATCTGTTACCTAATTAAATGTATTGTTAGTAAATATTAGTAGAAAGTGGAGCTAGTGCAATGGCTTTGTGCAATGGACCTTTAAATACAAAATTTCCCAAATTTTCTTCAGGGAAATTTGTTTTGTGGCGTTCTGAAACGATTCCTGGAGTTCAACGCGTTTTCAAATATCCTCCCTCCTTAGGATTGAAATTGAAAATTTGTTTCGTTATTATGGCAAAAAACTAAGCATTCTAAGAGAAAGGATGAGTTCGACGGCCAGCTCTTTTAGATCAAAATAAAATGGTCAGTTATTCTACTTACTATAATAAACGCAAATATATTTACTTAATTTACTAAAATCCACTCTTACGACCACGCTGCATGACTGGAAGTTTATTGTATTTTACTTCTGTATTCTGTATTACGAAGTTCGATGGTATTCATTCTTCAGGTATCTATCTTAGGTTTTCTGATTTTGCTATTATTAATCGTCATATTTTCGAGTTACTGTGTTTTCTTTATTATTATTATTATTACTGAGTATCGGCAAATGAAACTATTCATTCTTAGGACAAAAGATTTATCATCAAAGCTTGATAAAATTAGATGGATAATCTTGAATTTCATCATTTCTTCACCTCTCAATATGAGTCGTAGGTATGTAAGTACATAGCTCTTGCGCATGGAAACTTAGTCCAAAGGCTAGATATTTATTCTACTCCCTCTCCACCGGTTAAAGAGAATGACAAGATATCAGTTTGGGGCCAACGTTAAACAGATCGAATTACAGAGACATTTTTTCGAGCCTATTACGTAATATCCGTTGACCCTTTGGGTATCGGAATAAAAATTGGTGGATGCTCGAATGTGGCTCTTGGGGTGAGTCGGAACTGAAATCGCAGTATTTATTCATTGCATCTGGCCGACCCGAGGAAGAAAGTCGCATACCTAAACAATCATCAGTACTACAGGGACGTCCCATTATGGAAAAAAACTAGAGGGCAGCGACCACAATGCATCATATGGTCACCGTAGGTAGGCTGTAGTTTTGAAACAGTGTGCATGTAGATTACATTATTATACATATTTTTTATTGTTTTATTTTTTATTATTATAATAAATATATATATATATATATATATATTTTTTTTTTTTTTCGCTTCGGCGCCTCTCACCTCCATTAAGGCCTCTAAAATGTGAATGTAAAAAATGTATCTTGCTGGAGATTATGTACAATACCCTCCTCTCACTTATGTACATGCATTCAGTCATTATAATGAATTACGGAACATCTATGATGAGAATACACTATTGGAAGAAAAGTTTTGCAAGGCACTTTGCAACCAGGAGAGAGCATTTCCATGTCTAGACGCATGACGCTAAACGCTTTGGAGAAGCTCAACAGAAGAGTATTTAGCCTACTCAGCCCATTAGGATGGATCACGTAATTTTATATCCAGAGTTAAGTAATTCTTGTTATCCCAGAGAAGCAGCTCCCTTTCAAATGTCCACTATCTAGGGTGAACAGAAGTGAGATTTCCTCGACGCGAAATTCCGCAATGTTCCAAAGCAACGACATGACTATGACAAAACAACCATGTAAATTGGTCTACAATTGTGGTCATAACGAACCCCTTCCGCAAGCAAATAAACACTAGGATAACAATTCGTAATGCGAATCGCGACCAACAACTGAGACCGAAGAGGAAAATCGTCGACAAAACTTAAAAATGTTTATTTGAAAATTAAGGCTTGGAAGGCTCGAATAATATTTTTTGGTACTTTCGACTTCTTTACTCTAATCCAAAATACAAAATTCTGGTGCCTTAGTGCGAGACTGACAGCTTCCCGCGCCAAATAAAAACACAACCTTGCCAAATTTGGTTACTTTTGTCCTTCAAACATTCATTTTCTTCGAATTAAGGACCCCCCCCCCCCCTGCGAGTGGTGATACCCCGAAGCACTCCTACCGAAATGCTCAACTTCAGCAAGCACGCACGCACGCACTCGCGCGCACACACACACACACAAACACACCGATTTTATCACGGATTGTTTCAGGATGTCCTGAAACTATGTACGGTTCAATGCTGAGGCCGTACTAAAAAGAGGGGAAACCAACTACACACACTTGAGTTCCGCCAAGCACCAACTTGATGCTCCTTCCTCCTCTACGAATCAGCAGGTCGTAAATGATTGTTTTTTCTTCTTTTTTGTCTGTCGTTTTTCTCTGCTTGGTGAGAGACGAGGTAATTGTATTTCTCCGTCATCGACCCAGAAGGTGACGCCGACGGCTGAAGATCATAAATCACCTTGCGGCAACCCTCGCGGCGCTTTTCTGAAGTTATCAGAGACGCTCTGTCAATCAAAACGCAAGACCTAGTTAGAGAACACGACATTTGAGCCCTTGTTTTCAGTATGCCTATAGTCACAAACATGCAACAGAACGGTAAGCACTAACAAGTTTCACAATTAGTACTCAATATTGTTGTGTGTGAGGGAGGGTGAGGGTCCAGCCAGCCTAACAACGCCCGCAACCTACATCAGCAATTAGGAGATCAGAGAATCTTGAAATTTTTCCAACAGTTATTGCTCACTAACGTCAAATATTTGTATACAATTTTCGTGATTTACTCCAAACTCTGAGAAGTAAGACAGCAGCAGCAGTAAAACATCGTATTACCTCGGTTTTATAAACATAGCATCCTTGGAAGCTGAATACTATTATGTTGGCAACGTAATATTACCATTTTTCCCTTTCACTCTTTAGGTTGACAGGAATTTAAAAACCGAATTGAAGGGTGCAACCTCACAAAAGAAAATTTTAAACGCCTAAAATTTATTTTCCTGCTACGGTGTCGAAGTAATGACTGCCTTTTCAATGACCCCTCTCCAATCTTTGCATTGCTATTACACGGAATAAGTCCATTCAGGCTATTCAGAATTACAAACATCGTTACGTCTTTTGAAAGATTGGGAAGGGGAGCAGTTGAAAAGAAATACTGTAATGTGGTAGTATTCATTCCATTGAGCTCCAGACGATTGCGCTACTCATTCTGAATGGCTCTTTATACAGTTTCTTCTATCACAGAAGAATATGCGAAACCCAGCAGTATATGATTTGCGGATGTTTAATGTATTCCATCACTGAACTTTTAAAGAAGGAAGAGGAAAGAGATGGTGAAGTTAGTGAATGATAGAAGAATGAAGTTGCTCGGAAATTATAGTTGTATGATTCCTTGTCTCATAATACACATGAGCAGAACAGGTTGGGGGTGTTTGAATGTTATCGAATTCGAAGGTAAAACAACTTGAAGTAAGGGCGATAAAAATCCGTATTGGAGCGGTGAGCTGCCCAAAAACATTTAAATTAAGAGATTGGACGATCACAACTGCAAGCGAAAAACGTCTGCCAATAGCTTCCTCATATATTGTAACATGGACGTACAGAATTAGTAGAAGAAAAAAGTACGAGTCGATATGATTGAATGCAAAATAACAGTATATATGTGTTTACATGCAAGAATGCATATTAGGGCGATAATTCATGTTTTCATGTGCGGAAATGTCTAAAGGATAACTCACCCAATAATTAAAAATTACGTCAAAATAGATTTCATTACTTTCGACGTGTGTCATCCAATATCGGTTTTTCGTATGCGTAATAGATTACCTATTATTCAAGCAAATGCGATAAAAAATCCAATGGTATAACTCCGAGTCTAATGAACCGATTATAATGAAATTTTTCAGGGATTGTGCGGCGATCCTAGACGACCCCCAATAAATTTCATTGCCGTTGGATTTAGCAGAAGTGTGTGCGCGGGTACCAATAGATTAGATTCGGGAAGAAAAATTCATCGTGCCATATCACAAAATTCAACAAATTTTCGAAACCTTGAGGAGTTAGTAGTGTATGAATAATTGCTATCGCTCCCCCTCGTATGTAACAACAACATGCCGATCCGGGAAGGTCGTGGAGGGGGGGGAAGATATGGGAACATCACGAACCTCCCGTGGTTTCGTGAAAAATCACAGCTAACCTCAGTAATTGTAGATGCAAAATAGAAGGAGCATTTCCGCCCAAACATCGTTACAAGGAATTGCCAATTACGTAAGAAGGTAAGAGCGCCAACGTAAAACGGATTGAAGGCACAAGCTCCCTCCAATAAACGTATTACATGAGAGGATTAGCGGATACATCAAATGTAAAGCACTGAAGGCTTAGCACGAAAGAAAACAGATGGAATTCTAATTTAGGGAGAGTGAAATATTCCTTTTCCATGAAATGCTCCTTTTCATGAGTTTTATGTAGCTTTATGCAAATATTTCCTCAACCATGACAACAGTAGAAAAACATTTTACACAAACGATGATGACAACATCAACAATTTCTGCCATGACGAGCCAAACGATATGAGAATTAATAGAAAATCGTCAATACACAGGGAATTTATTTGTTGATGAGAGAGGGGTGAATGTTCCGGCGAGTGGGCGGTTTTGGAGTGCTGCCAACACACCGCGCCGCCTGTCAGAGAAGACCCCCAGCAAACTGATGTAAAAACAAGTTTGTCGTCTACGCGAATGTTTGACTATCCGTTTCGGGCTTTTTCACGATGAGGTTTGGATCTATTCAAATTCAAAGCAGCAGCATGCCAGCGGTCAATTTGTGGCTCACTTACCGAGAATGTTGGCACGGATATGGAAACTGTGACTTACCTGCAAACAGACGAAACAAATAAATAAGTGGGAATCAAAATAAAATACGAACAAAACATCTGGGATCAACAGCAGACATAATTAAATATAGTATATGTACCTAGCAAACAATAGGCACAATTTCTCGTACTCAAATATCTATAAAAAATAAATAAAAAAACTGATAAAGTATGTGGAAATCATGATATCATGTTTTCGGTTATCGATTCTTCAAAGTGAAGGATATAGTCAATAGTATGTACCTGCTATGTACTGAAAAATAGATGAAGGTTTGGGAGGCATTTTACTGAGCTTTCATCAACTTTATAGAATACCTACATTAATGAATGAATTATGTAAAGGAGTATCCGCTGTGTGGTAGAAATAGCACATAACAAAAATGGCACAAATGGCAAACGCGTTATTTTTAAGGTAGGTTCAAGGAAAATAATAATTTGAGTAAATATTCACCAAGGAAAACAGTGATGGTTTTTATGAAATCTACACTATCGAACACACCATGATTTGATGACAATACACCAAAGAAGGTGTCAACTGGTAATTCGTTGGCCAATCGCTGTAAAAGGCCAATGTACGTATGTCATAATTTGTTCCTTCGAACGCTGTCATTTTTTATTAGAGGGATCGTGGTATTTACAAGGCTCAGCTAATGAGTACAAGTTACAAGATCCGTTCATCAGCATGATCGGGAATAATTAGCTATATTTCTCCTCTCGCTCAGGGAAGCATGACCAAGGGTTTTCTGCATACCACCATAGTTGAAGCTCACCTCGAAATTTAAAGTGAACATATTCAAGGAATCCATGTTGGTCAAGCTTAAGTTGAGTAAAAATAATTCCATACACAAAAGGCGAAGTCCATTCGGCTTCTCACAATAAACATTGCACAATTTGGTGCAATAGTTGTGCAAGAAGATAAACAATGAGGCTCTGACAATCGATAGTCAAAAGAAAACACCGAAATTGGTAGGCAGCGGTAAATTAAAAATAAGGCAGGAAAAATCGTTCTTCACAAATCCTGATTCTGATTTGAAGCTGCTGTTTGCTTGAGGTAAAAATTGAAGTTGTCATCAAGTACGCTCAAACGTTTTTAATTTTGAAGGTTTGGAGGATGGAAAGAATGTCAAAAGTCGGGCCCAACTCTCCACATCATAAATCTTCTTAGCGACTTGATTACTACAGAATACGATGATATAGGGCTGAGAGGAAGGAGGTGGGAGGCTCAGAACCAAGATTGAACGACGCCGGCTCAGAACTGTTCATCAGAGATTTACCGGAGAGTTACGCCCTTTTTTCCTAGAGCTATCCATCCACCAACCTTTATGAAGGAGGCCGCCATTATTACTTTTTCTCACGGGCAGGACGAAGATGGTGGGGGGGGGGGGGGGTTATTGCCAGCAACGAGTCTTCCCTCTCATATTATGTAAGAATATGCGGATTGGGTAGAACCCCTGAGAATACTCACAGACTTGGAGGAATTCTCATGAATTGCTTCCGAGGTTATTGATGGTTGTGGCTACTGAATGGTTTCTGGGATGCGTGAAACGAATCCTCGAAGATAATGCACACAGTTAGACGAGTCTCAAGGAAGTCGCGATCAGTTGCAATAAAGCAAGTTGCAAACACGGATAAGGGTAGTTCAAAGTTAAACAATAAGATCCTCTGACTACCCACCAGACCACTTCTGGTAATGAGGAAGCTTAAATTAACGATGTCAAGTTATGAATGCATTACAGGGAAGTCCCCACACAAATAACAAGAATAAGTTTTTTCTCCATTAAAGTGAAGTTTCCATTTTTATTCCGACCATCACGTCATGGCGAAAATATTGATTTTCACGTACAACCAATGCGTTACTAGGGAAGTGTAACTCCCTTAGTTTTCATAGCAGGAAAATCGTTCGCCACTTTTTGGAATGCTCTCATTTTATCACAACATCTCATGATCCCTTAGCCTCTCTAGTGTCAAGGGAAGCTGATTTATTACGCTAAGTTATAAACTAATATTGCTAGGAAACCAAAATGAACCAATAGTGTGTAAAATTAAATTATTAAATGATCCGCCTGTAGAACCGTAGGTCTACCGTCCGTTTTGCTTCAGTCTGCAAGTCAGCAGAAGCTTGGTTTTCACTTTCGTAATGAAAAATTTTTGTTTGCTCCAAAATCAAACTTTCCACTCTCATTTTCCGTTTCATGGCCTCCTGAACAAATTAGGTTTCGTCTCAGTTTGTTCGTCCGTCCATCTGTCTGTCTGTCCACATTTCCTTGCAACAGCATAGCTTCGACAATTTCGATTAAATTTTGATGAAATTTTCAGAAATAGTATAGGTTTAGCCCTAGATGGTTCCCTATTAGTCTCATCATGATTGAATCAGCAGTACGTTCCGGGCATGCGCGAACGTGATTTTCTTGTTACACTCATTTGTCCGTCAATGTTGAACAGATTTTAGTCAGGTTTTCAGGGATGACGCAGGGAAGGTCCCATAAGGTCTCTTACGACATTCATCATGATTAAATCAGCGATACGCAGTGCGCATGTGCGAGCGTTCGTCTTTCTATATTTCCTTGCCACAGCCATAACTTCCACAATTTTGATCGGATTTCAATGAAATTTGCAGGAATAGTGTGGATTTAGCCCTAGATGGTCCCTTTAATTATGATTGAATCAGCGATACGCTCAGCGCATGCATGAACTTAATTTTCTTGTGACGTGTTTTCTTGTGTTGAACAGATTCTAGTAAGGTTTTCTGGTTTTGGTTGCCCAGCACTCTAACGTCATGATCACGGTGAACCGGTCATTTCTGAAAATTTAATGCGGACTTACCGTGAAGGCCACGAGGCTTCCGTGCTATGTTCTTGAAGTGTAGGACGTTGAAAATTGGTAGGTAGCCTCTGTGGATAACAAATTTGATAGGGAGCCTCGGTAATACGGTCCCCGTCATTATACTAATGACGGAGACCAAAGAAATCTGAAAAGATTTGTACCCATATAAAAAGTAATCAACATTTGTGAATTTCAATGAAATTCCAACAACCTCTTTCAGGCCAATCGTATAACTTTCGACATTCCTTTAGGGCGCTGACCTGAGAAAGTAGAAATGTTTTCCTAATCAGTTTGAATCACGGTGTCGAATGTAGAGCTCAAAGGGTATTCCGTGAAGTTATTTTGTCTACCTTTGAATTCAGTAACTTTTACATCTGGAATAAAATGAAAGGAAGAGAAATGTTCGAGATGAGAAAAACATTTCTGCAGACGGTATGTCTTGTGTAACGGCCCCAGGGGCGATAAAGATGATCCCTTACTAATTACACCCACTGTATTGTAGAGTGCATTTGAATTTTGAATAAATAGGGGTACCACTCGCAATGGTTAGATTAATATTCAAAGATCCTATTCAGTAAAAATAAAAAAAGATGCCATTCAAGAGATAACCTGCACTAATGAAAATCAAAGTATTTTATCTTTCAGAACTCATTAAACTCTTTAAAATACCAAGGAGGCCGAGACCCCAACTTTGGAATGGGGTCGTTCTTCCTGATAATTACGTTATAAGTAGAAAATGGTTAGTGGGGTAATAATATTAAAAAGCTTTTCCATTAAAAGCTCCTTCCATTTCGTGATGGCTTAACGAGGGCTGATGAGAGGGGACGGAATCACGTCAACATCTTTTGTCAAAAGGTTTCCGAGCGATAATTAGACTGGCTGGATGAATTAATAAATAAAAAGCCGCCATTTTTCGACGAGGATATAGCCGGAATTGAAATCGATCAACGAACTCTTGCACCAGAGTATGAATGATTTGTAGGGAATATGTACCTACTACGGAGTAAGATTATAATCGTTTTTCTCTCCAGGTAGTGGGAGCTTGCGATCCTAGACGCTCCAAAAACAAAACTCATGTAAACTACTAAAATCGAAACTTCTACTTGAACTAAAAATCCTTGAAGCACTCACAGCTTCGATAGTTTTCGAAACTTCTACTTGAACTAAAAATCCTTAAAGCACTCACAGCTTCGATAGTTTTCATCCGATTTCGAAAAATTTGTGTGTAGAGATTGTGTAGACCGGGCTTTAGATGTTCCCAAGTGAATCAGATCAACTGGCCAGTCAAGTGAGATCAGCTGCAGCCACCGCAGTCAGCCACTGCGCAAGCGCGAAATTGTAATTAATAAGAGGAAGATAAGTGACACATCTTATTTAGCAGCCACAGTAGTGGGACCACCATATGCATAATCTAATTTATTACCAGTTTGTGGGATCAGATCTAACGTCACATAACACAATTCAAAGAGCAACAACCCACCGCTCGTGTGAAGGCCAACATTATAAAATCGGTCTCAACTGGTAAATCCACTCTTCCAGTAACGAAATTTCTAGAAGTCGGTTTCGTCTGTCTAGGCGTAACGCCTTGGAGCGGACAAACGTGAAATGTTAGAGGCTCTTGGGCCTTTGCACGTATCACAAGTGTATTTGACGTCTCTCCACACTAGAAGAAACATACTTTACCTACACCTACTTGAAGAATATAGTACTGTCAACTCTTGAAAATACGAGGTAACAGCATCTACCAAACGTTATCATTTAGCCTTTCTCCATCGTTGGCTTTCTATATTGTCCAGTGGGGTCGTAACGGCTGAAAGGCCACCATCAAGCTGCATCCTGCGGGAGTCGGCAGGTCGTAAAACTGAGGCGATCCTCCCCCAATAAGGGACTTGAAGCGTATTGATTGAGAAAACCCTCGTCCAATAGCTGTTAAGCTCCCAGTCATCTTATCCCGCTGTTCCCATCCACTCATGTGAAGTCCACTGATTCGAAAACACTTGTTATATGATGTCCCCCACCGAACAAATTTTGTAAGTATATGCTTAGTTGACGCACCTCAGCGAATCGTATATGGGATAATGTTTGATGTGAAACTCCACGTCGTTAAACCCATCCTACCACAAAAATGGAGTCCTGCACCAGACACGTACATACATTTTTTTCACACAAAAATGCTATTTTTTTAATTTCTAGATAGAAAAGACCTAAGGGAGGTCTATATTGATTTTGACTGAGTTAGCCATGTATCAAGAGCACTGTGTTTTGTCTGTCAAGTGGTGATACGTCTACCAAACAGTGTGGGCAATGTGTTGCTTCATACATGGATGAACAAACTTATGGAGACAAAACTACAAAACTATAATCATAATCTTTGATGAACTTTTTCAACAAAGACTGAACCAATTGCATCAAATCCATCAAGGATCTATTCATCGTAGGATTTTTGAAGAGGCCTGTTCATCAACAAATCGCCAAACATGAACGAAATCGTTCCGGAAAATCCATATTTTCCCAATCACACCAGCTACAAGCTTAATAGAAATTAGACTAGGATTGGACAACGTTATAAATATAAATCAAATAACTTTCTGATTGGAACGCGCTAGGAAAGAGGAAAGGAAATGTGACTGGAACAAACCAAAGAATCTTCCCTTCTCAGATGAAACAAGACTTTTTTTTACCCCGAAGGGGGTCAGCAGAAAATATTGATGTAAATTTAAAATGAATTCGTTCGTAGTTACGATTTTATAGTTTGACAATTTCTCAAGGTATTACTATTTATAGTGGTGGTAGTAGTATTATTAATTCATTTTAATATAAATTACAACTTACAATGAGACTCGAAAATTGTTATTCAACATAAAGAAAAAAGGAGTCAATATTGCTTTTAATTTGTTTCCAATATGCTAACATTATTTCTTTTATTTATTGATTGAAATGAAATATCGAATGAAGATCGATGTTTTTCTCATCGGTTAATTAGGAGAATAGCAATAGGATAAAATGGTATGACATAACACCTTTTATTGTTCCAACTTTATTTGACATAATCAGTGTCTCAAATAAAAGTAGGTATTCATTGTTTGCCAAAGTAAGAGTTGCGTGAATTATATATATATATATATATATAATGTGTGTGTGGTTTTCTCCCCACTCATTTCCACAGTTTTTGAGATATCGAAGGGAAACTTGAAGAGCGTTTTTGGGGTGCCTGATACTAAGTTTTAAACAAATGAAAATCAGGAAAAAAGAATCCATAAGTTTAGTTTTTGGACTAGTATTGGGTACTTTGGACAAAACATTCCATTTTTTGCTGATGCACCAAGAAGGAGCACAATTTTTTCTAAAATTACCTGTCTTTAGAAAAAATTGCACTTCTTCATTGTTCATCAGCAGCAATCCAAGAACCGAATATGATATCACAATTCTGGTTTCACCATCGTGTTCAGCACTAAAAAATCTTTAAAAATAAATTAGATGTCACTCGGCAAAAAAAAAGAAACAAATTTTTCCCGAAAACCCTAAACTCCCCCGTTCGGGCAGTTCAAAAATGTTTGAATTCTTTTCCTGATTTTATTTGCTTAAAACTTTGTATTAGGCATCCCAAAAATGTTCTTCAAGTCCTACCTACATTATTAATTTACTTTCTCAAGTTTATAGTGAGCCCCATCCCCTTTGACAGGGGTTTTGTATAATAAAGAATAAACGAATAAATAAAAAATGTGTGTATTTATCAAATATGATGGTTTTTCATTCAATTATTAGGATGAACAGTAAGTTATACTTACCAATGGATGTTCTCGTATTAAAC
Organism: Adelphocoris suturalis; assembly: GCA_030762985.1. NCBI lineage: Eukaryota > Metazoa > Arthropoda > Insecta > Hemiptera > Miridae > Adelphocoris > Adelphocoris suturalis. Next base: position 42,786,552 of record CM061041.1, read on the forward strand.
ATGCGAAGTTAAATGGTTTCCCGCGTCTAAACAAGACGAAGGCATCCGAGTTCGTGACGAGGAAAGCAACGCAAACACGACATCACAACTGAGTTGTCAGTAACATCCAAGAGAAGGTGGAATTTGAGTTTCACACGTGCAAGAGCGTTGGACGAGATGACAGATAGCCGACATGTTAATCAACGGAAACGCTGAGTATCCCTCGAGGGACCTCACACATACCGTGATCAATACGTCGACCCCCGGGTTATGAGATTACCCGCACCGGAATTAAGACATGAATATTCCAGATTAAAGGCATTGTATAGCTCCCATACAGCCCATTCATACATACGCAAACTCGGCTCAGACCCGCTTGGTCACACTAAAGGTATCAGAACTGTGGGCTGAGATAATGTCATGCATATCAACCGATTGGATCGACTTGTTTGATGCTATGATTAATCGAATGGCGCCATCGTTTCTGCCAAGTGGGAGAGCCAGATATTATCGGTAAAGCGAATCTCCTGGGATAGGGGAACTTAGTTGATGCCACTGGGGAAATAACATGATTAGAAATCTGGTGCAATTACCTAAGCGCTTAAAACACCTCCACGCAAGTACTTGATCAATCAACTGATCAATATTGAACCGAACTGAGTGAACATGTAGATAGATGGATATTGATTCTACAAAATTCAGGTATCTCAGAGTATTGTTTATAGATAGTAGTTTGAAAGCTTTCGGGAGAAGTATTTTTTCATACGTACTGTGATTGTAAAATGTAGTCTGGGAAAACAGTATGAATGTGATGCATTCTGGCCATACACTGACGCTCTTTCATTTCGAAAATAGCGGCGGGTGGATAAGTGAAAACATGGGGCACAGAACCAAAATGGTAACCATGTTAACGTAAGCCATTATCGGACGAACCCTATCAATCAAAATGTAACCTCTAGTCGTGCAAGTCTACAGTAAAGCAGTTTTAAACAACCACCAAGTTAATTTATGCATTATTCATGAACACTTCAGTTGTAAACAACCACCAAGTTCATTTATGCATTATTCATGAACACTTATCCAGTGCATGATGCGTTAGATAGTTATGATGGCGATCGATGACGGACAGATCGGCATGAACAAGACTCCATCGCCGTTATTCCCAGGGGAACCTCCAACTGTGAAAAGAAAATACCATACGACGGGGAGGGCATATCGAACGAAGAAAACAGGGCCGTGAAATAAAAAGAGAAAGGAGAGAATGATGAAGACGGGGAGTGTTGTGTTGTTGGGAGGAAAACTCCCCACATGTATCTATATACTCCTCAGAAGAATAACCAAAGCAAGGAAAAAACTTCCTGGTTCTTTTGGACAACAATAGGCGAAAATGTCTTTTGGCGTACCGTTAGGAGGGACGAAAACTGTGAAACAGCTACGTACAGGAGGTGAAAAGGAAGGGGGGGTCTATCGAGAGAAAATCCCGTGAAATGAGAATAGCTACCTTCCCGATCCTCAGGGGACCGCAAGAAAATGGATTTTCTTCTCTGTGGATTTGCACAGATTTACATGGTTTTCACGAATCGACAGCATACTAACAACTAGTTCAGTCATAATCGAACTATTTTGGTTCATCATTTACAATAATGAACTTCTCTCACATTTCTCCGAAACTCGCGACGTCGACGTTCTGTTCAATTCGCAAAATTCTCCTGCCCTGAGATTTTGGTATCTGTCAATCGAAACCCAGAGGTGGAGCTCAGGATTTAAAAATCTCATAAATCAGTATCTCGAAAACTGTCGGTCGAAGGGCAGCGGTTTTCGGTGTAGCCCCCCCCCCCCCCCCCCCCCCCGATAATTTCAGAACGGCTGATAATAGTAGTAGCAATACAAGTATGTAGTGTAGGTAATTAACCACAAGTATCATGGTATCACAATTATTATGAACCACAATAGAACAACCAGAATAGAATCCAGTTTAGGAAATCTTGGGTATTCTATGTTCGAACTAATGACGGACGATTACTTTCTGTTATTCCATTAGAATAGCCATGGGCTAAGTATGTACAAATAATAATAAACAAATAATGTGAACCAAAGGCTCCATTCAACAAGGTATCACAGTTTTTGTTTTGATCAGCTTTATACCGCGTTCATGCTCAATGGACCCCCCCCCCCCCTCCACCAATAAATAACTCGTGAACTCTACAGTGTCCATTTCAAACTGATTTCATTGTTATTCAATTTTCCTACAACACGGTCGCAGGGCAATACATACAGAACCCACAGGGTTCTCGATTCAGGTAAACACCGCAGAACAGCGGTTGTTGAGCCTCGACATCCATCCTGGAAAAACGTGTATTTAACGAATTTTTATTCAGGATGACCAGGACTATAATTTTCGTTCGACTTTATATTATTTTATTCCTTCATAAAAAAATATCGTGCTAAGAGCTTTCCAAAAATGTCCAATGTGAAGGGTAATGTATGATTAAAAGTTGTCGAAACAGCGGTGTTGAATAGCTGAATGATGTCAAAAGGAAACGAACCCCGCTCCTGTCCATCTGTGAAATCAATTGAGTTTCATTCCTTTGGCGTTTCGACCAAATCATTCCATCAGTTTTTAGATGAACATTTGCAGTCGGGGTTCACAAGGGCGCATATCCGATTCTTAGTACAAAGATTATAAATTCGAACACATGCAAGTTGCAAGGCAAGGTAGTAGTTTTTCAGTAGCACGTCTAAATTTATCCAATTGTGCACCATATTACCGGAATTTCAAATATGGAGCTAGGGAAGAGGTTTGTTCGTTTAATTCAAATATAGGTACTTAACTCAATTTTATGTTAGTTATGTTCAAGATTCCATTGTAAACCAATACTTGGTTTTAGTTGTCTTTTTCAAACTCGGCAATTGAGCACTACGTCCTCATTAACCTCCAGTCATAATTGTTATCCAGCCGTCCAGGGACCAGATAAGTTAACTAGGGAAGGATCAACACTCCCAATATTGTTATCTGGGGGATAACGCTATCCTTCAGGTTAATCCCCCTTATATTCGTTGTTGATCATTTGGGTCAATTATTTATTGGTCATGGCTCAATTGGTTAAAGCATGTGTCTGGTGACCAAAAGATCGCCTGTTCGATTCCCGGTCCACATTATAGTTTTTTTATTTATTTATTTACTTCTTTTTAGCGAATTTTTGGAGAAAATTAAGCTATTGCTCTCGCCTCAAAATTTGTAGAATGTGAATTTTTGAAAACATTTTATGCAGAAATCCGTTTCAGGCTATTCTGAATCATATTCTGAAGTTTAACGCATTTTTTTATGTATGTATATATGTATGTATGTATGTGTCATTCCAGACGATAACTGTCCGTAGAATTGTGCTAGAAACTTCAAACAAATTTTAAAATGTTAAGGGCACAAAACGAAAGTTCAAGTTCGTTGGCCAGCATGATCGGATTACATCTTCGGGTTGAAATTTTCAAAAATGTAGTCAAAAATTTCAAAATAGCCTGTTTTTTGCGATTTGTTGTGCGAAATAATTTTTTCAGCATACTAATATGTGGTATATTCGGAATCAGCGTAAAATTTCCTATAAGAATATGTATCAAGTTTTCAAAAATGTCAAAGTTGAAAAATCAGTCAAAAATCGCAATAATGCCGTTCGCTAGTTGTAAAAATCGGTAATATTTGCATGAAACATTGTCCAAATTCAGATTGAACTACTCTTATGGAAGTATCCCTGTATAACCAATCCTAGAACCATGCTGTTTAAAACGTAGGTAGTAGGTGCTTTAAAAAAAAAAAAAAAAAAAAAAAAAAAAAAAAAAAAAAAAAAAAAAAAAAAAAAAAAGTCCAGTCATGCAGCATGACCCCATGAGCGAATTTTTGAAGAAATCTTCGACATTTCAGTCGCTATTGATCGTGTTGAGAAATTTTAGTTTATGATTTTGATAGACAAGCATGGAATCAAATTATTAACACATGCACAGAGTAAACTCATCAGTTGTGATTACATTTTTCTTTTTTTTTTAAAGCACCTACTACCTACGTTTTAAACAGCATGGTTCTAGGATTGGTTATACAGGGATACTTCCATAAGAGTAGTTCAATCTGAATTTGGACAATGTTTCATGCAAATATTACCGATTTTTACAACTAGCGAACGGCATTATTTCGATTTTTGACTGATTTTTCAACATTGAAATTTTTGAAAACTTGATACATATTCTTATAGGAAATTTTACGCTGATTCCGAATATACCACATGTTAGTATGCTGAAAAAATTATTTCGCACAACAAATCGCAAAAAACAGGCTATTTTGAAAATTTTGACTACATTTTTGATAATTTCAACCCGAAGATGTAATCCGATCATGCTGGCCAACGAACTTGAACTTTCGTTTTGTGTCCTTAACATTTTAAAATTTGTTTGAAGTTTCTAGCACAATTCTACGGACAGTTATCGTCTGGAATGACACATACATACATACATATATACATACATACATACATATATACATACATACATACATACATAAAAAAATGCGTTAAACTTCAGAATATGATTCAGAATAGCCTGAAACGGATTTCTGCATAAAAATTTTTCAAAAATTCACATTCTACAAATTTTGAGGCGAGAGCAATAGCTTAATTTTCTTCAAAAATTCGCTAAAAAAAAAAAAAAAAAAAAATGTAATCACAACTGATGAGTTTACTCTGTGCATGTGTTAATAATTTGATTCCATGCTTGTCTATCAAAATCATAAACTAAAATTTCTCAACACGATCAATAGCGACTGAAATGTCGAAGATTTCTTCAACAATTCGCTCATGGGGTCATGCTGCATGACTGGACTTTTTTTTTTTTTTTCAGAAGCGCGATGTACAGAAAATTTCAATTTACGTGTTTTGCGGCTTAGCAGACCCTGCCCCGTGTTGGCCCCTGCGCCAGACCCTATCTTTTTCCTCTATTTAAATGTGATTGATAAACTGGCCCTTAGAAGGTAATCTCTTGGTTGAGCACAATTCGTCAGGTATTTTCGAGGGGAAGGTAGAGTAGTAGCGCAGAGGAGAAAAAGCCGCGAACGAAAAAAAAGTCCAGTCATGCAGCATGACCCCATGAGCGAATTTTTGAAGAAATCTTCGACATTTCAGTCGCTATTGATCGTGTTGAGAAATTTTAGTTTATGATTTTGATAGACAAACATGGAATCAAATTATTAACACATGCACAGAGTAAACTCATCAGTTGTGATTACTTTTTTTTTTTTTTTTTTTTTAAGCACCTACTACCTACGTTTTAAACAGCATGGTTCTAGGATTGGTTATACAGGGATACTTCCATAAGAGTAGTTCAATCTGAATTTGGACAATGTTTCTTGCAAATATTACCGATTTTGACAACTAGCGAACGGCATTATTTCGATTTTTGACTGATTTTTCAACTTTGAAATTTTTGAAAACTTGATACATATTCTTATAGGAAATTTTACGCTGATTCCGAATATACCACATGTTAGTTTACTGAAAAAATTATTTCGCACAACAAATCGCAAAAAACAGGCTATTTTGAAATTTTTGACTACATTTTTGAAAATTTCAATCCGAAGATGTAATCCGATCATGCTGGCCAACGAACTTGAACTTTCGTCTTGTGTCCTTAACATTTTAAAATTTGTTTGAAGTTTCTAGCACAATTCTACGGAAAGTTATCGTCTGGAATGACACATACATACATACATACATAAATATATACATACATACATACAAAAATGCGTTAAACTTCAGAATATGATTCAGAATAGCCTGAAACGGATTTCTGCATAAAATGTTTTCAAAAATTCACATTCTACAAATTTTGAGGCGAGAGCAATAGCTTAATTTTCTTCAAAAATTCGCTAAAAAGAAAAAATTATTGGTGACTCCTCAGTTTCATACTTCACTTTGGTGAAAAGAAATTCGTTCCTTCAACGAAAGCTTCATTGCAATGAAGAATGAAGTAATTTACGGTGTAATTTTTGTTAGTCGCCGTAGATGTTTCTGTCTTACTGGAATGTCATTTGTACATTACCCAAAACAAACAAAAAACCCAAACCCAAATTACACGGGATGAGGAGGGAAGGCTTGCTGTGATCAGGAAGAACTAGAGATTAGTGCACAGGAATTATCTATCAAATAGGTAATATTTTCAGTCGGTGGTTTAAGCCTCACACATAAACCGGTAATAATCAATCGTTGTGTAATAATTTAATATTGAGGATTATCGGGAATGTGTTTGAAACATTAACAAATTTGTTAAAATAACAAAGCCAGAAACAACGCGGCATAGGTAATCTGAAATTGAGTTACTTCCATACATTTATTCATTTATAGGAGGAAAACGTGTTTGTTACGTGGTGTACCACAACAACCTACCTTCACATGTAAAACAAATTCCGATATTAAGCCATGGAATGAATTTAGAGTCGTAATTTTAAACAAGACAGTAAACGAAGTATCACCCTATCGAGCGGTCGATAAACTGGCACTGTCAGAGGGGCGGTAGAAAACCCTCAATCTATTCATCTCACGTAAAAATGAAATCAACTCGCGCGGAACAGGGACTAAAAAGAAAGGGTGGAAGGAGATCCAATCTGGAATAATTCGAGATTAACTTTTTCGATATTTCTTTCACTGCTGTCCCCGTTTTATTTTATCCAAAAAGTTCTATAGCGTGTAGTGGAGTGTGACCCAAATGAGGGAGGTCAGAGATAATGAATGTAGCGGAACCGAGAGATAAATTTTGATAGGAACAAAACCGATTATTAGAAATTGAATCATAATATAACTCGCTAAGCATTCTGGTTTAACGGATTCTCACAGAAGGTACCACCTGCACCTATACTATATTAAAGAAGAGATGAATCTATATTAAGTTATAAAACTCTATTTTATTGATTACACATTATTCATCTTGTGATGAAACCTCGTACCTTTCCGAGAATTTTCCAAGGAACAAACTCGCAACAGCCAAATCAACTTAAACCGGCGCGATCAATTCAAAGTTTCACCTAAGGCACAAGGGTGTTTAAAATCTATAAACCAACCGTCAAGTAACTGATTAAAAATCTACGCGGGAAAATGAAACACTAACCACACCCGTCGCGTGACGCCCAGTCGGGGAAAAAAGGACATTTTTATGAGTCATTCATCGATTAATCAGAGCACGGGGTCGCATGTGGTAGTGATAAATTATTCAACCACCGCGCTGCAATGGTGGAGCTGGAAGTGACTGAGTGGCAAATAAAACAGAAGGCCGCCAATGGTGCGGGCAGTTTCCGCACATCATTCCTCTGCTGAATATAACAATGACAGGATGGAAAATGAGATTCATTATGTGAATTAATGTGAGCCACCTCGAATGTAGAATGATCCTCTCCCATACCAGGAGGGACGACGTAACTGGCCCACATCACCTAGTCCAAGATCAGTAAAGTCGTAGAAGAGTGTAATAGCCTCGTAAAAACCAAATAGTTGACAGGAGTTGACCATCATCAATTGTCATCTAAGTTGAGTATCCGCCAGATCCACCTAAAATACGCGAGTCGCATTCTCTTGACATGAAACGTCAATTTACGGGCAATGAATCGGTTTGTGAGGAGCAATAAGAAATTCCCTTTCTTAGAGTTTCGACTTCGATAGCAATTATAAGTATTGAAGTTGTTCAATAAGAAACAGACGCTAAGGTAATGAATTCACTTTACTTATCAACCTCAATGGAATGGGGAACTTTCATCAGTTGGAATTTCACACTCACTTTTGACCTTTTATACGAATTCAGCGCACTTGAAAACCCCCAGATAGCAATTTTCGGGTCAAAAGACCGTTTATCTTGGCCAATAAATGGGTAAGAAGATCAAGGCGTGACGTAGCAGCAAGGGAGCTGAGGGTTCCCCCGAGGCGGACGGGGCTGTCCGAAACCTGAATTTCTCCATTTGCGGTCCTATTAGACTACAAAGTGTAGCCTCAACGCCAGATTAAATTAATGCGTGTGACGTAATTTGGCATCCCGAACCCTCTTTGGCGACCAAGATGTAACAAATCAAGAATTTCATGCATGGTCAACATATGACTATTACGAAACCTCTCAACTCAATTAAAAAGAACAATTTAAAGAGATAAATAACAATAATACTAAATCTATTTAATTGATCATTGAGGCCAGAAAACAAAAGCGAGCAGGCAAAACCAATGAATGGGGCTCCGAACTAAAAAGGTCCGCCGCTAGGAGCGCTAGGGGGCGAAGGACCTAAGGCACATCGTGGTAAGTTGACATGACTTTCCCCTTGCGTAACTCCTTTTGCTCTACAATTCGTTCCCCACACCATCAATCTCATCAATATTGGTCAAAAATGAGAATTGTATTATAATTATGGCGTAGAATTGGTAACAGGATCGAATATACCTCACACCCGCCAAGTGTCATCTTCCTACCACGACCCCCATCGACAGAAATGGACAGTGAGCTACTCGCCTTCCTTTTGGATTCGACTTCTTTTTAGAAAGTTGATATCCTCCCCAGGGAGAACTAGCGACTTCTACCTTTTTATTCAACCTGTACAATCTTCATTCGCCGATTGAAGCCGCCTTGATTCGTCTTTCACACCGCCTTTTACAGTTTCTAAGGTGACCATAAACGTTTATGACGCCTCACTTTCTACGGTGAAAACCGGAAAATATTATGAGACGAATTAGAACATAATCAAATCCAACCAGCTTTTCGGTAGCATGTAGACAGCTTAAAATTATGTAGGTTGAGAAAATCGGAAAAGAAGAAATCCTTTAAAGTGAGGCTCCTAAGAGAAGAAAAATGGTCAAGGATGTCAGTTGGTCTACTTCAATATAGTCGCCAGATCATACAGCGTAAACACTAGAAATACACATTTTCAGTATGGAAGAGTAAGCGAATTGCATTGTTATTTGTGACAGATAACATTCGCTGTGATCATCGTTCATCGTTCACATTGACCAAGGGACCTTCTACTGATATCTGCAAAATGAGTATGGATCTCTGTCATGAAGATCACATCTGTAATGCTCAGGGCAATATCAACCACAGTGGACAGTACAAAAAGATGAACATCGTATGACTTTTAATAAACCAATTACAGGTATGACAGGTAGCTTCTAGTATAAATGTATTCAAATTCTACAACGCCCAGACTTGGTGATCCAAATGAAGAGCTTACCATACCAAGTGAGGCTATCGAGAAATTATTTTTCCAAATCGTGCAACCCATATGATGTGGAAAAATTCAATGATTAATGCACCATTTTGGTTATTTTCTGTTTTTTGGTTTATGTTTTAAAATACGCAGATTCGAAGAAAAAACCGTCGTTCCGCCGAACGAAATTTTTTTCGAAAGTTTTCGGCTCAAAAACCATACTATACATGAGCCGGGGATGTGCCTGTAATCTCGGCATTACGTTTGATCAAACTCAAAGGGTGAGATTCAAGGGTTGACATATTAAGAAATCGAGATCTCGAAAATCCAAGGTCCAATGAACCGAATGAGACCAGTCGGGTTGCTGTACGTTCATCCGTTCGTTTCCCATACTAAGGGGAACTTTACTGGCTTTCTGAGCCCAGGGCTGTAGGCTTGAAGACCCACAATGCAAATCATTCAGTTATTAAACAAGGCTTCGGTAGTTTAGTTGATAGCACATCTAACAGGCGCGAGGGAGGCAGGGATTCGATTCCCTGCGGCTTTCAATTTTAATTAATACAGGAGATTGGGACTCCAGATTTTCACTTAACGCCCAGTTCCCAATAAGCGGAGGGGAGAAGTTTTCTTTATTATTTTCAAAGATCAATCATATAGTGATCTTTCTTTTCAATTATAGCTTAAAGGACTAGGTTCACACAGGAAAACCTTTGCCTTCCTGTGTCCAAGATACCAAATCCTTTCCTAGATACCAAATTGTTTCTTGGTTACAAACATAATTTTTGTTAGTGCGTGTGTGACAAATTCTGTCGACGCTGCCACAATTCTCAACGGATTTCCGAGATTCTTTGTTTGTTCGATTCCAATTTTATTCTAATTGTGCAACAAACTTCGGGAATTTTGACTTTCATGACGAAAAAGAGAAAATGGAGGGGGTAAAACCGAAAAAACGTTTACGACATTTTGTCGACGCTGCCCAGGTTACAAGTCTCAACCTATTTTTGTGACTTTTATTTTGTTAGACTCCAATGTTAGTCCGATTTTCGTGATTCTTTTTGGTTCAACATTGAATTCGGTCTGGTATTGGTATTGGAAAATGTAACTGGAGTTTCAAATTTCATTATGGAAGGGGGTGAATCCTCCATCACCCCCTCCGGGTGATACTGATAAATCATGATGATTCAACTATTCTCGTCCGATTTTCATTATTCTTATTTTGATCAACTTAGAATTTGGTCTAGATTTAGAATTCGTAACAGGAGTTTTAAATCTCATGATGGAAGGGGGTGAATGGAGGGGGTAATAACGATATATCGTGAAATTTTTAGTATATTCATCAGACTTTTTTGTGACTGTTTTTATTGTTTGTTCGATCTAGATTTTAGTCAAGTTATGCAACTCGGACGTTACAATTTTACCGTCGGTGAAGGGGTTAAATGGTGGGAGGGGGGGATTCCGAGAAATCATTATACTTTTTTCTTCTATTTTTAATTCGAACTAAAATTATACACAATCCATTCATAGGAACGTCCCTGTAATGCATGCATTACTTACCAATATGTTTTCGTCTCTATAATCCCTTTTATATTTGATCCGGAATGAATCTGCCTATTATATATTATTATAAATGTCTGTATGATGCCAGCCTTGTAATGCTGGCTCACTAAATTAAATGATTTCATTCATTCATCCACAGGTATGAATACTATTCCAATGTTTACAACACCAAGGATACACAACATCCGTGGCAGGATTGAAAGGCGCCGGGAAATAATAGATGAGGCAACAAATCATTCTCATCAACCATGTTACACAAGAGAAGCCAATAAAGATGTCCAGAAAAGAAAACTTGGATTCCATCATTGACTCTTGGGACCATGAGGGCTTCTCATCTCAGGATGCCGCAGCTAGAGAGAGGAAAAGTTATCGTTGCGAAGTTGGAGAAACGAAAGGAAAAGGTCGAATGTTTCCAGCCTCATAAAACCTGCGAGAGGCTGATTGCGTTCTTGTGCAAAGTTCTGATTCCTCGTTGAGCCTCAGTCAATATTGATTTTTCAGGATTTCTCGCCGCGTGGGTTCCCCAAAAATAAAAAGTGTTTTGAAGCGTTGCGCAGCGTAGAGAGAGGATGGAGAAGGATTTATTGAGATCAAAGCGCGAGTTTCACGCACGGTGAACTTTGAGCGCGGCTCCAATGGGAAACGTACAGAGAGTTCCCCCGTTATTCAGTTTTTTCAGCTTCTATATGTGACACATAATTTCTTCATATCCATATGATTGTATAGATAATTGAAATATAGTGAAAAAAAGGATTTAGAATATAAAACTGATTTATAAATTTCTATGCAGGAGCATAACTTGAAAAAAACGCGAAGATATGATATTCATTAGTATACCTAAGAGTATATTTAAAGTAGAAAAACGCTGCAAATTATTACACAGTTTATTATTTATTTATTAGACAGTCCTTCTACGTAGATCTCTGGTCCATAATTATTAAACGCCACTTATAGTATATTTAGTATCGGAACTCGGAGCTTCGGACCTCACAAATGGGTTCAAACCATTACAGCAGCGGAATCTCACAATTTTACGCTTTTTAATATAGTTGATAAATAAAACAATTTATTACCAAGTCATCTTTCCAACACATAAAAGTGTTACCTATATTGTATATTGATATCATTTAATTGGTCAAATTTCAAAAAATTTGCTGACAAAATCACTGAAAATGGCTAAGAATTGTTAAATTGATATTTTTTAGCATTAGATCATTGGTCAAATAAAGTTTATCAACTATGAAATAGAACATTCAAAAATTTATGTACGAAATTATGCTAAAAACTTGAACTTCATTAAATTTTGTTTTAAAAAATCTATAAAATTGCAAAAATAGCCTAAATACCAAAATCTCTTTTTGAATAGAAGAGTATCATTTAGAATACTTTTTTTTTTTCATAAAATTAATAGCTAACATTTTCTTTTCACTCATAAATCTCCAATTTCTATACAACTTGAAATATACAAAAAAAAAAAAAAAAAAAAAAAAAAAAAAAAAAAAAAAAAACGCTGCAAATTATTTCACAAAGGTTTATTATTTTTCAATTGAGTATGATCGTAGTTTTAGTTGGCTTGCATACGTCATAAGGCCCGTCCAGGCTCCTCGGCGTGTCCTATTTCGAGTTGCCACAGATACTTCTGTAATTATATACGCATGTTTATATTTCTCGATTTGAGCTACTATCTATTCAAATAATTATTGCCTTAATAATATCATTATCTAAGTACGTACGAAAAGTCGAGAGGATAGGTTATTAAATATGCGTAGGAAAAGCATTGGTATTAACACACAAATATGACCTAGAAAAAAACATATATTCATGCCTCGAAGGAACGCCCTGCCCACCACAAGGTGCCGCGGCGCCTCCTCTCACTCCCCCCCCGCTCCCCCCCCCCCCCCCCCCCCCGCACCACCCACCATGACCCCCTGCCAAGCGTGCCAGGCGTGAAAAAGACACTTTTTCGCCCGTTTTTGGCCCATAGCATCTATGCGAGTAAAGCGATCGGGATGGTTAAACGTTAGGACCAACTAGACCCCAAATGGAGTCTATGTGCGAAAGAACAGGATTTTTAAGTCAATTCTTAGACCTTTTATGGCCCGGACGGCGGACGGCGAACGGCGGACGGACATTTTAAATTTGGATTCTACGCACCTTGAAACGTAAAGTGACAAAGTTTGAGGGGGGGTTATAAAAATTTTTTGCTACCCGATCACATAGGCTTATTATTGGAAATAATAAACCAAAAAGACACTTTTTCACCTATTTTTGGCTCATAGCACCCATGAGAGTGGAGCGATGGAGCTGGCGAGAAGTTAGGACCAACTAGACCCCAAGTGGAGTCTATGTGCGAAAGAACAGATTTTTTAAGTCAATTCTAAGGCTTTTATGGCCCGGACGGCGGACGGCGAACGGACATTTCAAATTTGGATTCTACGCACCTTGAAACGTAAAGTGACAAAGTTTGAGGGGGGTTATAAAAATTTTTTGCTATACGATCACATAGGCTTATTATTGGAAATAATAAACCAAAAGTATGAAGATTTTAAGTTTTTCGTTTGCAAATATGCTAGTATTGTATCGCGAGAAAGGAATTTCCTATTGAACTTCTAGAGCGTTAAACAGAATCCCAGAAAATATAATCTAAATCGGACGGAAAATTATGGGTGTCATTCAATGGCTGCGTTCGAACGGCGAAAAAGGAGCGTGGCCTAGGTTGAACGGTTCCGAACGGTTCAGAATGGTCAGTCCGAACGAACCTTTGATGTGAGGAAATTTAAGCCGGGGTTATCTCACTCGTAGTCTTATCAGTTATGGTAAGTGCCAGTGAACTTCTGTACTCAAATCTACAGGAAATTCATCGTTCAAGGAAACCCAATAAGTTATTACAAATTTACTAATGAACGTTTTTGGTTTATTATTTCCAATAATAAGCCTATGTGATCGTATAGCAAAAAATTTTTATAACCCCCCCTCAAACTTTGTCACTTTACGTTTCAAGGTGCGTAGAATCCAAATTTGAAATGTCCGTCCGCCGTTCGCCGTCCGCCGTTCGCCGTCCGGGCCATAAAAGGCCTAAGAATTGACTTAAAAAACCCGTCCTTTCGCACATAGACTCCATTTGGGGTCTAGTTGGTCCTAACGTTTAACCATCCCGATCGCTTTACTCGCATACATGCTATGGGCCAAAAAAGAGCGAAAAAGTGTCATTTCAAGGCTTTGTTAGGGCCTTTGTTTAGGCTTTGTTAGGCACGCTTGGCAGGGGGTCACGGTGGGCGGTGAGGGGGGGTGAGCGGGGGGTGGAGTGAGAGTAGGCGCCGCGGCACCTTGTGGTGGGTACGGCGTTCCTTCGAGGCATGAATATATGTTTTTTTCTAGGTCATATTTGTGTGTTAATACCAATGCTTTTCCTACGCATATTTAATAACATATCCTCTCGACTTTTCGTACGTGGTTAGATAATGATATTATTAAGGCAATAACTATTTGAATAGATAGGAGCTCAAATCGAGAAATATAAACATGCGTATATAATTATAGAAGTATAGGTTGTGGCAACTCGAAATGGGACACGCCGAGGAGTCTGGACGGGCCTTATGACGTACGCAAGCCAACTAAAACTACGATCATACTCAATTGAAAAAATAATAAACCTTTGTGAAATAATTTGCAGCGTTTTTAATATAAGAAGACAGTAGTTTGTAACTTCCGCATTAAAATACGAATTGATTGATCCATATATTAATATAGATAGTAGTTGATTAGCACTACAATGGGAGATTCTTTTAATAGATATAATAGGGAAAGTTTAACCGGGGAGCATCATCGGTTTACCGATTGTATAAGAAAGACGATCAATCTGAATTTCCACTTCCACCACTTAAGAGTTAAATCCACCAATAAAGTATTTTTAGAAAGATGAATTCCATTATAACATTTTCTCAAAGATAAAATGAAGGCACCGTCGAAGAGTTGAATTAATTCGCCTAAGAGTTGAGAGACAACAAACGAATGCCAACTAATAGAAACTCAATCAAGCAAACGGAGAAATAATATCGTCATTCGAGTTTCATCTCGCTTTATAATAATTTCTCTTTGGAGAATAAAGTAAACTACATCGAAACGGGATAAAAGGAAGTTCGCTAAATATCGAAGACTCATCTTCTAACGAATTGGACTAAAAGCGTTTCGAATAGGGTTACTCAAAAGTGACGAGCCAAACAGGATCATTATAGGTAACGACTTTATAAGTCGGTCGTAAAGGGAAGACAATTGAACAAAACAAAAAACAACAAAAAAGAAGAGTGGGTCGTTATTGTAGGAAAACAAGCGTTTCGATCTTCACAAGTTGTTAACGATTCTCCTAATTAGGTAATATAATTTGTAAAACACCTCAGACTGTCGTGGTAAGCTACACCTATGTTCAATTTAAAATACGTATTGCCAACTCTAGATCAAACATATGTACAATGTTAACCTGTCTGAGTTTAGCAGATTTCTTAAGTGCAACTTTTTCCATTAGGCAATTTAAAAAAAACTAATTTGAGCTAGGTATATTAGAAGAAAATAGTCTCAAGGACGGAAGCTATTGGATATCATTTGCACCTACTAGGAGTACTATCGCTGCAATCGAAAAAAAGTCACAAGGTCCCAAAAAAAAAAAAAAAAAAACCCTTGTCATGCAGCGTGATCGTATGAGCAAATTTTCGTAAATTGTCGTATTGAATTGTGTTATTGTTTTGAAATTTGAAGTTAATCTGTTGAAACTATTAATTTCATGGCAAAAAAACTTGTTCTAAATAATATTCTGCGATTAAAGAAAAGGAAAAAATTTTGTTGCAGTATTTTTCGATGACATTTTTCAGAGTAACCTTGTGCACACATTTTTTGATGTTCTGGTTCATCGTAATAAATATCTATTGACTGAATATATATATAACTCTAGGATTGTTTCAGAATGTCTCAAAACGGATTTCAATGAAGACATTTTTCGAAAATTGCAATTTTTAATTTTTAGAGCCATTGCAATATTTTTTTTTATTTTTTAGACAAAAATTCGTTGAAAGTGAACTACAGTTCATTGGAGATAGGATTTCATTTGCAGGTTCGGCGCTACGAACGTCATCAGTTGCCCTCCCATGTTGGGATCACAACTTGATTCGATGATTCAGCTTCAGTCAACTCATTGTCTCACCCCTTGAGTTGAGAAGGAGGTTCCCTTTGCGAGAAACTCGAAAATTGCGAGAAGTGGGACACTCGTGGCGTCAACCAACCAAGTACTCCGAGAGGATCTCTGAAGGGATCAGGTTCATTGCCACGCCTACCCTGATTTCGTAATGACTAAAATGATGAAATGAGGAACTTACCTCAGTTAACAGTTCCACAGTTCGGACACTTGACTTGAGTCTATTCAATTCCATCCATATTCCTATCTCTGTTCTTTCACGAAAATGTTTCTTGAGGTGGAAAGGAAGGATCTACCAACAGCACCAGTGTGAAAGGATCATTTCATGCGCTTGGTCGCAGGAGTCCAGAATCGCAGACAGTAATGACAAGTGTTAAAGGGGCCAGAGAGGCGATATTGGAGTTCTACTTGTGGCCTCCAGGAACGCCCAGAAGGTACAAGACCGAGTAAGATCAAAAGTGATGTGAAAGCCCCTCCGCTGTTAATCAACTTCATTTGCCTGATTCAATTCTGTCAATCGCAGGGATATTGGATTCAGTCGGTACGGAAGACCAAATGTTGTTAACGAGATCCCAGTTAAGTCAATAAACTCCTGTCCTTTCGGGAAGGACTCATCTATTTCTGTCGTCATCAGGTTTCTAAATTAGGATAACGTAACAAATGGAAATGTTATTTAAATAACCTAACTAATGGAACTTCATCTAGTTCACTCGTTTTCAACAAACAATGCATTTTGGAGCAAACCGTACAACAAAGGCTTATATAATAATTGCTATTTAGTTTTTTGTTGACTTTGCATTAGTGATGGGAAAAAAGGGGTATTTCACGGTTTGTATCGAATGGCGTTGTATGGAACAATGATAACATATTATCGCTATTTACGAGTAATATGAATATTCAACAGAATTATTCAGCCAAGTGTTTTGAGTGCTTTCCAAAACGGTTCCATAAAATGAATATGGATTGTGAGTGGATGAAAACTGGTTTAATAGAAACAGGTATTACAGAACCCCAGATTATCAAGAGGAGCGGCAAACCTGAATGAATGAATAACCTTTGATGTGGGGACATTGAAAGCGAGATTAGCATCCACGTCCGGACCACAAGAAGGAATTGGATGTCGTACTTCGCGAAGCAACAGAGCAATGCACAGTACAAGGTTTTATTCAGACACCAGGAGTGTGAAACACCGGTCATGGTGAACAGACGTAGTCGACTTGATAAGCACTCATCAAACGAACGAATCGGATCGGATGGTTTGCAGAAAAACTCAAAACCAAGAATCGAACGGCACTGTAACGGTTTTCTTGTTGAAGAATATGCAGTGATTTAGATGACAGTCATGCTTTCCTTCAATACTGGCCTCTCATAGTTCTGTACACAGCGATAGGGCAGAACCCTCAGTAACCAGCTGTCTCAGCGCAGCCTCTTACTTTCCTCAACCGAAAAAGTTACTTGCACACCACTATTTTCTCCCAAAATAATGCGTCAGATATTGCGCCTTGGTCCTATGTGTACCCTATGCAATACTTGATGAGGTGAAAGAGTCCACAATACACTCCCCCAACTCAAAAAATCCTAATTTCCAACATCGGCCTAGAATCCACAACTCAAAAGCATCAAGCCTGTCGATGGAGCTTGGTCACATCATCGCATCCTTTTGTAATGCATGAGATATTTGATTTTACCATTCTGCACGACAAATGGTTTCTCGTGAATATCCGCCAGATCCCGCCCAGTCGTTCAAACGTCAATGGCCACGGTGCAGTATGGCCGGAGAAGACAGACTACACATTGTCAAACAGAAGGGAATGAATCAATCGTGTCGCGCCGGTAGGTGGATATAGAAATGAAGCGCTGACATTTCAATTGAAAGCCGGGACGGCGTGGAAATTCGCCAATCTGCTTGCTTCAAATCTGCTTATTACTAATGGGGTCACATCCGATCAATCGGGAGCCCCACCGAGTGCCCCCCTGTCAGTCGCCCCGTCAGAAGGTCTTTTGTTGAAAAGTCGATGACCCCCCTTCCGAAATTTCCAACATCGAGGAATTATAGGGAAGGGGAGAATGAAACGTAAATTATTCACCTCAGCAGAGGGGAAATCAAACTTCAGGGATTGAGCATCGGTATGGGATCGACAAGTTGAAAAGGGAAATTCTGATTATTTGAAAACCAATTTCCAGAATATGGAGGATTTCGTCCAATTATTCAAAGAAACGGAAGGAGAATACAGGAGTGCATTATAGGAAAAGTACTCTAATCCTAGGAAGGTATCTCACCGATACTGGTGTCAACTGCTGAGATTTAAATTGACTGGATACACAGACACATCCGATCTTGGCCAATTATTACACGTTACGAACAGCAATAATGGCAAAACCGAGGGTGACTAGCTAATATACCCCTTTATTTTTGCTTCCTCACTACCGAAGCTAGGGAAGTTTTGTGATCGTACAAGAAGTTGAACAATTTTTTCCCCTCCAAAATCCAAATTTCCACTTGCTTTCGCGATCCTGAGTTTGCTGATAACTGTTGGTTCCGTGACTGTGAGGGTCAGTTTCACCAATCTGAGCTAACGTCCCGTCAACTTAACCAAACAGTAACGGGAGACCGGCGATTAAAAGCGGCGTTAAGGAATTATCTTTCACCACGTAAATTCAGACGTCAAAGTAATCACCCCAGTAGCTGGTTATGGTTTGGTTAAGTTAACGACGAAACGTTTCATTTGTCCATATTGAACAGAAAAGTAGCACCCCGGAGCTGGAATAATAATCAAACTACTTCGACAGCGGTTTCTTATCGAATTCTTATTGCGATTAGCAGTTGATTTTTTCTAAATGAAACACTGAAATTTAAACATTAATTCCGAATATACATTTAAAAGAGGGAGAGAAAGAGAAAGAGTCGCTCGAAAGTCTTTTAAATGAGGAACCCGTGAAGTGAAGTGAAATTAAACATACTTATCTTCCTACTCTTTTGGAGGCCTAAACAGAAGATCTTCCGGTACCGGAGGGTATCGTACCTACATTCCAAGAAATTCATATGTAGGAGAATACTAGTTCATGGAAGGGTTGTGACAGAAAACTATGGAAATCTCATCAGATAAGAAGTAAATACATACAAATTTCTCATCTCTCATCATCCGTTAACCTCTCAATTCCTCGAGAGTCGGGTAATTAGTTAATCAGCGCGTCAAGTTTTGAACAGATTTAACTTCTAGATGGTCTCCTATGAATTTCATTGTCGTCAGATCAATAATTGCGCGCGCTCATTTGCAAACATGATTTTTTTTTATCCAAGTCGATTACTCCCGATATGTTAGTCCTATTTCATTCAAACATGGAGCGTAGTTGGCTTTAGATTTTAAGAAGTCATGTTTGTGTATTGATAGATGCAATAAAAACTTGGAAAAAACACCGAAAAACTAAATTTTAGTTCGCTTAATGCTGTGGGGAAATGAACGGAGAAATGAGCAATTCTGGTCGTTTTTTGGTGAATTTTCAATCGTATTGCGAATATCAATAAATGAACATTATTAAGTGACTTAGCATAAGAGAAAATTCTCTCAAAACATGTATCACATGTTACAGATGAATACCTACCCATAAAGAATAGATATTTCACAATTTGACCGTAATGACGGCGCCCATTTCTGCGCACTCTTAATTCCAAAAGATGGGTGATTTTTCAATGAAGATCCATGTAGATTCCGAATATATAATAAATAGATTGGTATAAAAAGGAGGGTACAAGTACTAATCCATTTGAAAAAACGCAAGACATGAGCTGTTGCGCCACTGTGGCGCATGATCTGATTTCTCGTTGTATAGTGCGTTGTAAATAAGAGGGAGTTGCTATTCGAAGTTATCTCTACAGAAATCATAGTTAACTGGACACTCGGTAGAGACGGCTTTATCGCGAAGGACATATAAATATTTATTTGTTGTCCTGTAAAATCTTCAATATGTGATGTGCAATGTGATGTGTAAAACATCCAATACGAAATGGCCAACTTCCAAATTGATGCGTAAAACCTCCAAATTGACGTGTAAACCTCCAAATTTACGTCTAAATGCTATTTACTCAATAAATAACAGGAAGGATCCGAGGGCAAAGGTAATGAAATCAGATTCGATTTTCTAGGAGCTCGATATAGCGTAAATTTCATGAAGGTGAAATTCGTAATTCAAGTATGATGTAGCTCAATTTGGCTGAGGACGTAGTTCGAATAGGCAAGTAACCACGGACGTCACTTAGTTCCGTGATGTTACGAAAGTTATTTATCTAACTCGTCATTCTTCAACCATTCCAGACTTTCAGAATAAAACTTCCGGTAGTGATGAAAGGTCAGAACAATTACAAACGTTCAATACTGGAGAATTTCAGGCCGTTTTTTACTCTGAGCGGTGATAAAAGCGGCCGGCGAACGTATCAGTTTATTTTAAAAACCGGAGTATTCTGATTCTCGTAGCTCTTGGCTTATCGACAGACCGAATGCAATTCGTGACTCGGCGGGGCGGAACGGAGAGATTCTGGCAGTCAGGCAGCTGTTCCGACGCCTACTAGCTTATCAGCCTCGGACGTTCCATCCGGAAAATCCCGACTGATGTAGAAGATTACGCGTGGACTTTTTTTTCCCTCGTACAGAATTATAAACCGAGTGACGATCGGCAAGGCACGCAAGCTCTTTCGCGTTCTTCTCACAATGGATTCAGGTTTTACTGCATAGATCGAGAATAAAACCGGTGAATTTGGATCAAAAAAGCTACCAGTGATAAAAGGCCAAAATAGCCTCTATGTGCGCTGATTTGGATTATCTACGATCCTGGATATCCTTGAAAACATCAGCTCATAAAGTTGGACCATAGAAGGATTTATTCCTCTTTGTTCTGAACCCGGTCAATTTCAACAGACATTGCTCATGGTACGATAATATTCTGTATCATCATGTAGAATTTTTAGAATAAACGAGAGTACCTATCTGCTTTCAAGTTGAACGATCAGATTCCCCCCCCTCCCCCCCCCTCATTCTTACGATAGGAAGCTTGGGGATCATGCAGGATAGTATTTTGAGAAAAACATATAGCTAAGTATCCTCGGAAAACTTCTTAGAGCCGGACATTTGAAGAGAACAATAATCCACAGCACACATAAATCTTGGTGAATTCACAGAAGAGAGTATTACGACAGGGCACTTCTTAGAGAGTTTTTCTTATTTTTATTGGATCTTTTCGTTAGGATTTTCTAGTAAGATGGGAATTACGAAGAGATTACGCAAAAAAATATCATCTTTTTTCTCCCCTTTCAGATCAAATCCATGAATCGGGAACCTACAAAATCTCTCGAAACGAATTTATGAAAACCAGATGGGAAGAGGCAAATGGAGTCTGACTAGACATACGCAAATAAGATTGGGCTACATGAATCTGGATTGAATACAAAAAGGTAGATATACAGTGCGAAAATGGAGTCGTTCGTGGATTTCCATCTTGGGCATTTAATCTGTTCAAAGGAAGGGGCCAGAGTAAATCCGTTATTAAAATGTTTTGGGGAAAGAGTAGAAACCACGAAGAGTTGGGGAATTCACTTCAGAAGCAAAATCCAATCAAGAAAACGAGAGAGGGGGGGGGGGGGGGGGGGAGAAAGAGAGAGTGTGATAGAATGAGAGGGGGGATAAAGAGAGAGTGAGAGATACTGAGTGGGGAGGGAGAAGTGTTAAGCGACTATAAAGTTCAAACAATCTTGAAGAATAGTTATAATGAAGAATGTACGTATTCAATGAACACCCCTCGTAAAAACAACTAAGTAGGACGAATTGAAAATGGATCATTGGTAATTGTAGGGTTATCATCAACTAGATAAGTGATCGTGCTGAATGAGTGAGCATCAGATTCTACTACTAGGACGAAGACGCGACAATCGCCCGTTAAAACCAACGTTCCGTGACGCGAGCATGACGGAGTTATCAGGGGAGAGATAAGGGAACGCCTTTAAAAAATCTGCTCAAGTGACGTAGAATACAGCTGATCGACACAGCGGGCCCAAGGTGAGTAGGATTAGCGTAGGATGCGGCTGGGAAGGAATAAAACTAACGGCCTCCCGACCCACAGATGGAATCAGTGAGGGAAGGTGACACTATGCCTATAGTACGCCCACAAACTAAGCTCACTAACCCACTAACGCCAGCCAAGTGGTTGGGCTGTTGATCGCCTGGTATTCAGTACCGAGTATACGCCAAAGTGAATGAATAATGGGGTTGTTCGCGCTCCGGAAGGGTTTAAGCGGGAGATGGGAAAAAATAGTCAACAGGAATGTGAAAAACCAAGTGCCTGTGTAGGGTAAAGGGTAGTAAGCTAAACTTAGGCAAGGTTTTCAAGCTATTTCTGTCCATACACGTCTGACCTGATATTATATATATGTATATATACGAGTATATACATGTATATCCCCGTTAATGTGGAAACCAGTTAATCCATGAAATAACTAGTTAGTGTATGGAATAACTACAGAGGGGCTCCCAGACCACCAAACTATACACATCATTCTGATCTATTTGTCCAACTAATCTGAATTTTTACTGAGGGATCGACTATTTGATGTTCTGTATTTTTGAGATGCGAGCTTGCGAGCATCCAGGCCACAAAACTATTCACATAATAACCTACTCTAAAAGGTACGATCAACCGTGCATAATACTAACTAGTTATTTCACGAAATAACTCAATTAAACACATTAACGGTAACATATATATAGAGGGGCTCCCAGACCACCAATCTACGCATTGATCTGCGTAGAAAGTGTCCAAAACAGAAATCATAAACCGATGCATAGGTATGTAATGATTTGCAGCGCCTTTCATTATTTACTCACAACATTCCGTCATTCACGATTTCAAATAAGGATGCGAGCCTAGCGTAAGCGAAATGAACTAAGTAGATCCTGACTCAGACTCTCGTGTCATTGAAAATCGTATCTGTACCTAACATTCTTCGAGAAAACGGAAGTTAGTGAAAAACGTTGTCTATTTCCACGAAAAATAAAGAGTTACAATGTTAAATCGATTTCGACGGTTAAGCCATCATCAGTAACAAACAATAACAAGTTATAACAAGTTATTGTTTGTTACTGATGATGGCCTAACCGTCGAAATCGATTTAACATTGTAACTCTTTATTTTTCGTGGAAATAGACAACGTTTTTCACTAACTTCCGTTTTGTAATGGGTTTCCACAACTTCGTCGCGAGTGATTTAGTTCGTATTCTTCGAGACTTCGTCTTCACTCGTTTTATTTCCAAACATGTTACGAAGAAATGCTCACGGACATTTCCAATGGTTTTCGCTTCAACCGAATCGTTGCAACGGAATTGTATCTTTGTTATTTTTCATCATAAAAAAATAGTTCGTCAGTCATTGGAAAGATCTCAGTTTATGCTAAAATCTTACACTGCCGAAATTAATCCGAAAATAAAATCAGATGAGCTACCAGGAAACCAAGACTGCTAAGTATTGGGTAGATGCTTGCATAATCTGCTATTCCCAGATTCGGAGGAGCATTTGAAGTGGAATATATTCTTGAAATCTTCAAAATCGTTACATTTATAGTGTAAGGATGTTCATTAATTGATGAAACTTTGTGGAACAAGTTCATAAAAGATGGACATCCTGTTCTTCCAAGAAACCACACAATATTAGGTACTAATATGCTGAGCATTTTAAGCTGTTCCCCTACGGTGAAATTACGAGGATCGGTTGTGCATTTTTAGTCATTTACGTACAATCAAATCTAATTAATTCATTTCTATGAAAATCTAAAATATATTACAACTCGAATATTTTTAACAGCGAAGTAAAACCCACGACTACTGGTTGTAAGTACCTACAACTACCTGTAAGACAGGCAGACATGACGGTCATAAATGGCGTTTTCAGTTGTTATTCATGATTTATTAGTAAACATTCAGTGAAGGAATGGTAATTTGCCTTGTGCGAGTCGAGTCAGGCTCTATCCAGTGAGTATAGAATGACATCTTTCTATTCTCTCTGGATCTATCCCACCATTATCGTTGCGACGGTGCAGCAACTACCGTTAACCGAAAACGCGATAGAATGGCCATCAGCGTTTTCTTGAGCTTACAATAAGCAGACGAATCAGAAATGAGGAGAGAGAGAGAGGCTATTGGCTATATAAATATACATACTTTTTCAAGATTCATTCATTCATTTTTCTTTCTTTTATAATTAAATTCATACGCCCTAGATAAAATCAGGTCTGAAGTTCTCCATTTCTCTTCTCAATTCATCGAATTAAAAATAACTTTTGACATCTAAACACTGACAGATGACAAGGTACTGTTTTTAATTTATTCATTTTATAATTTTCTTTTATTTTATTTCATAATTTTTTTCTTACTAGATTTAATTTGCTCTAATGATGTACGATAGATAAATCGATAATAAAAATAATAAACCAATATGTTATAATCTAAAACGGGTTTTTATACGATTTTCGGAACCGCCATATCTTCAACGAAAACCAACAGATTGTGCGTGTGTGTGAATGTGTGTATGAGAGGGGGAGAGGGGCGTTACAATTTTTTGTTTCTTGGTTGATACCCAAGAGAAATAATATGATGTTATTACGCAATGTGAGCTCAGTCTTATCATCAACCCCGGCGAAGGTTATTTATTCCAAGAACTAGTAATTAATACACTAGGAAGTCAGCAACAATCAAGCACTTGTTGGGTACCTACACAGGTAGCTGAAGGGAGTCAAGTTTCAAAAGTTAGCCAGTTGATTGGATAGGCCACCGCAAATGGTTCTCCAACAAGTTGGGTTATGCAACGGTTTCATTCTCAGGTATGTAATTGTTCAGCTAGTGAGACGAGAAAATCATATCGATGTCGTACTTCACCACATGCACTAGATCAGATTTATAATCATGAAGTTAATTTTTCCTTCAGAACCTAACGAAGGAAAATATTTTAGACAACTTACGTTCCTTCTACATAGTCCATATGGTGGAGTAATATAATAACTGTATATTATCGGGAACTTGGAAACTGCCAGACCAGGAGACTATCCGAATTTCTGCCCCAAAACTGATTCGGGGAGTTCAAGGAGTTCACGTAAATGTCTCCGAAAGTAGAGCCAGGAAACTGTCGGAATACAGAAAGCTGCAGAACTGTCCGAAAATATTCCGGCAGAATGGAAAATCCCTGTTTCGACTTCGAAAACTGTCCTAATGTCTGCTCAGGGCAATGAACTCCGAGTGGGTCCTTTCTAATCCACTCACATTCTAATCCGTCTTTGTAAAGCGTCTTCTTCTATTATTAGAGGGAAGCCTATACATGGCCATTCTCTTATTGAGTCACATTCTAATCCGTTATTATAATGGCAACCACTGCGTCTTGCGTTCATTAGGGGGAAGCCTGTATATGGCCATTCTCGCACCATAATGATTCATTCGAAAAGTTTCATTCCTGAGAGTAAGATATTCGTTTTCCCATCTCTGTGACGTGTTTCTGTCCGTTCAACATGGTTTTTGTAATGCAGGGCCAACGAGCCAACTCACTTCTTTACGTTGACGAGTGCAATAATTTCTTATATAAGAAAGAGATGAAAAGAAAAACTCCGTGTGGTACATGAGATGTTCGCATACGTCATGTCCTGGAACAGCAAAGATGACCGACATACCGACATAAAAAATTCAAATTATTCAAAATATATTACAGTTGAACCTACATATCTATATTTATACATTTGTGTGCATGTGTTTGTACTTTTAGGGTTCCACCAGAAGTAGCGAGTAAGCTGGAGTGGACAAAATTTTACTACACAATGAGAAACGTTAGAAGGAAACAACTTTAAACTAAAAACTACTTTAATTTACTTAAAACTGAAAATATAGAAAAAAATCGTGTTGTACAGACCAACACGACTCTATTTCAATGACTCGTCTAGTAGTACTGAACATTTTGTAAATAGACTTTTAAAATGTAGCGTGTATAAATGAAACTTGTCATATATATACCTGAAACTTGTAGATACAATTATACATACAATATATACATACAATTTGAAAATAAAGCTCGTAGGCATATAAAGATAAGCTGTAGATTTTTATCGTTTAATTTTCCTTTCTATAGTTTATAACGGTGTTTTTCGAGCATATAATGGTATTTGCTATCGAGCATAAAACAGATGTTTTTCAAGCATATCTGGAGATTTTATCGAGTATATCGATCTGAGCCCTAGTCATAACATATATATATAATTTGAGGTATTTTTATGTCCCACTGGAGCCTAAATAATGCAAATAATGTTACTGGCCTTCTGTTGTCTGGCAGTAAACTTGGGAGCTCCTCAGGAGCTAATTACTTACGTTTGTATTTTTTTGATAAGGCCCAAGGTGGAAGCAGGTAAAGGGATTTACGACCCTACTTTCGGACAGTTTTCAGTTCGCACAGATTCGGGCAGTTCCCCCTCTTCGCAATCTGTGTTTAAGTTTTCTGGCAGAATCCTAGTTCCACCTTTTCGGGGAGTTTGGAGGAACAGGTTTTCCGGGAGTTTTGAAACGAAACCCCGATCTCCCCGAATTTCCAGGAAGGGCGTTTCGGACAGTTTCCTGGTCTGGCAGTTTCCCCCCGACCATATTATCCACCGAGAATAATACACAAGATTTTCTTAATCCTTTATATTCAGTACCTCTTTAATGTTCATAGAATGATAGTCATTTAGACGAGTACATCCAGGAATTTCCGTAACTACACCAAAAGAATTTTCAAAGTCATTTCAATACTAATTAAAGGGACCTTACTGACATTGTACTAAGAACAGTGTAATGAAGGGACTGATGGCAGAGTTGTGCTTTGTAATTAGCTTAGCAATAACAGACTGTCATTAAAGGATTCATCCATTGAAAAGAAAATCACAGCAAATATTACACATGCCCGACAAGGTCAATGAATGTACTAGATGAAGAAACAAGTCGGACGTTTCGGTGACGGAACTAAAGCGTTGGAAGGGCGAAGTAGTGTCCGGAACGGGCGTGGTAGCGCTAGCTGCAGCCGTGCGCGAACCCTAAATTAAGTTGCCCAACTCCGCCACTACTACTCGTCCAGGCAAACGAAAAAACAAGCTTGACAAATAAAAACCTTTTTTTCTTAAGTTGTTTGCAACACACGAGATGTTATTACCAGAATATCAACAAGGCATGGTCGCGGAGGGAAACGACATCTTGCAAATACAGAAATGGCATGACAGAACGGAAGTCCGAGGGGATCTTCAAGGGTAGGGTCAGTTGATGGATGATACAGAAGAAGTTGTTGATATACACTGCTAAATTTACTCACTTGTTTAAAACCAATACCTCTTTCGCGCAATATGGATGGTCAGTAAAGAGGCAATAAATCACCAAAAACCAATAGTAGAAATACAAAGCCAATCATCACTAGGAACAAATAATACACCATAAATTCAACTGGTTCTCACAAATTTCTTAACCACTTACACAAATACCTACTGATGTCGCTTACACGATTTTACGCAACTCGAGTGTAGATCCAGCCTCCTCGAGATATTTGACTTCATTATATAAACAAAAACGCTGCAAATTATTACACAAAGGTTTATTATTTCAGTGTTACATAGACTTTCCACGCTATGGTCTATTAAACCCCGTATGTAATATATGATCAGAATATGGCGCATCGTGCCTCAAAGAACCTTTAACAGTTCCAAGACCCCGCAATTTTACGCTTCACAGTAAAGATGTTTAAAAAATGGGAAAATGATGCTTGAAGTAATTTACGTTAGCGCATGCGCAGAATGGAGCAATGATTTGAGAAAAATGAAATTGGTAGGGTACAATCTACAGCCTAACCCACAAATTCCCAGAAAATGTAATCAAAATCTGACAAAAACTAGACCTTGCTCTCGGAGTACACTTTCGCGCATGCGCAGAAGCTAATAATGACGCACTCAGGTTGAATTAACATGGAATAATTAAACCATTGTCCCCCAACTACGCACCAATTTTGAGCGGGATAGGACAACTAGGGCGTAAAAAAATAATGCTTGAAGGAACTTGCGTTCAACTATTACTTAATATTTTAGGAAAAATTATAAATATTACTTAGAAAGTTTTCGAGATCTCGATTTTTTTAATGTTTAGACCTTTAATACAACCCTTTAGGGTTGATGAAAATTGTTCCGAGCTTCTAGGACCATCTAGACCCCAAAATGTGATTTGTAACACAAGTTTTATATAGTTTGGTCTAGTATTATTGGAGAAAAGCCGCGGACGGCGGGCGGACGGATTTTTTTAATTCGATTTTTGGATTCTAAGCATCTTGAAACGTAAACCATACAATTTCAGGTGTTAAATTTTTTTTATCATGGTCGATTACAAAGGTTCATTATTGAAGATAATAAACCAAAATGGATTCAATCAGCTTTCCGACCCTAACAATCACAACATCGTCTTGGTCCTCATAAGACCTACCTAATGAAGAAAATGAGTGTAAAAATCTCAATTTACAGTTGAGTAAAATGTGTAGGGAGGGTTTTTACAAATAAATTTTAGAAAAATTATTTTGCGAGGGACAAGAGAACGGGTCATTTAGGTTCAACACGCCAGAACGGAGGCAAGTAAAAGAGGTCAATTGGGTGACTTTTTTTCCAGAAAGAACGAGTTCAAAAGACATCCACAAAGCATAATACATTTTTCATCTAAAATTAAAAGAAAGGCCTGGCACAGCGCAACGTTTTGCCAGATCGTGACACCTCCCATGAAGATAGAATAGCTGGGAAATGTGAAACCTCTAGCGTTCTGCCTTCATTTGGGAATTTGTTAGGTAGATCGATTAAATCTAGTAGTCTGCAGTGATTGTGTTTGTGGAAGAAGGACGAAGCAGGTGTTTTTGTTGAGCCGCTGCTAGCAGCCAAAACTCGTCTGATCCGATGGCCGAGAGCCAACGCTGGGATAGGTGGGACGAAGTACTTTATCGAGTTAATTGGCAACAATATACAAGCGAGTTTCGCAATAATCATAGAAATTAATTTCATAACAACTGAAACACGCCGCTTTTTCCTGTGGGGAGTCATCACTAAGAATGTGGATTCGGCACATAGGTAATGAATTCAAAAAAACTGCCGACTCTACGCTGAAACAATAATTAGATTCCAAGACAGCAGAATTTTAAATTCGTAACCTCAAATTCGATTTCAGTGTCTTAAAAAGCCTTTTGGAAAAAACCACAGCTGTTAGTTCAGCAGTGTCGAAATGAAACACAAAATCAGAACTAAACTCAATTGTAGAACTTTTTCACGGAACCAAAATAACTACGAACTAAACAATGTACCATAACTTTTCCATGAGCCAAAAGTTATAATAATATTATAATAATAAAGTTATAATCGGGCTAGAACAAAATCAAATCAAGGAATACATGATGACCGAGAGGGAGACCTCAATTTTGGCTCAAGGAGACAGTATTGCCAACACACGTGACGTGCTGCCTGAATGATTATGAATGAGCTACTGCTCTACATTATTTCGAATCGTTCATAAATAATATAAGAGATATGATCTGCATTACAGAATTTGTTAAGGTGGAAAATGATAAATATGGATTAAACAGAACAAATTAGAGCTCATTTGACTCCACTCTGCCCGTGGCGGCGGTAGTGCATCGTAGCGAATTAGATCAGTTCTCTGCTCCATATCTCCAAGCAATGAACGTATCCCCGTTTCCATGCCTCCTAGCAGCATGATAGTGAATTAGGTCAGTAAGTTGGTTGATGCCGGTGAAGGCACTAGTGCTGGTTCTTTGAGCACCAGAGTATCAATTTGTGAATAAAATACGAAACAGAGTCATATCTGAAGCAGTAATAAAAGCTAGGTCTTTTTCTTAGCAGCACAAGCCAATAATTGAGAGCCCTGCTGCAACATCATGTTGAACCATAGATGAGCGGTGTGTGAGTGTGTGTGCAAGACAGCTTGAAAACTCTAATACAAGAACCAACTTGTAGTTGGCAGACTTATCGTCGAAGATGAAAATAGAGAGAAAGAGCTTGCATGTGGGGAGATGTACGAGGTGCACCTTTACGGTGGGCAGGGGACAATGGACGGTTTCCAATCGGAGATATAAATAAGAGGACAATAGGTAGTAGGTCGTTCCGCATTACGGGACCACCAGTAATAGATTTCTTCACCAGAACCATCCCACAGCATACCTGAAGAGACCTGTGTTTCTAGCTTGGACACGAGTGTTCTCAGGGCAATAATGTGTACTGCCTCGAGCATCTCGCAAAAATACATCGACCGAATGAGCAATGTAGCTAAAAGGTTCTAGTGGTGGAAAATAATAGCTTTTGAGATGATACGATTTGAATTCAGTGATTGTAAAACCGAGTTGCGATGAAACTAAAACTAAGGCTTTATCGACAAGACGTTCCAACAACATCCAGGGATCCAGGTAATGGAAATCAGAAGGTACTACTTATTCTTTATGTAACAGAAAGAACAGCAGCAACATTTCAATAATCATCATTCAATTTCATCATGCCATTTAAAATTGTTAAAAGGGAGAAACACTGTAAATGACATTGATGATACACTGCCTTACATTTCCTCTAGTAAAACAGAAATATATTTTTTAAATGTGCAGTACGTCGAAGGTATGGCGAAATTTTCATACTGGTTATTTTTTTAAGTGGAAGGGTGACACCAGCAAAAAGGAATATTGCACCAAGGTGTCTCGCAAGGAAACCTAAATGAAAATCCCTATTTTTCCCTTGATTCCAGGTTTGCTCCAACAGTAAATCAAATTAAGAGAAGTTAATCAAATAATGGATAAAATTACCTAACCATCATGTAGATTATATTACATTCAAACATCTATATAACGTTGTTGTTTTGGAAAAACATCGGATTGGCTGGGGGTAACGGATAGGTCTGCAGCTTAGAAGTGTGCAACATTTATTGGCTCACTCCGTTTCGAGCCAATTTGCAGGAGTAACGTAGTTTAGGGAAGAAAATTTGACTTTGAAGGCGATTTGATTTGTCATCTATGATGATCATGAACCTGAAGAATAATTATTATTTCAAATATCAGGGCAACCTTTTCAGAAACGACCACGCCTCGCGTTGGCGAGCCAACCTTTTCCAGGTTATGATTTCTATACCGCCGCAACCGATCTCGAAGTTCATACCTAAAACGAGCAACTTTCTATTTTACTTCCACAAGCGGCTATAGGGCTTGAAGATATCGGGCGAAGTTTATCCGGCGTAGCAGGGCAATGGGAATCTGCTATTGGAATAAGTTGAAAATTGATATGGGGCTTTCAACGATCCTTGCAAAACTTTGTCGTAAGGAAGAAGCAATTTTATTACCGCACCTACCCTAACCCATAACTAGAAGGATTGAAAAAGTTCAAATGAAGCACGTTGGAAGCGCGTGAGCACATGAGTGTAATGCAATACGAACTTTCCTTATCAATATGATACGGAGGAGACTTCGGAGTTTCCTTTCATCATACTTCGCATAGAATGGTAACGAGCGTAGAAACGAGAATGGAATTCATTAGGCAAAAGATACATAATTTATGAGTCTCGATCGCTAACGTTTGACTGAATTTTGATTCGAATGGTTCATTCAACGACGCAGTTTTGAGCATTAATCTGATTGCAAACTGCCATTTCAACAGAGGACACAAATGGCAATAAATAAGTAACGTTTTTTACGTAGAGGATATTGGAAAAGTTTCCTATTTCTACAGTCAGAATCTGAATTTGATTTCTTCATAACCGCCAGCATCAAACCGGTGCGGTCTTAACGATTATGAAAAAGCAAAAATGAAAGATAGCACAGTTTCCATGTATTAGAAAATTTCTGAAAATGGAATGGCTTTAATGAATTGCGAGAAAAAAAGAGACGGGAAGTCTGCCAAGTCGAGTGGGCAGTATAGATTTTTCACTTGTTGTAAAGTGTACGTGCAGGATTAGTAGTAACAAAACGCATCGAAATAATTGGAAGGATTATATACCTACTAATGGACCAATGAGCATTGAAAGGGACTTCATGGGGGGTCTACCCCGTTCAGCTTCTGAATAAGCCATAAAAATTGCCCTAAAACGTTAACTCTCACACACCGAATTTTGCGTTTGCGAATTACAGTAGCCAAAGTTGATTCAATTATCTTGAAATTCGTGGGAAAAATCAAATTGGGTTCAGCCTTCAATTAAACTTTAATTTTGGGCACATTCTGGAGTGCTTGGGGGAGAAAAAAATTGTTTCAGGTATTACAATGCACGTTCATGCGCACACGTTTCTACCTGTTCATCCGTCACGGCGTTGGAAACGTATAGGCAACCATCCAGGGGCTAATACGCACTATCGTCAGACCTGGCCAGATTAGGGGTATTCACAGACCAGTAGTTTCAACGTCGAATCATCAAAACCGCTCCAATGCGCATGCGTAGGGTCATTTGCGACGGGCAGAAGCCTTCGAAAGTCGAGTTTCGAAGTCAAATCATCAAAAAGCAGCTAAGTCCCTACCGGCTGCTAAGTGAAAAAGCCTTATCAATAAGATACGATTGTCGTATCTCAGGTCGTTATTCACACCTACCCACCTAGTTTACAGATCTGAAATATAATGCTTACTGTTTTATAAATAATTATATCATCAACTATTTAATTAATTAATTATTTCCTGGTAAGGAGGCAAAAATAAAAATCAAAATTTCCTCTCATAATTTCCGTTTTAGGAACTGCTGCTTCTTTAGGGGAATGAACCAATTAAAGGACAGAAAGGCCTATTTTGTACAGTTTTGTTATAATTTTAACTGTCATTTAAATATATTAAACTCCGCAGGCAACATTGGATTTGTTCAATTTCGTAGACAACCCATCTTTTCATTTTCTGTTCCTAACCCTCCGGCCAAACCTATTGAAAACACTGGCATTTCCCCAAGAGCCGCACGCGAGAATGAAATTCGTTCTAAATCCGGCCCCCGCCTCCCCCGCTGTAAACACCAGAACTTCACGATCTGAAATCACCTCCCATCTTGTTAACCGATCGGGCCAGAGCGTTCGGATGCTCCATTTAACCCCATTTTTTCTCGCTCAAATGTTTATCGAACGGCGTTCAATTTTAGCGGCGAAATGTCAAGTTGGGTTGTTATCAGAGTCAGTCAGTTCAACTGATTGTTTTCCCGTTCATCTGAAAAGGATGGAAGAAGTGAGGCGAATTTCGCGGACCGTTTGAATGCATATTGGGAAGTTTTTTGTCGAAGGTAAAAATGGTCGCCCGAAGCTGACTTTTTCATGTTTTTCCTCAGCCGAATACGTTTTTGCACCCGTTTATCGAACGTCAATCAGAAATCGTAATTATTTTCAAGATAGTACCATTAACAATGAACTATCAAAACCATAAAGAAGGATTTATAGATTACGTTTAAACAAACTAACAGCATTATTAATTATCTACCTACACGCGTTGAGGCATCCATTGAATCATAAAAGCAGCAGCATAAAACTACTATTACATTCAAAATTTGTTGTCCATGCATACTCAATTAATTTCATTTACAATATTATTCCTATCTATACATATAAAAATGAATGTAGGTACCTAGGAGAGTATGAATTCGATCTTCAATCAGTAGGTCTACGACATTGAAATGCGTAGGACATAAATGTTCTTGTCACCAATATGGAGGAGATGGTGCATTGGAGGAGTTTTAGGACACTTTACCAGGCAAATTACGTGAATGATTTTCCTTTGACCTCTCGGGTATTGCGAAAGTAACAACAGGTCCCTTCCATGGGCTTTTTTTGGAATGAACTAGTGGCTATGATTGGGGTGCTTCCTGAATGTCGCAGAGTACACACCAACGAACTGTGATACGATAATAAATCGATTGGCAAACACTGTTAACAGCATCGCAAACAACCGGGAGTGATAAATCGCTACAGCCCCTCGTGGCTCAAGTGGTTGGACACTAACAATGTCCTTCATCCTGCACCTAATGAAACGATCGACGCTTTTCTAGGGTCTAGTAAGTTGCGAGATAATTCCGAATGGTCTATTTCTCAATGCAGGTCGAGATAGGTGAGATAAACATCAGACATGCAACATATGAAGCAGAATTTCCGTAGTTGCAGAGACTTGAAATTTGGCATGTAGCCTCCTTAGGACATACACTGAGCAGAATATGGCCGGGATTAGCTGAGTGGCTCTCACATTTAATTTCTATACTAATCTACAATTAATACAAGTAAAGGATAGAGAAGATGAAACGAAATGCAGAGCTCAATAAACAATATGGTGATAGAAAGAGGTTGGAATGATGGACTCTTTCACGATCAGCAGTGTGAGCTAAATTCTCTCCTGTTCACCCTAGGATAGGAAGACTCTTTGCAAATTACTCCATCAATCTATGCAAATTACCTAATTCCTCCCTTACTCCGAAAAACAGACAAATCCATGATCAGATTTTTTTCCCAGTAAGGGAGAAATTTCATCAAATACTTAAAAATCAAGCTGCAGTCCTTCATGGGCCACCCCACCTAAGCCTGGCGAATCTGAACATGTGAGGTATAACGAAGCATGATGTTTTTCATGTTTTTGACATCAAAATTTCTTCAAACCCCAAGTTTCTGCTCTTCACCTTGACCAATTTCAAATTTTGATCACATTTTATAAATTAGCGTTGAATTTCCCGTATGAATAGTGTACTTTGTTTCTCAAAAATTACTATCTAAAAGCTGATTACAAGCAATCAGAAAAAGATAAAATTTAGGGAAAAAATCATTTTGAAAAAATTAAATTTCAAAGAAGTACATTCAAACGATATATATAATCCTAGGAACCAGCACATCTAGTGAAAACTACATTAAACTAAACTTTACAACGGTGTACTCAATTTTATTTTCACATTTTTAAATTTTGAAGAAGAAATGGAGTTTGGGAAAGAAAAAAATCACTAAAACCGACAGTTTTTTTATGTTACACGAATCCCTCGAAATTCGAAAAGTTAGATGTTGACTTCTACTACTACTACTACTCTATGTTGACTACTTCACTACTCAGGTCATCAGTTTCTTCAAAAATACTCAAGCGAAAAAAAAAAGTAGGCTGTAGTCATGCAAACATAAGGAGGCGCCAAAGTGAAGTAGTTTAGACGATAGTAGTTCACCGCAGTGGCAGTCACATCAATATAACATGACTTTCCGATATTTGTATCATTGTTACCGTTCACAGTTGTCGTCGTTTACTGAGAGGTAAAACTTTTTCGAACTTGACGAACTCCAATCATCGCGCAAATGAAGCAGCGATATCGATGGTAGAAGAACGCTATCTGAATGGATGTGCAGAGATGGGCCTTCCGATTTCAGTATGGTGGACGGGGATAGATTCAACCTTGGTAATTCGAGCATATTTTTGAGTAATTAATAAAACGTGTCTTGAGTACGATAACTAATGTTTAATCGATTGTTTTCGGAGGCAAGCGGTAGGTACTTTTCTTGAGGGAATGTTTAGCTTCCGAGTTCGCACGAGTAATTAACCAGCCTTGCCTACGGTATGCGAATGCACATTAGGTACCAAGGAATTTGACAGAAAATGTCAACAACACTCCGGCTGATCCAGAGGTTTCACACCACGATCCGCATTGATCTGAATATCACAATGGTCGAGGATGTGGTCAATAGATTCAAAACTGAAAACCCCTGAGCATATGATATAGAGACCAACCAACAATATACACCATCCCAGCGTCTAAAAAGAGAAAAATCAGTGGACTTGCTATCACCACAATGTTACCCATAGGAAACAAGAACAATTGAAACGGATTATTGGATTAATAACAAAAAATTGTCTTACAACGATTCTAAATCTCGCATGACTAGTGATTCACAAAAATTGAAAATAGGAAAGGTTTAGGAATCGATTAGTTCAAGTGCTCCTACGTAGTGGAACCAATATCAATACTTAAAAAGCAAATGAATATCATACAAACAAATAGTAAACAGAATGAGTACGTATCGTTTCATGTGCGAACAAATATGCAACGTTGAACCGCGATAAATAAATCATGAAACAGCACTTATTGACTGAAAGCGCTCCTAGGATTTATACAGTGGCGTCTGAATAAAAGGCGTTCTCAAATAAAACAGACCAATGGATGTTCCATAAGTTAAATTGACTCGGTTAGATGTTTCCCAGATCGATCTATATGTAATCGACCTACATAAAATTATTGAGAAGGACGTCCGATCATTGATTCGATTTGAAACAGTTAGTTCCAACTTGAGGTATAGGAAATGTAATGGAAAACCCCGTTTATTTCTTATGGTTTTCAACTTTTCACAGGTGCGAACATTTGGAGGTGTGCTCTTCTTTTCATCATCATTATTTTGACCATCCCTTAAAGAACCATAGAATATCATCAGGGTCATAATAATACCAAGTTAGCTTGACAAATCACGAAAAAGAGATCCGAAATTTTTTAGCGTGTAGATGCTTTAGCCATGGGTCCCCGCTGCGAAAACGACAGGAAAACGCTGTAAATTATCACACAGTTTATTATTTCTGTATTATATGACTCTTCTACTCAGATCATTGGTCTATAATTATTATTAAGCCCCATATATATCTAGTAAATGATATACTTGAGTATAACTCCACAATAATCGTACGCCACTTTTTAGAATGCTCTCATTTTATCACAATATCTCATGATCCCTAAGCCTCTGTAGTGTCATGTAAACCTGATTTGTAGCACCAAGTTGCCAACTAATAATGCTTGGTAAACATAATGGCAAAGCATTTTTTCGATAATTTAAGCCAACGGCTTAACTAGGTAGCAATTTTTATTCGGTGTGAGGCTTCCTTTATAATTATTATTGAATAATACAAACGTTATGTTCCAAAAAAAAAAAAAAAAAAAAACTTGCGAAAGGGTTAATTAAAAGTAATTACAAGTAATTCAATTACTTTTACCTGCTTACATAGAGTGTGGCAACCGCTCCTTTCCTCATAAACTTCAGAGAAATTTTCACCACCATTTTCAATACCAGTGACAAAGTTGGATGTTACTTTCCATACCTAAAACCTTTCAAGAGAGTAATCCCAAACAGCCCTATAGGAGCAGAAGTGTTATTTTGGAATTCAGGAATCATTCGAGATAGTTCAAAGCGTATTTCCATTTGAAAAATATGGCAATGGCGCCGGTTTCTTTAAAAATTCGAAAAAATAACAACAAAAAAAAACACATTAAAATTTTATCAGAGCTTAGATGAACTCCCGATTTTTCAGAGCTGATATACAGACATTCATATGGGTGACTAAGGCCGGTCGTCCACTGGCAGCATATTCAAACGGCAACGCGCTACAGGACTGAAAACGAGAGGAAATCCAATTCTGATGTACATTTACTGCGAGCGTGTTTGAGCGGGAGGCAATAGTCGTACACTCGACACTCCAAAAAAGTTGGATGTGCCGCTCGTTGACACACGTACAGTGTCATTTTCCGCCTTGCATGGAGAATTTCTTTCTATCTACGTCATTT
Source organism: Adelphocoris suturalis (assembly GCA_030762985.1). Classification (NCBI taxonomy): domain Eukaryota; kingdom Metazoa; phylum Arthropoda; class Insecta; order Hemiptera; family Miridae; genus Adelphocoris; species Adelphocoris suturalis. The sequence continues at coordinate 42,824,062 of CM061041.1, forward strand.
CGTATATATTGGATTGGTCACCATTGTCGAGGTATACAAAGGAAACTTTGGCACAAGTTGGCGAAGATATTGGATCAGTTGAACTAATTTATGAAACTTTATGAACTTTATTGTTGAATATATTTGTTAATAGTTTTGACGCTTTTTGTTCATCTTCCTATACCTACGTTATAATTTCGAAATCGTGCGTTCCATACCAATGTAGGGGTAGTCTATTGACTTCAAGGAAAATTGCCAAACTATTCAGCCTACTTATTCCAGAAATTTCCATAGAATAATACATATTATGTACACAATTTTTCCAACTTTGAAATTCCGATACTTTTCCGTTATCCCCCCCAGTCAATATGTCTTCAACACGCCCGCCCGATGTTTCTGGGGATTGCTTCTTACTTGGGTTATTGTTATGTTATGTTATGTATTTTTGAGATGCGAGCCATTTCGCATGTTTTGTGAGGTCATTCTGACCTACATGTCCAACTAATCTGTATTTTCACTAAGGGATTGACTAATTGATGTTATGAAATTTCGAGATGCGAGCTTGCGAGGATCCAGACCACTAACCTATACACAGCATTCTGATCTATTTGTGCGAATTCATGTGCATTCTGATCTATTTGTGCGAATTCATGTGCATTCTGATCTATTTGTGCGAATTCATGTGCATTCTACTCGTGCGAATTCATGTGGAGGCAATCAAACCACAACCACGCCAATTTGTTTCAACAAATCCTCACCAACATCGGCAACTTCTGAAAACACGGTAATTCTTTTTTTTCCTTCCTTTTTTTAATAATATTATTTCTTCCCACAGCTTGAAGTTGCCACCAATTCCATGTAAATATGTAATCTAAGTAAGAATGAATGCCTAGAAACATCGGGCGGGCGGGCGGGCGTGTTGTAGACTAATTGACTGGGGGGGGGGGGGGGGGGGGGTTATAACGGGAAAGAACCGAAATTCTTAGTTGAGCAGCTTGGGGCATGATTTTAGAAATATTTTGCGCTCTTGTGATAAATTTGCTCACAAAATAGCGAAAAACAGCTAAGAAAAGTTTTCTTCTGGAATTGATTTGGAATAATATAGTGGAACGTAATTCAAAACTTAGAATATGTGTGCTAAAATTCTGACCAAACCAAAATTAGCTCCATAAAGTGATAAACTGCAAAACTGATATAAAAATCCCAAACTGTGAAAGCGCGAAGAAGCTTGCCGTGGACGATCCAAGCGCTTATAAACGCGACATTCATAGTGCAGCTCGATTTTGCTCCTGTAAGCGAGAGTGCTTTGCCGCTTGATTACGCTGCCAGTGGACGACCAAACTAGGGTAAGGTATGTATCACCAGGAGCGTTCTGATGTCACAACATCCCTATCCTACATGTAAGCAATGGGATTTCTGACAGCTCGGACAGAATTTTTCTCGTACGCTATCAGATAGGATAGCGATATTGTAACTCAGAAAATCTATGTTTACATGTAGTGGAGGATTGTTGTAACGTCAGAAGGCTTCTAGTAATACATTGGTGGAAGTAGTGGTCACGAGACGTTTCACGAGCTCGTGAAATGTTACGGAAAACTGAGAAAGGGACGCGTGGGTTTCCTATGATGTAAGTCAGACGTTAATTCGGAGTTATATAGTGGAAGAGGAGGAAAAGGGGGACATAGGAGAAACGGAAAGGATAGAGAATGATGGGCGGGGGCAGTGATGAGGAAGGGTGTAGCCGGCTCGCAGATGGGTGATTGGGCAGATGAGGAGAAGGGGAGATGTGATGGGCCGTGGGAAGACGACGGGACACCACTGGCACAATTCCCGGGCGAGGAAGGGGCCCCCGTTCGGATGCTGAGCATCTGGATCGTCCATGGGACGCGGCGCTCTGGAGCAACAGGCGAGCTGAATAGAAACTCACTGTGGGGCTCTGTTCTCCTGGGCGAGACCTTGAGCTCCAGAAGCTACATTCCCCGTGTGTTCCACAGGATGACTTGAACTAACAAGTCCACTCTAAAAACGCTGAGCATTTAGAGAATTTTCAAAAAAAGTGTATGGGCCGTTCTCAAACTAGGGGCAACTTTCGGACCCAGAAATTTCAAAAAATAAAAGTCTTCAAAAAAAATTGAAAAAATTCAGGGTGGTTCCTTAGTCAACACTGATTGCAAAAATACATATTACCCAGATCAACTCTCAAATTTAAATCCAGTTTTTGGAAAATTTCAAATTCGGTGTCCACGGTAATAGCTGTAGTTGCCATGGTAATTTCATCAGGGTTTTCAACAACAGATAATTATACTAGGAGGTACGTATGTAGGTAATAGCATAATAAAACGTTTTTAATCCAGCAATTTTTTAATTTAAACTCTAATTTAAATAATATAAAAACGATCCAAACTTGAACACAAGATCGTACATATGTAGGTAACATTCGTAAAATAGTCAATTACACCTAATTAGTCTTTTAGTTTTTATTTGTAACCTTAGTCTTTAGGCGTAGGATCACATAGGGGTTCATATTAGCGAAACCTGAACAACAAACCAACAAAATTAAAAAAGTAATTGACTAAAGAGCGCCCAAGTGGCGTTGCACTATACCAGGCAAATCAGACAAAATGTTGCAAAGTGTTAATGAGATGGTAAGTTCAGTATATATAGGAAGGTATATAGATACCTATATAAATAACTTTTTCGAATGAATAAGCTTACCTAGTCAACAAAAACTATTTTTAAAATGTAGAACGGTACCTAGGTACGTGCTGTTTAATAGCTAACTATGTAAATAAGGTAGGCAAGTTTAACAAAGTAAGTAGGTACCTATTAACGTACTTTTATGAAGGCTGGAATTGAAATTATAAATTCACCAAATTTAACGACATGTTCTGTCAATTGAAAAAGATGGTGACTACGGAAAAATCTCCTTTAAAGTAAATCTAACTAGTAATAAGGTATGGTCCACCATCGTTGGACAGGAACCCAACACCGAAACTAAATTATCAGTCTAGCTATGCTTAAATTGTGTAATTATGTACTAGATTTAAAAGAAGTAGGTACATTTATGACATCACCCAGGGAGACTCTGAAGCAAAAATATTGACTGGGAAACCTGAGAGTAGAACCAAAATTATACTCGTAGAATAAAGCATTGAAAGGCAAACAACAAGGGGATTTTGAAAGATAATTCTCATTAATTTACTCATTATTTGAAAGCATATTCAAATAACACTAAATAAAAGTAATAAACTATTAAAATAAATATATAAAATTAAGAATCAATAGTAAGTAAATTAATACTCTCAACATTGAGTACCTAGTAAAAAAAAAGGTTGGTACTTCAAGAACCAACGTGACTTGAAAATTCGAAAAAAAAAAAAATAAATAAATAAATAATTCCGAGTCTACCTAAAGGTAGCGGAAGCATTGTTCCACTTTCAGGAGAAAAAAAATTGTTGGTCTCGAAATCCAAAATTTCCACTTGCATTTTACGTTATAGACCATTCTGAACAACTTTGGTTCCGTGTCTATCTTGTGTCCGCAAATCCTTGTAACAACCTTATTTTCCACAGTTTTCATCATCTTATTTTGATGAAGTTGTCTGGCAGTGCGCGGTGCGGGTTAGGTTGTAGATGGTCCCATATCAGTTTCATTTTTGCCAAACAATTTTTCCTCAGTTTCCTACTTTTGGCTCCCCTATCCCTTTCATTCAAGTCACATAAAAGCTTTATATCCTTTTTCCGTTGCTGGTACCTTGAATGTTCTTTCAGCTTATTTTCCTCACTCAGTTCGGGTTCATTTCTTCGCCTCTCTCTTCTCTCGCGTCCTGCATCTCTTTCTCTCTCTCTCTTTTTTTAAGTACCTCTTCACGCTAAATGCCTGACTTCCTTCTACCACTAGCCGTTTTTCCAGTGGAAACAATGTCGAATTTATTTTTTTATTTGCGGTTTAGTCAATAGAAAACTACCAACAAGCAAATTGCCACATGTGGAAAGAACCCTCCCATCTGATGGCGAATTAGTATTAAAATGCTTCCCCAAGTTGATGGTCATGCAAAATTTTTTGTTTTACATTTTCCCCTCATACATATGCTCTTGATGGTGTGGATAAAAACACTGAAAGGTATAATTATTGCTGGAAAGTTTGAAAATGCAGTGGAATTATATTACCATGCAGCTAATGCAATTACCGTGGATTTTAATAAACCCATGGTAATAGCTCAATTTCAGACATGGTAATTGAAAATCGTTGTTTGAGATCGATTTTCAACCCAATAAATAACTTCAGTAACAAAAACTTGGACGTATTTTGAAAGAGGAGAACGAAAGGAAGAGGATGGAGAAAAAAAAATATGCTAAAAATGTTCCCTAGTCATCAATTTGACACACATGGTAATAGCAAATGAAAAGGTACGCTCCTGACTGCACTCCTTTCGACGTGGGGGTCCACCAGCAACAGCGTTGGGTGAGGGGGAAGGGTCCTATCCCCACCCTAACAGATCCCAAGCTTGCCAACAGAATGAGATTCAAACCGAAATTTCGGTTGGTTGGGATCAGAATTGCAGTTTACAGTTCCAACCATGGTAATATCCCAAAACATTGGGACACTTTTTGGCGATACATTGAGTGGATCGAAAAGTTGATTAGCACTTTCTTTCAATCAGTTTCATGATGCTCTACAACCCAACTTTGGAAAACGAAGACCTTTTTACCACACATTAAACAATATTGTGGGTAAAAGTAACATTGTAGAGCAAAAAACTAATTTGGGACACCCACGGTAATTGCATTTTTGGCCTTTTATGCGCAAAAATATTTGTATAGACATGCAGGTATGGCACTTGAATTACTTTTTTCCAACACACTGGCCTGCAAGGAACCCCTGGGAAAAAAAGTTTTCTGGGAAAAAGTTACTGTAGCTGAGCAAGGCCTGTGGGACTCAATAGTTGCCCCTAGTTTGAGAACGACCCGTATGTGTCATTCGAGACAATGAATCTTCTTAGGATTGAGATTGGAAAAAAACCCGTTCTTAATGCCACAGGACATTACAAAAAAGAGGATGAGTTTTTTGGGACTCACTTTTTGAGCACAAAAAATTGGTCAATTTTCAATAAATGTGCTGGAAAAATCACTAAAAATCGTAAAGAACAGCCAAGAATCATTAAATTTATATTTTATCCGATTATTACCCCATAGAAGTTCATCAACTATGAACTAAAACATTGGAAAATGAATGCACAAAATTATGCTGAAAATGTATATACTTAAATTTCATTAGGTAATATACGCTCACAATTTTTTATAAAAACTGCGAAAAAAAAGCTGAAAATCCAACACCCTTGTGTGAAGAGCAGATTGTTATTGAGAACTAGTTTTTTTGTCACAACGTTTATGGTTAATCATTTATTTGCGTTCAAAGTACTCAATTTTTAAAACAATTCCATATAATAAATAAAATACAATAATTTAAGCGAATTCGTTCATAAGATCACGCTGCATGACCGGAACTTTCAAATCGCTCGTATCAAGAACAGGTTAATTAATTCAATAAAATAAAATGAAAAACTAAAAATAATAGTCAGTGGTAATAATTTCAAGTTTTATCAATTTTTAATAAATGTTCAGAGCCAAATGTGGGTCATAGATTCGATTTTATATGTGGTTGGTAGGTACAATGCGTGTAAAAACATCAAATAACTTGAAACAGTTGTTCCTAATCATACAAAACTATTTGGTATATATATATATATATATATATATATATATATATATATATATATATATATATAATATAACCGCATGAAATGGCTCTACAAGAGCATATACATATTCAATCAATTTTTAAGGAAAAACAACAATTGACAACATGAAACTAATTTTTTATATTTCGGCTTATGCCTTTTTCAAACTACGAGAAAAGAATTTTGATTTTTGAAAATCAAAATTCTTTTCTCGTAGTTTGAAAAAGGCATAAGCCGAAATATAAAAAATTAGTTTCATGTTGTCAATTGTTGTTTTTCCTTAAAAATTGATTGAATATATATATATATATATATATATATATATATGTATATATATATATATATACTTGTCCCTAATAATTCGTCCAAACAGCAAATAATTTCAAGGGGTTACACGTGTTGCAAGATTTTAAATCTATAGCGTTTACAGATTGAATACATTTTCCAAATGGAATTCAACTTTTATAAATAGAATTCATCGTTCATGTGAAATTTTGAAAAATCAACAATTTTTTCCATAAATTATTCTTTCTTGGGATATTATTGATCATTTTTCAGAACGTTCCTACCATCAGATAACGCCTGGAAATGTAGATTTTTCAAACAAAATTCAATTTTTTCAAAATTAAATCGAACGTTTCAAATCGAATCCAATGTTTTCCAAATTAAATTCAACGATTACCAAAATAAATGTGAACATTTTCCAAATTAAAATTTTACATTGCATTTTACAAACTTTTCATAAGATTAGAAAAAAAAAGTAAACGTTCACACATCGGTGGATTTTTATTTCAAATTGTTACTAAATTTTGAAAATGGTATTCATTTTTCGGAAGCATGTTCTTTTGGTTGAACAGAATTTGAACACCATCAAAACACTAAATGAAAATTGAATCAAGACAACAACAAACATTGTGAAAAATAATATTCATTTTCAATGCAGAGGTTGCATAGCAGTTGCAATTTTCCCTGTATTTTACCAAAATAAGGCAAATGTAGGATTCAATTTGGAAAATCTGTACATACAAACCGACTACAATGTTCATATACATTGAGATACTTGAGTTGAAGGGATGAAAACAGCTCTCATCACGTTAAATTCACATGTTGATGAGAAACAGCAATTTCAATCCCGTGAGCTTCGCAGTCTTTTTCCGTTTTTCAGGACATTGAACAAGAGTGAAACGAACTGAGAGCAGCAAAGCACTCACCTAATAAAATGAGGTGCTCCTCCCCTATCCAGGGGTCTGAACAGGAGGGAAATCAAAAGACCTCCCGAGAGAGATTCGCAAGGTAGTCTAACCAACAGGGGATTGTCTCCTTCCTACCGAGGAGTATTGCGTCTTTTCTTTGCAAAATAAAGTGGGAGAGAATATTGAAAAGGAGAAAAAAAAAACTAAGAGAAGAATTACCTTTTTTTTCAACTTTGACTATCATGGGAGAAAGCTCGGGATAAAAACTCGTCGTGAATATTATATCAAAGCCGACAGTTCAGTTTAATTAGAAGCGAAGAAAATGTTTAGTGAGGCGAAGAGAAAGTTACGGGAAACACTTTGCAGCAATAAACACTTTGGAAATAACACGTCGAATCCGAGTAATTACACCGCCAGATACGCGTGTTTTCCCCCGATTCCCTCAAATGTGAAGAGGGACTTGCACGATTCTTCCTGGCCTCGTGAACTTTCGTCCGATTACGTAATTCATATACACCACGCAAATCAACTGTTGTCCACCATGCGATTAGCCTTGGAGACATTATCTAAGATAACGCAACCACATAATTTTGATAACCAGCTCGAACTGATAGGAATATCCCAAGTACCTAGTTCAATTTTGGGCTGAGTGTTATAAATCTCTAACTCAGATCTTCGGTCTATTCATAAAATAAAATATCCGGGTTTGGATATATATAAGAGAGAGAGAGAGAGAGAGAGAGAGAGAGAGAGATTTAAATTAAAAAAAAAAAAAAACAATTTTTCTATACGTTGGTCAGCACTTTTTGAGCACAACAAAGCACTCATTATTCAAAGAATTTCTTTAAAAAATACTTATTTGAAACAATAATGAATTTAAGACATTAGGAAAACACTAAAAATCCTGGTATACATATATATTTTTTACAGCTGAATATTGCTTTAAAATTGATGATAATATGTAAACAAGAACCTTTAGAATTTTGTAACCAAAACGTGTTGCCAAAATGCTGACATTTCAATAAAATTTACTAAAAATTCATTAATAAAACTGCAAAAAATTTAAAATCAATATTCAATTATAATTTTCTTCAATAATTAATCTGAGTAACGAGCGAATTTTCATTTTTAAGCATTTACACAGGTACCGATACTTAGTAAAATCAGAGAAAATTTCGGGAGGGGTAGAGTGGGCATAGCCCCCCCCCCCAAGACTCATAGAAAATGCAGAAGTTCGACTTGAAACGGATGTTGTATGAATGCAAGCATCAATAATTTTCTAATTATTAAGTCTAACTTCAGTAACTATCACCTTCAATTGGCGAATGTAAAATAATATTCGTGAAACACAATTATTATTATGCAAATCCATCCATATGCAAATTAAGCCTAGTGGTCCCCAGTTCATTTGGTACCTGATCGTATCCATCTTAGTTTTTTTCAACGTTCTGATTAGTTAATTGTAATTACAAATATCTTTTCTAAATAGTATTATGCTTTAATAACCAATAGGTAGGTATGTGAATGTGAAAAGTTAACACGATTTTAAATTGGGACAAGAACTATTAAATATATATTTGAACATTTGAAAGTACGTCCATTTAAAAATAGGTAGTAGAAACGTTTTTTTTTTTTTTTTTTTTTTTCCACAACCGTGGATAGCTCATTATATAGCATTTCCGAATTGAGTTAAACTTTTTCTTCTTCTTAGTTAGTCCTTTTCCATTTAGGTTTAAACCTTTTCCACTTAGGTTTAGACCTTTTCCATTTAGATTTAAACCATTTCCATTAAGATTTAAACCTTTTCCATTTGGATTTAGACCTTTTCCATTTGGATTTAAACCTTTTCCATTAAGATTTAAAATCAAGAAATTATTGTGCAACAATTTGAAAATGAAATCATGCATGTGTTTTTTTATGCACAGAAATGTAATCTATATAATAATGAGTTCTTTGCCAACAATTTTTGAGCACATTAAATTGGTCAAATTCCAAAAAAATTTACTAAAAAAATCATTAAAACGGCTAAAAATTGTTAAATTTATAATTTTTAGCAGAATTTAAGTCGAAACAACATTGTCGACGATTTACTAGGACATTAAGAAAATTTCGCACAAAATTATCCTGAAAAACGTAGGTACCTACTTAAATTTCATCAATATTTGCTGAAAAATCTATAAAAACTGCAAAAAACCTAAATATTTTTAGAATTGCCAAATTGTATAGAGCACGAGTTTTTTTAAACTTAAAATTGGTTTTAACAATTTATTTACACAGAAATTGCTCAAATTCCAATACAATTTAACATAGGTATTACAATACTACGATAGATAATCCAAGAAAATTCTCCTCATACGATCATGCTGCATGACTGGAACTCTTTTTACTTCTAGCCTAATGAAATTTGATTAGGTAAGTACTTTCTTACTATGATGGGGTTAACTACTGACCTTTTGATGGAGTTTAAATCAGAATGGAAAAGGTTTAAATCTAAATGAAAAAGGTTTAAATCCAAATGGAAAAGGTCCAAATCCAAACGGAAAAGGTCTAAACCTAAGTGGAAAAGGTCTAAACCTAAGTGGAAAAGGTCTAAACCTAAGTGGAAAAGGTTTAAACCTAAATGGAAAAGGACTAAATCTGAATGGAAAAGGTTTAACTCAATTCGGAAATGCTATAAACGTTAGCCTTTGAAATTCAGAAAATGTACCAATCTATCAATGAAAATGCATTATTAAGCTCAAGAAATCCTCGCATTATTGATTTTGAAAATTTTTGAGAGAAGGGTGTTCAAACAGTGTAAAGTAAATTATTTTGAAAGCGAATGAGAAGTCATGATATTTCCCAAGCCTTTTGAGAGGAGAGTTATAACAAATATACGAGGGGTAAGCCAACATAGGGGCGTGGCTGAAGTGACACTTCACTCCTGCAAGTTGACGCTACAATTAGCTCAATTGGTTCACGTCGCGCACTATACGTGATGCGGCAACATTGCGACATATTTGCTCGGAAAATATACCCAAGTGAGCTCTTCAAATGGAAAACATGATGGCGAGATGGCGGCACTCGGAGTGAGTTTGATTGACCCCTCATCGGACCTCACTACGAAAATATTTGAGGGCGATTTAAAATAAAGATGCGCAGCCTAGCGGCAGAAATATGAATCCTTGAAAGAGGGATCATCCGCATCGCATCTAGACAGGTTAAAAACCGTATTTATTCGTCAATATTTCTTTGGTGACTACTAAAATGTCAAGTAAATTGCAGGTACTGCAGCGTATTCGGATGAAGAAATGAATCATTTAACTTCCTTCATTTTCCCAAAACTAAAAAACTTTACAGTCATGCAGCATGATCGTATGAGCGAATTTTCGTAAATTACCGTGGTATATCATTGTTTTGAAAATTAAGGACTTTGAAGGAAAAGAAATTGTTAATTACCAATTTTATGGCATAGAAAATCGTTCTAAATAATATTTTGCGATTCAAAAAGATTTTGAACTTTTTTGGAGTTTATATTATAGATTTTTTTAGCACATTTTAATGAAATAAAAGTACATTTTTCAGCATAATTGGGCACATAAATGTTTTAATGTTTGATTTTAGAGTTAATAAACTTTATTTGAGCAATATTCTGCTTTAAAAATATATATTTTTAACGATATCAACCGTTTTTCACTGTTTTTAGCGATTTTTTCAGCATTTTTCTGGAATTTGACCATTTTAATGTGCCATATATATATGTGAGAAAAAAAAATGTTAAACTCTAGGATTCGTTTCAGAATGTCTCAAAACGGATTTCAATGAAGAAAATTTTCGAAAATTTTGATTTAAACATTTTTGGAGCCATCGCAATAGTTTCATTTTCTACGAGATGTTTGAATACCTAAGTAATAAGTTGGGGGGGGGGGGGGGGTGACCAGCAATTTTCTGGGAAAATGCGTTAAAAATGGATTTAAAAAAAGTGTCAAATCATAATATAAGCGAATTATATTGTAATTAAACTATCAATGGTAATAAATAAATAAATGCAGACGTAGTTGTTGTTTACATTCCTTGTGTCCGTAATAGTTCAGAGTTTTCCATGCTCACTAAACTAAATTTGAGAATGCAACTGATAGTAGTATAAAATAAAATAATAAATTAAGTGGGCATGATTAATATATCTTATTAATATATATTAATAAATAGGAACTCGAGCCGTTATCGGCCCTACAGACACGATCCTGCCGCCTTGACTGACGGAAAGAACCAAGTGATATGAACACTACACGGTTGACTTTGGGAATTCCAATAGGTAATTTCCATTAGTTGGAACTTCCAACAAGACAGAGTTATGGCTCTAGCAGCAATTATACTGGCGAAATTCCCTCGTGAAAGTCACGTGGGCAAAACTCACCGGGGAGTAATAAAACTAAAAGAATAATTAAGCCGCGGATATGGATTCTTCTAATGTAATACTGTACTTTTTTCCCTTTATAATATTTTGGAAGAAAACAACAATCAAAATGTACTTTTAATTTGTTGGATGTTCGCGCTATTTTCAATTTACGAGTACCTACACGGTAGGACTATTGCCGCGGAGCTTTGAAGTGGCAAGAGACGTTTTATCAGCTCTTTTGTGGACACTGGCCCCTTTACAGAATATACGCTCATAAAACCAGTCCCTTCACCGCCAAAGGTAAGCGAAAAAGCCGTGAAATGAGTTGAATCTATCGCAGAGGAATACTTTTTTACGACGGGCTATGACGCCCTGCCGTGGAATCATATCCTATTTCCACTGTTGCCACAGACAATATGAGGGGGACAGGACAAGCTGTTTAGCCCTGTTGCGTCGGCTCTCTCGTTTCACGGCTGTTCCAAGTCGTGACGGATTCCGCAAGGAAATTTATCTCCAAGGCAGCAAATCTAACCCGCTGTTTTCAATACAAGGAGGTTGAGACGCATGAAAGCTGCGACATTTGCAATTGAAACAAACTACTACTGATCAGTTGAAACGCGTTCGTGTGAATGTTTTGTTGTTGTTGTAACCCTGTCTTCCACGTGGTCACTTCTGATTCATGGATAATTACCCTAACTAGTCACCAGTCATCCCGCGATAAAATAAGATAAACGGTATCTGAAAGTTCAACACAGTTCAACAGCCCGCCTGTCAACGACTAGAAGAATCTGTGAAGCATAAGCTTTCATACACACATCTTTGTTCAATGGCATTCAAGCGAGAATGTGTACATATAACTTTAAAATATGTAACAAACAAACTCCTCAATGGTATACTTTAAAAAAAAAATGTAGCTTATATTGTCCTTTTCTTTATGCGATTTCTTTCTTTCAAAGCATATGATTTTACTGCAAACCTAACTTTTAGAAAAGTACTGCGCAAGATTTATTCATTTTCAATTTGAGCATATTATAGAGACCAACAAGGGTAGTTCGAACTCAAATTTTCTGGAGTGCTTAAATTATTGGCAAAATATTGCATTTTTAGTTTTTGTTCCTATGTCAGAAGATATCGACTGATAAGAAGCATTATATGAAACTTGAATTAGGTATATGAAAAATGTTGAAATCCAGGAACAGATTTCAGAGAAGAAACTAGTTATAAATTTCATTTTAAGGAACTTTGAAGCCATTGGAATTTCACTAGGTACTTTAACGAATGTAAACAATAATAATAAAATAAAAGTGGAATGAACTCATCTAGAGAGCAGAAAACGAAATGTTTGGACGAGCGAGACACGAGGATGAGAATTTAGCAAGTAGCCCAGTGCTGCCAATAAAATACATGGAATGTCCGTAAGTCATTTTAGGTACTTATGTCTTAATGTAGGATAATAAGAATTTTAAACTCATGGGTAACCCTCAACATGGGGACAATATTATCCACATCACATATAGATGTACCTACCATATAAGTATCTGTTAAAACGGGTAGAGTTCATTGCGACATGAAACGAGTAAATGAGCGGGACAGGTAGGTAGGTATTTCTTTATTGGACTTGGTAGCTAGAGTGGAGCTAATTCGCACATTTAACCTCGTTTGCCGGGATTTCGTAATCAAACAGCGCACGCTCTCTGACGACCCGTGTTCAACAACGTACAGTTCCGTATAAGGTGGTTGATACGATCGAATAAACCCTCACCCAAAGAGCATTAAAAAACATGAGTCTACGATCCGAAATTTTATTCTTTAGTATGAATTCCTAAGTTACAGTAAACAATCCTTGACTGAAATGTCAAGACGTTTTAGAACTCGGGACATACCGAGCTGACAGAACACGGATACGTGCACTAGGATGGGAGAATTAACTGACTTGACTCTCAAGGTATCTAGCATTATGCACGACCTACCTACTCATAACATCAAAATTTTCACCCAACTTAGATCACAAATTTAAGGGATTGTACGAAATTCTAGAAAAACCCCTTTTAATGAGGAATTTTTAATGAAAACAGATAAAATTCTACAGTACAGACACCAACCGCACTCTTCTATGACTATAGTCTTTGATGATTTTTCAGATTGTTGGCAACAAACTTTGTCATCGCACTCTTTCCGCCATGCCTGGGCGGGACCCCCTTTTAGTGTGACGTCACAACGTCGTCAAAACTTTGAAAAAGAGAGAAAGACAAATCACTCATCGTAGGAAAGTGCGAATGGTGTCAAAATTATCAGGATGAATACTTTCTTCATTTAAAAATAGTAAACGCAACATTTTCATACAAACGGTTACCAACTTATTTGTGGCATTCGAATCAATGGTAGGTAAACTGAGCATGCGCCAACTTAAAACCTGAAACCCCTATTAATTTTGCATTTCATCTGTATGGAACGGAACTGTAAGGGTCACCAGGATCAGGTTGTAGCTGTAGTCGAATTTTCAGTTTGTTTTAGTGAATAATTTTTCGATGATTGTGTAGATAGCCCTGCGTGAATTTCGTTAGAGTGGGATCAATGATTTTCACAGTGCACATGAGCTAAATTTGAAATATTAGTAAGCGTAACTGTTATGATTTGTTTATATTCCACATGAAGTGACAAGGCGGTGTTTGGAATGGAGCTCTAAATATACCCTGTGAATTTCATTGTATTCTGCGCATGCCTATAACAAGTTAGTAGGTACATTCCAACCCCACCCTAATTCGTGCATAATTCAACTGAATCTCATATCATGTGTACACTAGATATTTACTAATAGATTTACTGAGATCTCGACGATAATGAAGAAGGTAGGGGGACCTAGACACAATTTTTCTGTACATACTGAGAGATCATGTCAAGAACTTTCAAAAATAATTCAATATGACGGGATTAAAGTCCCTGCAAATTTTGACGTGACACGTAGTAAACCACTCGTTCAAAAGATGAAGCTAGTAGGGATGTAGAGTCAAAAATTGGAAATAGAGGGTTGCCGAGATCGCTGAATACAAAAAATACAGCGTCAAACGTAGGTTACATACAAACAATTCCAATTCATAGGTAAGAAAGTCAGTGATACCCTAGATAAATTCGGTAAGTGGGTACTTAGGTCAAGAATTCATGTACTTAAATTGTTCCAAACCAATGTCATCACTTTTCATATTGCTTCTACCAAAAATGTGACTCTAGATGCCTAATCGGTAACACGAATGTCAACTTTTACAAAATCCAAAGTATGGTGAATTAACAGCAAGCCTCAAACGGACAAATTCCTCGGTAGCATCACTGGTGCAATGATTCCGAGCAACAATAAAATCAAATAGATGGAAATATGTATTTATATACGTAGAGCTATGAATAAAATATATGTTATAAGGGGTTGTAGTTTAACGTGCCACTAAAATGACCTACCTAGATACATCTATATACAAAGCCAACTCCAGGGTGAAGGTATGCTAGTTTGAACAATAGTTCACTTCGAGCATACTAACTAAATATGAGCAGATACGTAGATAATATATGAATGGGAAAGCAATCAGTTTAGCAATCGAGTAGGTTAGGTGGTATTTCATCGTCATACCGGTCATAAAAGCTAATCAGGTATCCACCAAGTATACATCATCATACAAATAAAAAACAGATAATCATTAGGTAAGTATGTGCATGTACCTACAATAGGTGCTGGGTAATACCTAGCTAATTTGTTTCGTAGATGGTAGAGTAGAAGTTCTGTAATAGGAAGTACCTAGCGGAAATACGGATTTTTAAAAAATAAAATCCCTAAAACCAGCGTCGTTCTACGTACGTGTACCTGCCTACTGATAAGGTTCGAAAGGGATTTTAAAATGGTACATTCAAGTGATTCTTGATAAATACCAGTGATTGGTCTTAAAACCAATCGGCATTTCTTTGGAACTATGTACCTACACCAGATTTATCCGGGAATGAGATAAAAACGAAAGCTTATCTCGACGCAAGCCACCATCTTGAACAAAGGATGTTGTTGTGGTAGCTTGGGGAAGGAAATAAAATAGGCGTAGACTGGTGAGGTTTCGCGAGTTTTGAAACACAATTTGCATAAAATAGTGCGACGAGGAAAAAGTGTATTTCAACAATAATGTGGTAAGAATTGAGGGAGGGAAGCTATAGAGAAGATGCCCTCAAGGTGAGCGGCATTCATAACGAAAAAAAATCGAGGTTAGGAGAAACTTGTTCTCGGACGGGACGTTTTCACTGAATTCAAATGCAATTTAACGATAACAGGTTGAGAATCAGAAATAACTGGTGGTTTTGGAGGGAATAGACACTGAAGACGCGTGGTTGAAGTTGTATGGCTTCACCGGAATGGCCGGATAACATGCGTTGTGGATAGAGAAACAAGTCGGAACCCCGAAAATCAGATTTGTGAAGAAAATAATTTGACTCACCGGGTAGTATACCCCCTGAGGGGGTAGAAAGAAGCTTGATCCCCACAGTTTGGCTGATAACACTTCACTATCACTTAAAACCATTCACAATCGCATACAGCCTGTGAAAAAAAATAAGTTGAAGGCTTTAATAATGACTGAAAATGGTAACTACAAGCCACTGAATGCGATACGACGTTCGGACGATCAATGAGTTGGGCTGCGGCACCGTCATTACCCCCTCCAGCTTGAGAGGGCCCAGTGTTGCCAACTCTTGCTTGGCAAATTCCCCTTTCGCTCCCCAGCTGAGGGTACAAAAACTCTGGTAAAGGGAGTTATTCCGATGCTCCTGCCTTCCCTAAAATCTGAAATAAAATAATCTGGTAAATCAGATGTGTAGGAAAATATAAATCACAATAGATTTTCACTAGAATTAATGTGAAACAAGCGCAAACTACCTACGACTACTGCAGAAGCCATGAAAACGGATTTCAAAATAGAAGTAAGCTTTTGATCCATCAAATCTTTCACATCTTTTTAAATTAGAGGTTTGTTCCATCAGCATGCATATTCAGTGCAACCAACATAATTTCAACACGCCGCCAATATACGAAGTGGGCTTGAGGAAGGAATCGATTATAATATATCGAAAATATCGATATTCTAATGATGACGATTCGACCTCCTCCACCCATTAATTTGCAATTATACGTCTTTGCTTTCGACAATGTCATTAGTGAAAATAGCTGACCGTGAAATCGAAAAAAAAGGATGTCAAGTTTTACATCGGAAAAGTTGAGCTCGTCGGTAAGAACACGTTTAATCACAGAAAAGTGCACAAAGGGGAGAAGTTCCAGCACGCAGCATATGATCGAATGAGCGAATTTTCTTTATCTTATTATATTTATGCTAAACAGCTTTGGAATTTGAGCACTTTGAGCGCTCATAAATTTCATGAAAAACAATTTGTTCTACAAGTATTGTACCTAATCTGCTATTCAAACTAGGTAGATATCTACCAATGATTTTGGATTTTAAGCATTTTTTGTTGTTATCGATTGTTTTAGCATATAGTACTGAAATTTATGTACCTTCGTTTTTCAGCATACTTCTGAGCATAAATTCTATAATGTTTTGGTTCGTAGTTGATTATCTTCCTTTGAGTATTCGACAAAAATATGACTTTTTTTTAAGCGACTTTTTGTAGAAAATGAAGCTATTGCAACGGCACCAAAAAAATTTAAATCAAAATTTTCGAAAATTTTCTTCATTTAAAAACGTTTTGCGACATTCTGAGACGAATCCTAGAGTTTAATCCATATGTATAAACATATGTTTGTATGCGTGTGTGTGTGTGTGTGTGTGTGTGTGTGTGTGTGTGTGTGTGTGTGTGTGTGTGTGTGTGTGTGTGTGTGTGTGTGTGTGTGTGTGTGTGTGTGTGTGTGTGTGTGTGTGTGTGTGTGTGTGTGTGTGTGTGTGTGTGTGTGTGTGTGTGTGTGTGTGTGTGTGTGTGTGTGTGTGTGTGTGTGTGTGTGTGTGTGTGTGTGTGTGTGTGTGTGTGTGTGTGTGTGTGTGTGTGTGTGTGTGTGTGTGTGTGTGTGTGTGTGTGTGTGTGTGTGTGTGTGTGTGTGTGTGTGTGTGTGTGTGTGTGTGTGTGTGTGTGTGTGTGTGTGTGTGTGTGTGTGTGTGTGTGTGTGTGTGTGTGTGTGTGTGTGTGTGTGTGTGTGTGTGTGTGTGTGTGTGTGTGTGTGTGTGTGCGTGTGTGTGTGTGTGTGTATGATAATACGGATGGGCTTATGAAATCCATCATAATCTTTCAACGTTCTTTAAAGGGAAGAACGTACCTAGCTGTTGTTGAAACTTTGTCATACATTTACATACCTTTCGGAGGAGTCCGTTGTCAACAGCAAGTCGAGTACCGGGGGCGAGCACTTTCGATGTAAAGTCATCATCATCAGGCCATCGAACTGTTTACTAATACAGCGTGTTCCCAAAAACATCCCCTCCCTCCCCCCTGGAAAAATTGTTAATAATGGGTCAAAAAAATATTTTTTTCAACAATCAATAAGGATCTAAAAAATGACAAAATTGCGCATCGCACACTTGCGCAAACGTGCGAAATTAACATCAACTTCGTTATTTTGAGTGGGAACCTCTATTTTTCATTGCAGATTTGAATTCTACGTGAAATTTCATGAAGAAATGACCCATCATTCGATTTTTGAAGTGCGCAAATCCGCTCTAAATTTGCAATAAATGTGAAATACTGAGTTTTTGAAGATGCCACATGTAATATGTAATGAAGGATTTTTTCGTGCTGAACCTCGTAATGATGTTCACTTATTGATATGTGCAACACCAACTTGGGAAAACCCCGAAAAATTGACAGAATTCCACTTTTCTTACACATTACCACAAATCACAAAGCGTACTAAAATGTATGTTTTTTTGGTGTTTTTCCAAGTCGGTGTTGCAAATATCGACATGTAGGTATAAACATATTACATGTGGCAATTAAGTATCTTCAAAAACTCAGTATTTTACACTCATTTCACTTTTAGAGCGGAATTTTGCAGTTTTGAAACGGAATCGCTCCCGTTTGCACGCACTTCAAAAATCGTGTGATGGGTCTTTTTTTCATAAAACTTCACGTAGAATTCAAATTTGAAATAAAAAATGGGGGTTCCTATTTTAAACGACGAAGTTGATGTCAGTTGCGCACGTTTGAGCACGTATGCAATGCGCAATTTCATCATTTTTGAGATTTCTACAAAAAACATCAAGATTGAAAAAAAGAAGAATTATTTTTTGACCCATTATTAACGATTTTTAAGAGTTACCTATTGGTGAGGAGGTAAGGCCGAGATTCGGGCAGTAAAAGACCAATTCGTAGGTAAAAGTCAAATCCTTCTTTTAAAAGGCCGTTCAAGCCTCGCTAAAAGCAAGTTTGGGTTAAATTGGCCCAAAGTAGCTACATAGTAAATTAAATTAACAAGGTTTTTTAACTGGTTAATAACTGTTTATTTACAATATAGCGAGTTTGAATTCAACAAGAGAGTTGAATACCTACTCAATGTAATACCTACGTTTACATAATTCAGTCTCCAATGTTGACAAATTCGAATGTGTATTTACCCGAGTAAGATAAAATAGAGAAAGTTAAAAGAAACATGACACAGAACGTTTACAACTAGATTGGATACCAGTGTAGAAGATGATAACGATATTTTTGCAAATAATAAAACTCTCAGCATTACAATTGACAGCTTAGTACTTTCCTATTGCGTCGGAAAAAATTGATGAACATTTGAAATCAGTTCAACTACCTATCTGACAGTGCCTACTTCACTGATTGATTTGATACGTTATAGCGGGGTAGTAATATCAAATGCCTAGCGTAGAGCATAAAATAAATTGAACTTAAATGTACCTATCTATGTAGGTATTTCGATTACGTTCTCCGAAAATAATTACACGTAGGGATCGCCGATTACTTGTATGAATACTTCTTACACTTTAAAAACGGTTTTGGAATACGTACCCATCATAATCTAACATTCAACGAGTCATACAAAACGAATATTTTATACTTTTAATCTTTATATTTTCTACTTTTTTATATTTTATATTTTATTTAATATTTAATTTTATTTTATATTTTATTATTTTTTATTCTTTATTTTAGATATTTTATACTTTTATAATCTAACATTCAACGAGTCATACAAAACGGATATTTTATACAACGTTACAAGGTTATGATGTTTTTCATACCTAATGAATTTACGCTTTTTGGACGCGAAAAATTAAATAATCAGTTAACATTTGATTTGTGGGTACGTCCTTCTTCTTACAGTAATTAAATGAGTAAAATTACGTTTATCAAGCAGGTAATGGAAACAGGAACAGATAAATTTACGTATACACTTCATAACTAAGGCATTGACTAAGCATTCGTTGAATTGAAATAATAAATGAATATATAAGGCACGTGGTAAAAAATGTACCTATTTAGTAGGTACCTCCAACTATGGCACATATTTGTAAATTTTTAGAGACAGATTTTCAAATGCAGCAATTATGCTTTAATTAAATTATTAAATATTATCCTTAAATTATGTTTAATATTATCTGATCTTTCGATTTCAGCCTAAAAATTTTAAAATATAAAAATGGAATAATTAGTGGTTGTGATATTTTCCAAATTACTTTTTTTTTTCCTTTTTTTTGCCATAACTAAATTACGAGTAGTATTAGTACGTAACAATTTCTACAACGAATACTGAAGCTCATTGAGATCACAAACCTAGCTCTTACTTCGCCTCATTTTAATTTATTTAAATTAAACTAATTAATTTTTACCTATTAAACTATTTATTTTATACCTATTCCTAGTCTTCCCCCAAAAATTATAGTTGATTACATGATTGTAACACGATTGTATGAATAATTTTGTCAAATCATATCTTGATTCATAGTATTACCCTACAAATCTACGGATGCTCACGTCTTATTATTGTACTTTCAATTTTATTAGTCACATTAATACCAATAACTAACATTAATGACATCTCTTTTATGAATGTATGAAGAGAGTTACGTGAGAGTAAGATTCTGAGTACAAAAGTTATACCTGTAACACTCAACAATCTCAAATTATTCTCAAACACGTTTTTAAAAGAAAGAAAAAATTGAAACCAATAGACGGAATTTCTTATGAAAAATCTTCAGTCACACATCAGTCACACAATTAGTTTTTAAAATAAATAAGTAAAATCTCGCCGCACTCAACACAACACATGTGCGATATCCAACAACATTGTTACTGTCTAAATATTATTTATTATTTAACCATTTATTAATAGTTTATAATTTATAATAGTTTCTAGTTTATAATTTATAGTTTATAAACTATTTATTAATAGTTCATAATAGTTTAACTATTATAATAATTTATTATAATAGTTATTATATAAAAGTTTATATATATTATATAAAAGTTGTAATAGTTATAATAATTATGTAATAATTAATAATAATAATATAATAATTTTAAATAATAATAATTATATAATAGTTATTATATAATAGGTAGTTATAATAAAGTTAGGACGTTAAAATCATCATATCAAAAACGAGGTCCAAATTTACTATGTTGATTCATGGCAGATGTTAGGGGCATTCTGGAGTTGCGGGAAGAGTTTTGGCGGTACTGGGAGGGCCGTGAGCCTCCAGCGTTTCTTCCTCTGCTACTGGCGATGTACGGTGGTTCACAGTGTCTTCTGGAAGGGCCTAAACTTCCTTCTTGTTTCCCTATTAACACATTAGATTACCTAGGTATATAACTTGATTACCTATATATTACCGATATAAAGACTACTGTATAACAAGGAGTTTTAAATATTAGACCTAATTAATGAACTTCCACAGGGAGCTTCCTTCACCAAGTAATTTGCAAAACAACATGCATAGTGATTAAGGGTTGCCATTAGTACTAGGTATATAAATAATAATAATATTATATTTATATATATATATATATATATATATATATATATATATATATATATATATATATATATATATATATAATACAGGGTGTTTCAGAAGTTATCGTCCACCCTCCCGCATTTCCTTATTTAATTGCGTAAAAAATAGACCCAACGCCATTCCTTATATTTTTTGTGAGGAATTCAGGAAAAGTACATTCGCGCCGACCACTTGCGTGCCAAGCCAATCGACACTAACTTCATTTTTTCAAACGAGAACCCCCCTTTTTTATAGCAAATTCGAATTCTACGTCAAATTTCATGAATTTACGACCCCTCACACGATTTTTTAGACCGCGCGCAACCCGTTCCGCGAGCGCGCAAAGTTGCCTAACTACCAAAATTGCACAAAACATGGATTCTGGATTGTTTTTCTACGCTGATACATATGTCGCTTTCCGTTTCTCGATTTGATTCGATTTTAGCAGAATAATGGCGGAAATTGGGTTATTTTGTGTGAAATATCAACCTTATTAGGCTTGTGTTTGCACATGACATTTCATAATTTTCCATTCCCTTTCCCTCCTCCTTCCTCAACTAGACTGGGTACCGGATATGGAGTTAAAAGAAAATGAAAACGAATATTTCCTTTGAAAAAAATTAATTAGGATTGAGATCAAAATTCCGTTCCAGCACTTTTTGAGCACATTAAATTGGTCACATTTCAAAAAACGTACAAAAAAAATCACTAAAATAGCTAAAAACGGCTAAAAATCGTTATGTTTATATTAACATGTATCATGTTTTAGCCCTGGGGTCCTAGCAATTTTTGCGAGTCAATTTTTTTCCGCGCACGAAACATATAGCGTTACAGCGATTTCCGCCTACAACCGAGTCGTTGCTAGGGAAATGGTACTTATTCGTTTTTCATCCCACAAAATTCGTTGACCATTCGTTCGAAAGCTCTCGATTTATCCAACAATATTATGTTAACTACGGTGAAGTGCGTGTCCAACAAACTGAGTTATGAGCATGGTTATATAAATAATTGTTTACGCACAGGTGATCATTCTCAATAATTGATATTGTGAACATGATTGCAACCGCTTGTTAATTTCTGATGTTTTCATAGAATTTCGAATCAATATCGAGGAGAAAACATGATACATGGTTGAAATTTTTGGTTCTAGAACAGAAATAATTTTTCAGGCAGCAACTCATTTTTACTAGGTCTTGTTTCAATGCTTCCAAAATCAGATTTCTTCAAAGGGCAACGAATAGGTATGAGTTGTTTGGTAGAATATTGCTCAAAAAAAGTTTATTAACTATAAAATAGAACATTCAAGAATTTATGTACAAAATTATGCTGAAAAATGTACTTAAAATTTGCTAAAAAAATCGATAAAAACTGTAAAAAAAGCTAGAAATTCAAAACCTCTATTTGAATAGGAGATTATTACTTAAAATACGCTTTTTGCCGTAAAAATAATATTTAACGATTTCCTTGCACTCAAAAAGCTCAAATTTCAAAACAAATTGTTTAGTTATATATGGACCAATTCCATGAATTTCATTCTATACATTAAAGCTCAACACTTTGCTTGAAAAAATAAATTAAGTACATAGATAGGCAGGTACTAAAAACTCTAAAAAAAACTATAAGATCACTGTTTAAATAAAAGCGCGGGATGCGGGAGGCTGAGTGGAAAGGGACATTATGCGATTCGATAATTTACTAAAATTCGCTCATAAGATCATGCTCCATGACTGGAACTTTTTCAGCATAATTTTGTTTGTGAATCCATGTTTTGTGCAATTTTGACTTAAATTCTGCTAAAAATTATAAATTTAACGATTTTTGGGCGTTTTTAGCCATTTTTTGTGATTTTATGAGTATATTTTTCGAAATTAATCAAGTTAATGTACTCAAAAATTTTTGTCCAACGAACTCATCCTTTCGTTTTGAATGCTTGATTTTTGGGCGCAAGAACGGGATTTTTATCTTAATCCTAAGGAGAGTTATCGTCTAGAATGACAATATATATATATATATATATATATATATATATATATATATATATATATATATATATATATATATATATATATATATATATATATATAAAACTCTTTATATTTATATTTATACTTTATATTTTTTTGCAGAATATTGCTCAAATAAAGTTTGAAACCTATAAAATAGAACATTCGAAAATTGATGTACAAAATTTTGGTGAAAAATGTACTCAAATCTCATTAAAATGTACTAAAAAATCTATAAAAACTACACAAAAAGTTAAAAATCTAAAATCTCTTTTTGAATAGCAGGTCGATATTTATAATGAGTTTTTTTTTGCTATAAAATGGTAATTAACAATAAATTTATTTTCACTCAGTCCTCAATTTTCAAAACAATATTACATAATATATTACGATAATTTACGAAAATTCGCTCATACTATCATGCTGCATGACTGGAACTTCAAGTTTCGATGATAAATTTCATCCTAATTTTTCAAATGGTTTTATATTTTCCATTATTTTACTAGCCATTTAATTCTTAACACAGATGTTTTAAAAACGAACTTGCATTTCCTGTTTTTCGTTGTTTCGTTAACTGTTTTCTAACTTTTATTTTTTCCATTATAAATTGAACCAAACAAAAAACAATAGAAAACAACGACCCATATTGATACTATGATACAGAAAATTAGGATTGAACAAGAAATTACCTCAAAAGTTATCATTTATTTAAACCTTTGTAATCGACTAAGAAAGAACGTAAAGACGAAACGCTTGCATACGAGTCTGCAACACATTGGAACATTTCATGTCTTCAGTTGCAGACGCGTAGGTATGTGTCGCAGACTCGTATGCAATCAGAAATTAACAAGCGGTTGCAATCATGTTCACAATATCAATATTATTGAGAATGATCACCTGTGTGTAAACAATTATTCAAATAACCATGTTCATAACTGTGCTTGTTGGCCACGCACTTCGCAGTAGTTAACATAATATGGTTGGATAAATCGAGAGCTTTCGAACGAATGGTGAACGAATTTTGTGGGATGAAAAACGACGAAGTACCATTTCCCTAGCAACATCTCGGTTGTAAGCAGAAATCATCAGAAAATCATTGAGCATATTTCGTTACGTAACGTAACGTGACATAACGAAAATTTGGTTGTGTGCCATAGCAAAGACATGAAATGTCAAAAACGTTTCTGTTATTTCAATTCTGATTTCTAATCGTTCTTAAACACAACCTTGGTTCATTTTTGCCTAGTTGTTTTACGTTTTTTCTTCAGGACCGTGTAACCAAAGATTCGAGCTCTAGCTGTAATAACTGAGATACCCGCGAGTACTACATTTTTCACAGAGATACTCTGATTTTGATACTCGATGTAGTTACCGTAAATATCTGACAATCCTAAAAGTACTCTACAACCCAGGTTTTAGTTTTACACCCTCAGGTGAGACAGAAACTTATTATTTAGATACATGGTGAAAAGAAATAGTTTATCGCTAAAATAACAGCATGAGCCTTTGTTGAATTTTAAAAATAATTGAGAAAAGAGTAAATCAGCGTTAAATTTTTCCTTAATCTACCTGTAAAAACCCTTTTCAGTGATCTATACAATGATTTTTTTCTCGTCTCACACATGATGTCTAAAATCTATTTGGAAAATGTCTAATTTAGGTTAGAAATATCTGAATTAGTTCAGGAAATATCTGAATCACCTTGGAAATATATTCGGGGACAACCACCGATATTTTTCCAACCTCAACCTAATATTGAGCAAGGCTAAAATTGTATTTATGAGTTGGACCTACCACCACAGACCCGTTGTGTATGTGCTCTATTCTTGTTCCCTTCTCGCTTCGATGCATAATTCACCTAGAAAGAGGATTGAAACATTAAGAAGTTTCTAGCCACGCTAGAATATGAAATTAGTTTATAGAATATAAGTCACCTACACATCGTATTGAATAAGAGAGAAATAAATTATTGTAAAAGTGCATGAAAATTTTGCCACAAATGAGTGGCTCCCTGGTTTTTTGCAATATTATACTCAAATTTTGTTCAAATGTCAAGAATAGAAATTATGCTGGCAGTGATGCTAGAACTTCTGCAACGGGGTTCGAGTATAGGCATTCCAGAAGCTGTGGACTTCCAGAGGTCCTCCTCAGCCCCACACCGAATACCACTCTACATTTTCGTAACTTATCATTTATTAAGTGTTCAGTTTTAAACAAATTTCATTTTTCAATACCCAATCATTTGTTCCATAAGTTTAATAATGGGTAAATGCTCATTCGGGAAAAGAGTGGGGGGGGGGGGGGTTATGGTGAATATAACGTTCCTTACACATGTATCCGTTGATGGCATTCAAGCTATTTGTATGCCCTGGACCAGCGACGAGAAAACCCAGCAAAATTGTTCAATTTCATTCTCAACCACAGTAACTTTACAGAAGCCATGAGAAGAAACTTAGCCCCTTCTTATAAAAATCTTTACAAGTCGTATATCGAAAAAGCAGGCCACTTTTTATACATCTTTATTGTGTGGGAGCTTGGCAGGAGTGAAATGAATGATTTCCTTGGAGCACTTACAACGTAAGTTTTTTTTGTTTTGTCCCGAAGAATCGAATGAATTGAATCCGTTCACTCTCCCTGGAATTATGGTTCTTCATTGGGCTAGAAATTTGACGGGAAAAAAGATCATCAACACGATCGCAATCAGTACAGGCGGGAACATAGTTAAAATCGTCTTATAAACACCTACGATCGTATCAGACGATACACTCGTAATTCCAGTCTGGGCCGGCCTGAGGGATGTAGCGACGTATGCAGCCGCACACGCATTGCATTGGCAATTTGGGTATAAAAAAAAAAAAAAAAATTGGCAAATTTTTAGAAATTGATTTAAATGTTGAGTAGAAATATTTAAACTAGAAGGAATTTTGTCTCATAACTATTACAGTTGAATTTCAAGGTAAAGCAATTGTATCCACAATGCCCATGTCGGTTGCCTCCGCTGAACGAAGCTTTTCAAAGCTGAAGTTGATAACTTACCTCAGGTCAACACAATAAATAAATAATCAGAGTAGGACTAGATAACAAAGATAACGATTGGCAGTTGTATGCATCTGTAGGCAGCACTGGAGGAGCGCTGGCGGTCGGATAACAGATAAGGTCCGATTTGAACTTATTTACTTGATTTTAACCGTTTTTAACGTGATTTTCGTATTCTGAACGGTACTCAATTATGTAGCAGGTAAATTCATCATTATTTGTTATTGCCAGTTCATCGGAATCACATCGTTGTCCGACAGTTTCTGGAGAGTACCTACTGAATAATACTTTAAAAAACCAGTTTTTTTTTTTCCTGTCGTCTACCTACGATTGACCCATCAGATCGGCTACTGAAAGGGATACTGCAACGGGCACGAGGGAGAGCCATGCTGTCCATCCGCCACTAAACGGATTGCCATCACGGACTCCACTGGTAGATAGGAGGGGGAGAAATAATAATAACCCGCAAGGCGAGGCATCACCGCACTCCGCCTCAAGGGATACAGCGATGACTGCTTTGTAACCCCGATAAAAATACCCCGTAATAAAAACTAAATTGCTACTAGATGATCCTTTCAAATACATAGATACTATTGATAAAGATATAACGGTACGTAAATAGTATAGATCTTAGTTAAATTAAGGTATGACTAGATGCACATAAATAAATATATCACAGATCAGAATATCACAGTGAAGATCAGTGGCTTTCAGGTACGCCAACAGGGACTAGACCTTGTCTGGTTCGGACAGAACATCCACCCACTGAGGGGGTGAATCCATCAGGTGTCTTTGAGCCATCTGATTAAGAGAGTTGTATCCAGCATATCGCTGGATTGCCTCTGAGTAGGGACATCTGAGGACATGTGGGGGTCTACTGCCCTTGACCCCAACCTGTTATTATTATCATTTTTGAGAAAGTAGGAATATGATTCATTTCATTGTTGTATGTTTAATATTGTTACAATAGCTGTGATACAAATTATACATATTTGACGATTTTTAGCAATTCTTTGTTCCTATTTTACCTAATTATCACAAACTGAACGTTATGTGATGAAAGCTGCTCAACTGTTTATTAATTCGCTACTGGGAGTTCTGATAATAGAGAAACAAACAAGGTTATTTGAAACCATTGACCGGCAGAGTCCAAGTAAAAACTCTTGTGCTTTTTTATGGCTATAAAAATTGGAACATCAATGTCTCATGGTACAATAGTAATGATATTAATTTTTAACGGGTCTTCTGGTTGGGGTACGGTGAGGTGGCGGGGTGGGGTGGGAGGTGGAGTGGCAATGGCTAGTGGTGGATGGATAGGGGGTCCGCTAGGAGGGTTAGGTTTTAACGGGGGCCCGTGGAGCCAATAAGTTTGAGAAATACTGGTGTAAGCTACTAAATCTGATAAGGTACTCTATATTTGGGCGTAAAACATAATTGATACTCCCCATCCCTGCCGACATACTCTGAAGGGCTCAGGGACCACTAAGATATGGTGAATAAAAATTAAATTTTCATGGTCAAACGTGGAAAAATTCAATGGGAGTTGAATTCAAGTTGGCAAAATAGTCTGAAGTCTATATGCACCTGTTTTTTTTTTTTTTTTTAGATTGCAAAATTAAGTTAAAAGGCAAACAAATACCTATTTGTTAGAAAGCCCATTTGTTAGTCGACATTTTTCGGAGGCTTACCTGGAAGAACGCCGACAAGGATTGTCGCCGTTTTTCCGGTGATCCGTAGACGTCTCATGCAGATATGAATATAGAATCTGATGAAACTGACCTCGATAACTCTGCCGTATAATTCCAGCCCATTAAAAAGTTTCCGGATGTTGGCGGCCTGGTTTTCATCTTCAAACGTTACGAAACCGAACCCCTAAAATTTTTCGGTAGGCATCATTATTATAAAATCGACACTTAGGAGTTAGGTAGGTTTTATAACAATTATAATAATGACTTTAGAAGACTCTACAAAACAGGCCTTTCTGTCCTTAAATTGGTTTTTTATTAACCTCCAACGTTTCTCCCCAGAAACTGGGGCTTCTTCAGGGAGAAAAAAATTCAAAATATCAAATTCAAGACTAGTAAATTTTTGATAAAAATCGAATTTTAATTCAGTTCAAGTCATCAGTTTAATCAAATCAAATGTAAATAGACTATATAAATATAGAAAGACTATAAATATATATATATAAATAAATATTTATATTTCTAGAAAGACTAGAAATAGCCTATATATATATATATATATATATATATATATATATATATATATATATATAATAGTCTATATACTGTAGAAATATAAATAAACCATATAACTATAATATAGTGTATTTATATTGAAGGAACATGGTAAACGCTATATTTCTAACCTTTGACCCTCTTTCATTATAAATAACCTCTGCTTGTTTAACGTCTCCGAAGTCCTGCAACACGAATAGTAAATTAGAAATTATAAGTAGGTATATGATAAGCAAGATTGAACGTACCTATATGTGCCCGGAGAGAGGCATAACAATTATTTCCTTTTTACCCAACGTAATGTGTGTGAGGGATACAAATTCAATTCTCTAATAACAAAATATTGGATCAAATCAGTGTCAATTGAAGCAATTCCTTGCTGTTTTAACATTAACTTGGGGAAATGCTTGTCCAACGGAACCACATTCACACAGTTTAAAATCCCAGCAATTAACGGATTTATCTACATAGTCTCTGACATTCAATTTAGAGACGAACCCAGTCCATAAGTGCAACTCAATCCCCCCCTTAAGTGAAGAACAACGAGTTTTGTTGTTCTGGTAGATGGGACGAGTGATGTACCCAATCTATCATTCCAGTCCCAATGGATGGCTTGATGTTCAGAAAGGAGAACGTTTTGTTGAAGCACTGGCTAGCCCCTGCAATCGAAGTAATGGTTCACAACCTTCCTATTGCAAACTAAGAGTGACCTTTTTGCGAGCCAGAAGACAAAGGACAGGGAAATCTCTATTTTTTCAGACAACAGATTCAAAGATATTGAAATTGATCGGCCAGAGTACGTTTCTAGATTGCTTCTAAGATTCACTGAACCAATTAGCAATGAAGCAATCGCTAATCCGTCCTGCAAGGATCCTTTTAGTCTTCTTCGCCCTAATCTAAGAGAAAAAGGTTGAGAAAGGCACAAGCGCTGGAGGTCGAAACGTTTCAGAATCCAGTTGAAGACGTGCCTGCACAAAGAGATCTATGTGCTGCGGATGGAGAATGAACATGTTTAAGAAGGGACAATGCCTCACAAGAGCAAATATGGGAAATTAAAACCATGTGGGGTAAGAAGTGAGGCTTGTTGGATCATGGAAGCGATAGTCATAGAGGTTGAACTAGCCTCACCCTATGGAACACCACTACGGCGTTATACCCCTGCATCTGTGTGCGGTACAAAGTTCATTCACATTTTCAGGAAACTTAACCAAGACACCTCTTCTGGGTACTCCCATCGTTATGGCTTCTAAGATGGATGGCTCAACTCGGAGCTGCATGGATTATAAAGACGGAAACATTGGATGCAACGACTAAGCGTGAGACTAAACAGTTGGAGGGACATGGGGTAGATTAAAATGCTGAAAATTATTTACTAGATTTAAAGCAAAATTTGGTAATGGTGGTACCAATGATATAAATGCTTCAGGTACAAAACCACAAACCAACTCGGAAAGTGCCGATCAATCGAGTTTGTACGACGTCTCCAATAGAATTGTCTCACATCACTAACCTTCACCGCAGTGCAACAGGCGGTTATGTTTTCCAATCCCAATCTTCTATAATAATCCAAGTCTCAACTCTACACACCGATACATGTCTTATATGTTTCTTTATTTGGGCAGTTCATATTATCAGAAAACTTCACAAAAAAGGCCGTTCTGTCCTTAAATTGGTTTTTTATTGTTCTTCAACGTTTCTCTCCAAGAAGTACAACGTTCAGACTTGGTCTTCCAAATCCCTTGTGGTAGTGGTGGATGTGGAAACACCAATGAGGGAGAAACCTGTGTGTCTGTTCCGCGTCGTTTTTTCGAAACGTAAATAGGATCTACGACAAGAAGATGCAAGAAACGAAATATCCATATCAAAATGACGCATATACTTTACAATGTATACAAAACCTCTTGAATATTGCAAACGGACCAAATGGATTCTGTGCCATGTATCTAAAAGATGCTATTCTATTCATAACTCATAAAATTTCTTTCCCTTTGAATTGTGTTGTCAATATGAATAAATTTTAGCCACTGCGCGTGAGGTACTTTTTGAAGTTTGTACGATTAAACCTGATTACTTGAGTTAATGCAATAATTTAAAAACAATACCAACATCAGTAACATACTTGAATAAATAAAATTCTGTTCCCATCAATTTCATGCGAGAAAGGTAGGTACATCATAAAGAGAAGGTTATAGTAATTAACTAAATAGTGGGTTTGTTGATATCTAAATATCCAATGTATGTTACAAGACCTTGTAAAAATTTGTACCTAGTAAATATCTCAAAATTTAAAATCAGAGATTTGTAAAATACACGATCTGATTTTCTTCCACCATAGATACGTAAATCATAAAGAGAAGGTTATTGTAATTAACTAACTAGTGGGTTTGTTGATATCTAAATATCCAATGTATGTTACAAGACCTTGTAAAAATTTGTACCTAGTAAATATCTGAAAATTTAAAATCCGAGATTTGTAAAATACACGATCTGATTTTCTTCCGCCATAGATACGTAAATAATAAAGAGAAGGTTATTGTAATTAACTAACTAGTGGGTTTGTTGATATTTAAATATCCAATGTATGTTACAAGGCCTTGTAAAAATTTGTACCTATTAAATATCTCAAAATTTAAAATCCGAGATTTTTAAAATACACAATCTGATTTTCTTTCGCCATAGATACGTAAGTAGTGAGACTAACTTGAAATATTTTAATGAGATGGTGGTCTTCGAACCAGAATGGTATGTTGGACACGTGGAGGCGTCTGCATCTTGGAGGCTCAGGTCTTCCTAAATCCTGAAATTACATTTAATAATAAGAAAGGTCAATATCAATGATGAATTAAAAAAAATATATATATATATCAATGATCAAGGGTTTTCCATAATAGTTATTAAAATAACCACCAAGGATACGGATTCAGAAGATCTTGGACTTGAATCGTAGACCAGCAAAAATACTGACGTAGAGGTTAAACAAATAAGTAAATTTTTAATAAAAAAACCCGAGGAAGTTGAAATTTGATAAAAAGCCTTTCTGGGACAACAAGAGATGAATAAAATGACGGGTTCCGTCTGATCACCTGACTGAACTACATTCTTTATTTATTTGTACGAATAAGTAAATTTTTAAACAAAAAACCCAAGGAAGTTGAAATTTGATAGAAAGCCTTTCTGGGACAACAAGAGATGAATAAAATGACGGGTTCCGTCTGATCACCTGACTGAACTACATTCTTTATTTATTTGTACGGTGTCCCAAGATCTTAGAGCAACAAATATGGATAACATACGAATCAAATACCTAGAACCAGCAGTTCCATTATTTGCATCTTTCATTATTTTTCTTGTTCGATTTCAAAGGTTTATTATTAAAAATAATTAAACAGGACATGTTTCGTCATTACTTTTTATAGCAGGTTTCAACACGCGTGGAACGGAAAATATATTATAGTGTTTTAGCACAAATTATAACTTTTCACTGTTTTTTTTTTTTTATTGGCATAGTATTTATTTACATTCAGCCATAATAATTACAATATCATCTTATACTAGGTTATATTTTACCTTACAAATTAATCATACTATATACATATTTGTACTCCAAAACGTCAGATAATAATAGTACAACTGATTTTCTTATATTTAAACATATTTGTTTCCATTGAATATAGTTAAACTTATTTCGTTATATGTATAATACTCGTGGTCTTAAATTTTGATGTTAGTGTTATTTATGAATTTAATAATTTCGCTCCAAGCATTGCTGTTCTTCTTCAGTAATAGATATTCGTAGTTGAAGGGGTTTTCTACTAATTTTTGTATGTTTCGCAACATTACTTCTCGTGTGATGCTGTACAAAGGACATGTCATAATAATATGTTCCAAATCGCCACATTCACCACATTCACATACTGCGTCATCTTTCCTTCCAATACGATGCAGGTACATTGGGCATATAGCATGATTTGCTCTGAGCCTACATATTATGCGAATGTCCCGTTTATTGTTATTGAACATAGTTGTTTTAAACCACGGGGTGAATCCTATGTGTGGATTCAACTTTTTGTAAAACAATCCTTTAGGACCTGTTTCAAATTGTCTCTGCCATTGGATCCGTGATTCTCTTTTTGCTAGTGCATAATATTCCTCTTTAGGCAGTTCCCAAGAAATTATGTCACCCTCTCTTGCGGCGCTTCTTGCTGCAATGTCGGCCTGTTCATTAAATGTTATCCCTGAGTGAGATTTAATCCACAGAAAGTGCACGCGAATCCCGGCATTTTTACATCTTCTTACTAATTTCACCGCTTCCATTATAAGATGGTTCTTAAATTTCGATAGGTTGGGAGCTCCCATTGTTGTTAATGTGCTAAGTGAGTCGGAACATATTACTATGGGTTGATTGAGAGGTCTATCATTAGCTGCAATGTAATTGAGAGCTTGGATTATTCCTATTACTTCAGCTGAGTAGCTACTAGTTTCTTCAGGTAATTTAAACTTCATAGTAATATTAGCTTCCACGTCAATCACCGCTGAGCCGACCATTCTACCTGTCTTAGATCCGTCTGTAAAGAGTAGCGTGCAATTAGGCCACCTTTGCTCGATAAATTCTGCTAAGTTTTCGTTGATGCCCATACTGCCATCCCGTGGACGAAAATGATTTACTTTTATTGAGGTGAACAATATCGCATAATCTGTGTTGTAGATAGAGTTGGAGTGATTGGACAGGAGGTTCGTGCATTTCGGGACTAAATTTATTACGCTTACTACCACTGGAGGTACCACTTTATTTATCCAGCGGATGTTGAATGTAATGTGGTGAGTTAATTCTATTATTGCTCTCATGGGTGCGCAATCGTACATCCTCTGACGTATGATGTATTTGTCGGCAAGGTATTGTCCTCTAATATTCAAAGGCATTTCACCAGTCTCCGCAAGCAACACGTCTACAGGCGTCGATGATAAATATCCTATGCAAATTCTCATACATTTGTGCCGTAAGGTGGAAAGGGGTTTCAAATTTGTGACTGCTGCTTGCCCGTACCATATGTAGCCGTAATCTATTAGGTATTGATCGAACGGTAGCGCGATAAAACATCAATGAGACACCAGGATCGGCTCCCCAGTTTTTATTGGTTATAGCTTTCAGAATGTTAAAATATTTTTCGCATTTTCCAACAACATGAGCGATATGTGTTCTCCATGTCAACGTTTTGTCAATAAACACGCCTAAAAACTTGAATTTATTTTCAACCTTGAATGATTTTCCAGCCAAGATTACAGTAAAGCTGATGCCCAATCTCCTCTTCCTTGTATATGGAACTATTACAGATTTTTCGTAAGAAACGCCGAGTCCTTTGCGATCACACCATTGTATGAGACGTTCGACAAAACTTCCCAACAGTTCGAGACCAATGTCTATGGAATGGCATTCCGTATAGACACATATATCGTCTGCGAATTGAATAATGTGAATACCTTCTGGAATAATGGTCTCTATGTCTGATACGTATATCGCGTATAATAGTGGCGATAAAATCCCCCCTTGGGGCAGGCCCTTGTAGCAGCATCTTGGTCCTTCATATTGGTTCCCAATCCTCAAATATAATCTTCGAACACTGATTAGCTTCACTATGTTTCTAACAAACCGCTGAGAAATACCCATCGTACTCATAGATTTAGACAGTATGTTCACGTTAACATTATCATAAGCAGACGCAATGTCGAGGAACATGGCCAGCGTTATGGAACAACTCGATAGGGATTTATGGATACTGCTAACTAAGATTGAAATACCGTCCATTGTGGATTTGTATTTCCTGAAACCAAATTGAGAATTTGGTAATTTATTATTATGTTCCATCCACCATTCCAATCTCATTTTGATTAGTCTTTCATAAGTTTTTAACATACAGGAACATAAAGATATCAATCTGTAGGATTCGCTGTAATTTATACGCTTACCTGGTTTCAGCAAGGGGATCAATATGTATTCCCTCCACTGCTCAGGGCTTTCACCTTCTTCCCAAATCTGGTTAAATATGGCCAAGAGATTGAGATGAACTTTTCACTGTTCAAATTAAACTAAACTTTTTTGTAAAATTGTCTGCTTACAACCTCATGCAAGCATCGACAACAACATGCAAACAATCGATTGTCCGCTCTGACACTCCCCCTCAAGTGCAGGGGCGGTTGAACTCAAGTCCCAAGCTTGATGAACAGAGAACATGTCTCGGTTGTGGTAATCCTTTGGTCATGATGTCCGCAACCATATATTCAGTCGGGATGTGTACCAGTTCCATGTGGCCTTGTATAGTGGCTTCCCTGACAAGGTGGTGTTTGATGTCTATATATGTTCTGTGTGGGAGTGATAAATATTGTTTTTGACAAGTTCTAGAGGTCCACGGTTACCACAATATATCAGAGTCTTTGTGTTGTCGTTTTTGAAGTTTAATTCGTTTAGAGAAAGCCTCGGTGCTTGAGAGAGCCACTGTCCTTTGGAAGCGGGACTCCCAGCTGATGGCTCCTTCAGATAGCTTGAATACAAAACCTGTGTAAGATCGGCGATCAATGATACAGTTCCCCCAGTCAGCATCAACATATATATCTCTCTAGCTTTTCATTCCCCTCCTTTTTATAAATGAGTGCTGTATAAATTGTTCCCTTCAAATACCTTAGCACTCTTTTTGTTGCAAAAAAATGACCTCGAGTCTGTAATTGAAATTAAATTGGCTGAGCATACTGACTGCATGAGTTATGTCCGGGCGTGTTGCCATTGAGAGGAACGAAAGGGATCCTTTGAGCATTTGGTAGGGGTACTTTGCCATCTGCTCCAACGACTGACAATGAGGTTTTGTCAACTTCTTGTTAATTTCAATGGGTGTCGAGACTGGGTTCGCTTCATCCATTCCAAATCTGTTGATCATTTTTGTAGTGGCTTTACTTATTAGCAGGTACCTACCAACTGCCAGGCCTCTACAGAGCATGTGCTTCACTGTTACCATAGTACCAGCTGTTCGTGATAGGCCATCCTTGTTTCATCCATTCCTAGTTTTATGCTTGTCGAGTACACTATTCACTATTAAAATAAATAAATATTAAGGCAATATTATTGCTGTAATTATTGCAAATACCTAACAATTTTCAAGATGTGATTGTTCCTGGGATAGCTTTTATCTCCCCCTTGTTTGGGCTATAAGAGAACTTTATTCCCAAACAGTGATGGATTTCACCCAGTTCTTTCATATTAAATTGTGACTTCAGCTCTTGTTTAATTTCATTGAGTTTTTAAGAAGGACCAAATCATGTTATCATAGCGAACATCACAATCGAGTGACAGCTCTAACATCACTTAAGTAGCTACACCTGCACGTATACGATTACTCATTTTTTCTCAGCAAGAAGATAAAAACATGTTAGCCTAATTTAAGTTAACAAAATGAATACAGGTATAGAATATATTTGAGTGGTAGAGAATACAAAAAAAGGTAAATTCAAACTCAACCTACAATTCACAACTCACTTCAACTCTTCCCTCGGCTGTCAGAGATGACGGATTATAATTGTTGAAAACTATCAGCTGAAAGGCCAACCGGTAGAATCACGATTGCCCCGATGTCTCATTCCCTCCAGTTTTGTTTAATTATTTTCAAAACATTTGTAGCGTAGTATGAGGACGACTGGTGTATTATTTCTAATAATGGACTTCTGCTATGAATGTGCTAAGCAGAAGTACAGTATGGTGTCAACTTTTGAAATAGTTTTCAAGCTTATAGATCGCTTTGATTTCGACGACACTAGATTCTGACCATTCTTGGACTAAAATAAATTAAATTGCTTACCACGTTTTTCGTCACGACCGGTCCACCCGGGGAAAAACCCCCAAATTGATCATAAATTGTTCATTTTCAATAGATCCAAAAATATTACTATTTTCCATTCTCAAAAGTATACAAATTCGTTACCTAATCCTCTCCAAATTTAAAACATATGTAGTAAGCGAAAAACCTATTTAAACTTTGTTTTAGCGAATTAATGGCTCAAAAAATTGTAAAACTAAATTTGTCTAACAATTTTTTCATGGAACTCTGTTTTGAGGCAATATGAAACAATTCCTGAAGTTTGTGCTTATATATACTATATATATATACATACACGAGTCAGATGACGCCAGGAGGATGCTTCAATATATCCTCAATCTATCTTTCCATTCGTGATCACGGTAAGTTCCCGAAATGTTGAGGTATTTTTCCTTTGTATCAGAAGTTTTTGTCACTATAGCTCTTTACTTTATCTATCACTAGCCGCTCCGGCTCGCTTTGATCGCCTGCACGTCCGGAGAGTTGAGTGAGGTTAAATAGTTGCAAATTACGTTCCTTTTAAATTTATCGGCTTATCCGCTTAACCGTTGAGGTAAGTTTGCTGTACCACTTGAAGGTAAGTAGACCGTCTGGATCTCACTGAATATATGTGTTGAGGTGTGGTATTTTCCTATCTTGCTCCTTTTCTAGTGTTAATTTAATCTTATTGCATCGGCTGTTGAACGTATTCAATATATTATCCGTTTTAGAATTATGTATAGCCACTAATAAATCATCTTCGTATTTGAAGATGAATTGGATTTGTACATTATTGGTACTAATAATATTTTGATGTATGTTATTTTATACTATTTTGCCGATACTGCTTGAGAGGCTTAATCCCATTTGCTGTCCGGACTAACTTATCCAAGTATTTGGCTTACTCGTTGTTGGTACCTTGAATGATTTATGTGATAGAATGGTTCCCTAGAACTTACCAAAGTCCTCCTGATGTAAATTTGTAGATCCCTGATAATGCTGTAAAGCGAAAGTACTCGGATGAGCAGAATAAACTTTGAGGAACAGCCGATACAATCGTTCTCCCCTCAACTCTCGCTGAGTGTATCTGAGCGGTTCATAGTGAGTGGAATTATTAGAAATGGTAAACCATACATTACATAACTACCTAACTATAATAGAACAATAAAATCAGAGGACCACGTAACAATAACAACCACTAATTAAAACTTTGATTTCTGTAGATTAGGATGCAGGGGTCTAAACACTAATCTCTAGTTCGCCTCGAAAGGAAAATGTCTTAGAAGGGAACCCAAAGTAAAAGGAACTCGAGATGATTTAATTATGCAAATTCGTTCAAACCACTTTTAAACTCGAACATTCTATTTCAATTTCGTAAGTTCGCAAAAGTTTTGCTGGGCCTTCAAAATGGAGAACAAAGAGAATTCTAGAAAAGCACGAGTATGCTCTGACACTTCGTTGAATAAATTTGCTTTCTTTCATTTTTGCGTATCTTTTCTGGGATCCAAGTATTAACAGAAATTTAGTAACATTTCGTTTGCAAGTCACATAAATGAATCTATGCACGATTTGTGCTTCTTCATGTGGCTTATTGGTAGGTATAAATTATGATGGTTCCGGTCAGAAATACGAGAATACGCCAACTTCGCCTTTTATGTAGCGATTGAGTGTCATTTTTCAATGTTTAGATCTAAGCTACGATTTTCAGCATTGAGTTGGTTAACCCCTAGACAATCCTCTATCGATTGAATTGGCGTAGGGTGAATAGTAGCATCTATCTGTGTGCAGACATATATTTCCCGAAACATTGATTTCTCACGATGTATCATCGGTCCCATTTCGCTCCGGAAGGTACTTGGGTACAGGTCTCGTGGTGACATGCAATGCTTTGAACTTCGTTGTGATTGGTTGTAGTAACCATTGCGCATGAGCATACCTGAAATTGATTGTTACGGACGAAACTTTGAGACTAACTGACCGATTTTCATGAAATGATCTGAGATTTAGCTGCTTAACTCGAACATGGTAGTCTGTGTGCCTACTAGATGGTACATTCTGTTGGATTTATGGTGTGCGTACCCAAACATTATCTATATGGAACCGATTTCTCAAGATCTATCGTCCGATACCATTAAAATTTTAAGGGTAGTTGGTTGAATTTGTATTCAAACAGTTCTTCTCGTAATTCGTTCTACAACTGATTCTATACGTCTTTATTACCATAAACGAGGAAACTATACTGCCCACTCAACAAAGGCAGACTTTATTATTATTTTTTGTTGTTGTTGAATTTCACTTTAAAGGAGGACACCATTAAACAGAAGGGGGAAAAATTTAGGGAGGACACTATGGTTTACCGGCGGAGGCCCTAGATATCAGGAAGATGGGGATGAATAAGAAAAGGAAGAGGGAGAGGGAAGGGGTTGTGCTCCTATAATATGACACGACCATCAGTTGGATAAGAGACCACAAAGCAAACCTGCCGAGATGCCTATTCTAGGATTAACACACTCATTAACCACTGTTGTTTCCCTTTTTTAAATTTTGATTATCCATGGTTTTTCTACCACACCAACCCAGCGTCTAAAGGAGAGAATGTGTGATCAAGATCACTTTCAACACCATCAAGTTCTAGGAATTCAAAATCAAAACTACTTCGGCTGTAATATTCCATGTCATAACACTGCAATAAGGTTAATATTTTGTTTAAAAAAGGAAAAAAACTCGGCGCCCCGCGCTTTACCAGGGGGCAGCCCCCACGGTTACCTCGGGGGTTGCACCTAGTTCGAACGAAATTATTGAAACACAGAATGTGTTTTTGCTCACGCGTTTCACATAAACTCGTGAAGCCCATTTATAATTGACTCTGATTTCGCGGTGTATCTTATCACTACTATGCCAAGTTGTTTTATTTATTTATCACCAGCGCAACGATTCACCAATTCAATGAAATCATCAGAAATTAACAAGCGGTTGCAATCATGTTCACAATATCAACTAATGAGAATGATCACCTGTGTGTAAACAATTATTTAAATAACCATGCTCATAACTCAACTTGTTGGCCACGCACTTCGCAGTAGTTAACATAATATGGTTGGATAAATCGAGAGCTTTCGAACGAATGGTCAACGAATTTTGTGGAATGAAAAATGACGAAGTACCGTTTCCCTAGCAACGACTCGGTTGTAAGCGGAAATCATCAGAAATTGTTGCAACACGTTTTTATTACACATAAACGTTTCGTTTTCGGTTGGAGATGCCAAGGCTAAAACACATTCTGTGTTAAAATTGTACAACAACGCTACAACTCAGATAAATTCTTACCGCTAGAGTCTTCCTTTGACGTTTGGCAGATGGGCGTGGAGGGATGCAAATGCTTAGAGTTTGTACGCTTTGGGGATTCATATGATTTTCAGACTGGAATTGGCAGTTCTGAAAAATAATAATGTAGGAATTCTGAGAACATATAGGTACTGAAATCACCCAAAACAATCAAGTATAAATATTCGTAAGCACGTATAATACCTATATGTGGCGAATATAAATATAATGTTATGATCGAGGACTTACCAAGTGGTTAATTTTCTTTGAAGAGGTGACTTTTGGTCTTTGAGAAATCGAGCAAAAGGGCTTAGATAGTTTTTCATCTTGAGTCTAGAGCAGATACAGAAAAACTATAATCAATACCAATTTGAATTGGTTGACGCAACAAGATAAAGCACAATTAAAGATTCTAATAAATTAAAGGGGACAGAAATAGCGGCTTTTTGTGAAATGTTCTAACTGTATACTTACTATCAAGACTTGAAATTAAGAGACCCAAAGGTCCATGTTTAAAGCCCTTTAAACGTATGAAAACTAAAATATATTGTTATAGAGACTTTTGAAAATTGCTTCACCAACTCATGTTAAAGTATTTTTTTAATTAAAATTCCTAATTTATTTATTTTTATATTTCAGTGCACGGAGTCCCGAATCTGGAATGCAATTTTTCCTAGCGTTTTTAGTTCTTGTGATGCCAAAATGAAGTTTATTTGTTTATTTATTTTTTTATTCAGTGCTCGGAGTTTCAAATCTGTGATGTAATTTTAACCAGCGATTTTCAACCAATGAAATCGTTTATTTGTATAAACCCTTTGGGTATTACAAAAATAAATTAATGCATTTTTATAGTGATTTCGAAAGGGATAATAGAAATGTAGAATAGAAAAGATCACTAAATTACTAATTTCTTCCACTTCTCTACAAACAATATAGCTTTATATTGCAATACAATTACAATAAAGAGCGCATAATTAGGTTATCTGCATAAACATTCACATAAGTATCGTAATTATATGGCGTATAAACCAATCGCAACCAATCAGAA
Source organism: Adelphocoris suturalis (assembly GCA_030762985.1). Lineage (NCBI taxonomy): Eukaryota > Metazoa > Arthropoda > Insecta > Hemiptera > Miridae > Adelphocoris > Adelphocoris suturalis. The sequence goes on from CM061041.1 coordinate 42,864,815, forward strand.
CCAATCACTCATCATCGTTGAAATGAAAATTGAGTAAGACGTCTGAAAAAGACAATGCGATTTAGTACAGATGAAGATAACTAAAATCTACGTTTACCAGGGAATTACATAACTGAGGGAATGATACATGATTCTACTCTTAATTTTAGAGTCTAATCTAATCGAAAATATCTATAAACTTCTTCGAATGTCATTCCGAGCTAGCAGTTCCTCCAACTGAGACTGGACAGACTATATAGGTATACCTAGTGTCCCTTTTAGCTAATTCGATATATACTCAACCAGATAATGGTTCCTTAACGGATTGTAAATCTTACATAGGAGTAAAAAATGAATTCAAAGCCTGCTGCTCCCGCCTATTACAGATCATATCAGTGCTGAGTCCAACTCTCGCTCATATGAGGTTATACGGCCGTAGTGATATCCTGTATTGCAGTCTCTCCCATTAGAAAAATCTCAAAAAGAAATTCAGACACACTACAAATATTGTGCAAAATGCAGATTATTTTGAAACTCAGTTCCAACAACGCCAGCTTCTACAGAACGCTTACACATTTTTATTTTTTCCTAATCATCACGGGGGGGATTAAAATAAAATGGATTCTACAAGAAGAATGGAACGTACTGTAGTGATAGGGTTCAAGGAGCTCAAGTTCTGTCTGGCAGTTCTTAGTGTTGTAGTGGCTCCATGTTCTTTTGGATGGAATGCTTCTTCATTCGGAGACTGAAAAAAAAAAAAAAAAAAAAAATACGTCTATTGGTAAATTATATTGTAGGCAAGAAAATATGAACTAGAAACTATGAATAATAATATATGTATTGATACTACGAGTGTGATTAGAGTTAGGCAGGCATAGTTTCATGGAGAGATATTAGATGTTCTCTTTACCAAAGGTGTGCCGTCCGATGAGACTGTGATGGAACTGATAGGACTGTTGAGCAACGTGTATCTCTTTGGGACAGGGCTTTCTGGTGTTGAGTACCTATTGGGCTCTTGACTGCCAAACACTTTACTCTGGAAAATAGTAAATGCATGTGAATAGACTGCGAATTTTGCATCTTAGACTTTCATTAAAGATAACATACAATATAAATCACCATCTTTCTCAATAATTATAGTGAATGACCTCATGCATTGAACAAGATCACAGTGCACTTACGAATGAACTGATCCAAGGACACAGGTGCAGTAACTATGTACCACCAGCTCTTACTTGTGAGACAGGGTGAGGTTATTCAAATTGCCTACTTGTACTGTGTAACTATACGTCTTGGCACTCCAAAAACCATTGCAGTTGCAACGCAAAAAACGAGAGCCTAAGCCCTCGCTCTCCACCGAATAAACCGCCGAAACTACTCTGTTAAATTTGTGTGGCCTTCACTGATCGACTTCCTCGTTACGCTCGCTTCCACGTCTAGCCGGGGGGCAAGCCCCCCTGACCCCCCATTAAATTACTCGCTTCGCTCGCAAAATGTGGCATGTAGGGAATGTAGCTCGCTTCGCTCGCAAAGTGTGGCATGTAGGGAATGTAGCTCGCTTCGCTCGCAAAGTGTGGCATGTAAGAATGTTGCTCGCTTCGCTCGCAAACTGTGGCATGTAGGGAATGTTGCTCGCCTCGCTCGCAAACGGTAGATCCCTAAGGGTAGGTTTAACGTGTGTAGGGAATGTTGCTCGCTTCGCTCGCAAAGTGTGGCATATAAGGATGTTGCTCGCTTCGCTCGCAAAGTGTGGCATGTCCCACCATTAGCGCAAATGTCTGGAAACATAATTTTACACGCTTACATATTAGTAGGTACCTTCCGACTACCTTCATAACAAACATGAAAAAATGAACGGTTCCAATAACTATACAATAGTTCGAACTGTCCTCTAGGATTATCATGCCGCGACATACCTATCTGAAGTGGAACAGGCTATTGCCAAAGTTATGGTGATCCCTCAAAGATTCCGCGTTGACTCACCCTATATTTTTGATCTCTCTTCAATGAACTGAAATCGTTTTCCGGTAAGTAAGGTACCTCTACCTACTAATCCAGTACTTAAGTATAATAGTTTTTGGTATGCAGTATGAACCTACCAATAATCCCGAATTCTTTCGGAGTGAAAGCTCCCTTCGTTGGACACCATCTTAGGCATGTGTCAAGGCGGCATCAACAGGCGGAAATTCTCCTGAGCTCGACTATGTACAATAGTAAGTACCAGAACTGAAATAACGTTATAATGGTTTCATAATTTAGGGTTTAGTCTTGATAATTGCATCAACATTTCGATTGCCACAGTGCAAAACCCTGTAAGTTCATTCTTGGCCGAAATAAAGGTTTTGAGCTTTTCCTTGCTCACGTTCTGTAAAAAACTACAAGATAGGAACCTCCAGAGTACACTGTAAATTTATGCCTGTAAGTTACCATAAAATCCAACGTAAATTCCTGTAAATAATGAAATTAGGTCTAAAATTTCTATTTTAAAGAAGGTGCGACCCTTAAGTAGGTACCTAACTCAAAACTAATGCCAAAATATACATTATCCAAACATCGTTCTGTCATACATATTGAAAAACATGGCCTTGAGACTCTAAAATCCGTCGCAGTTTTAACGCAAAACAACAGTTCATCAAATCAGCAATGAGGCTCATGATCATGAGGCTAGTACCCGATTTCGTATAATTAAAAAGTTAAAATTAAAAAGGTCCCGGTAATGCACCATGATCGTATGAGCGAATTATCGTAAAGTATCGTTCTACATTATGTTAAATTGTTTTGAATATTCAGGATTTATAGTGAAAATAAGTTGTTAAAAGTACCAATTTTATGGCAAAAAAATCTACAATTTTAATAGAAAAAAGCTTTTTAGATTTGTTTGCAGTTTTTATCAATAGATAAAATTTTTCGGCAAATATTAATGAAATTTAAGTATATATTTTTCAGTATAAATTTGTGCATACACTTTTTAATGTCCAAGTTCTTCGTTGATAAACTTGACTAAAATTCTGTTAAAAAATATAAGCAATGATTTTTAGCCGTTTTTAGTTATTTTTTTAAGCAAAATTTTTTAAATGTCACCAATTTAGTGTGCTCAAAAAATGTTGGTTAACGAATCTTTCGTTTTGAATGCTTGATTTTTCGATGCAAGAACAGAATTTTTATCTCTATCAATAACAACTTCTGGACCCACTGGTATTCCCGCCTCCTTGCTTGCTTAGCTGCTTTGCGACTTCCATGGGGCACCAAGAGGATTTCCTTCCTGATGCCCTGCCACGGTCGCATCCCTAACCTGTGGGAACATCCTCTGTACAAAAGCCGCGACCTCGTTTTCTAAGCCATCAGGCCTCTCAACAGCTCGCCTCACCAGTTCCTGCAGGTAAGCACTTTCATAGCCTTTAATACGGTATACCTGCTCCACGAGGCTCAACACTTCGATCTTCAGATCTCGAAGAAGATCGGAGGTCCCGGGGGAGGATCGCTGAACGGCGGGTTGTTGTCCCACGCCAGTCGGAGATGTGGGAGAGGCCCCACTGCTATTTGCCAGGATTGCATCCTGGACAAGCTGCTTATAGTGGGGTCTCAGGTGAAGAGATTGAAGGGCAGAAAGTGTGTGCATGGAAAAATGTGCTTGCAAGAATAAATTAATAATTGCGTACCCCATTACACACAGCCTCTGCCTTCTCTTCTGCCATTCGCCGCAAATCCTGGGCCTCTCTCGCTCTACATCAATTGCAGCGTTGGCCTGTACAGGATGCTTTTGCCAGACGTGAGTGCAGAGGCCACGCTTAGAACTGGAGGCTCTCTCACAGTGCTCACTAGTGAACTCCAGGGACATTGAAAGAGGAAGGAAGATAGGAAGAAGAGGACGAAGAAGGGGGAGAGGAAGACCAACGCCCCTGCCTGGTGCGCCCCCGAGTGCCTGCCCTAAAACCCCGCGTGCCAATGAGCCGGCGGGGGTTATGAGGCTCATTTGGTTGGTTCTCCATAACGGGGGAAGTGTGAGTTAAGGGACGGGAGACACTTTGACACGAGCCTCCACCCTAATTGCCAGCGGGTCATTCAGCCACCCTCTGGTAAACCAGAGAGCGCTCAGGTTGCACAAAGGGGACGTATGACCTTGACTTGGCTTGGGATATGAAGGAGCTTCGAAGAGACAAAAACACCCAAAGTTACCCTACCCCAGCAACCCACACACACAAACACACACCCCCACCCAGATGCACACACACACACATGTATAAATATGAAAAAGTATATAACTCTGGGATTTGTTTCAGAATGCCTCAAAACAGATTTCAATAAAGAACATTTACGGAAGTTATCATTTTAAAAATTTTCGAGCCATTGTAATAGCATTCATTTCAACGAAAATTCGCTAAAAACGCACAAGTTAAGGCTAACTCTTTATAAGGTCGAGGTTAACTCAATAAGGTTGAGGTTAACTCTTTACGATATTTGCTTTCGACATTTCAAACTAAATCAAAGATATTTATTTGTTGTCGTGCCTTTCATGATATTAATAGGTACATAAAATTTGTCTCTTGAAATCATCTAATATTGTTTAAGTACTTTTTTACTGTCATATTTTATTATAGTTTTAGATGGCGTTGCTTACATTTTAATATTATTTTTAAAGCTTTTGTTGAATTAACTAGTTGTGTTATAGCTGCATTTTATGCTTACTCAATAAATTTCATTATTTTCAAATTATCACCTATGCATTGTTCTTGTCGCGAGTCATCATCTATTCCCCAAAAAGACCAACTAAAGATGTCAACCCACGAAATGCATGATATCCGGTTTGGGCCAACCCCAATAGTCAGATCGCCGTCTCCTAGTACAGTGCATTCATTAGGGAGTTTTCGCAACGCTGAGTCGAAGAAGAAAAATCCTATTCGGTGCTCAAGGGAAACCGAATACAGCATGTAACCTCCCATGACGATAACCTATAATACTATAATCAATTTGTTTAGTTCCTATTTCAAGGTGGCATGACATGCGCATTGCAATATTCGCGATTTTCAAAAAAGGTGGTTGGTTTGAAGGATTCATCCTAACTTAAATTATGCTGATACCTTATAATGGATTCTAAAACTTCACGATCTGCCATCAGTCCGATTTCGTTCAAGGGTATTCGGGTACGAGTCTCAGAATGTCATCCTACTAATTTTGTTGAAATAGGTAAACATTGCACCTGCCAAACCTGAAATTGGTTGGTATAGACGAAGCTCCGATACTGATAGATCGATTTTGATGAAATGGGTAGGGAATGTGCCACATTACAGAGAAAATAGACACAGACAGAAGCGGCTGTCTTTGCCCTTTGTCGTGTATTAGCAGGTATCCAATAATGAAACGTAATTAGCAAAGGGAAAAAAGTGCAAAATTTTGTACATATGTAGGTAATGGATACAGATAGGTAGGTAGGTACATGTTTATAATATAGGTATGTACATCTTGATCGTTGACCATGTTGAAGTTCCCGATGCGATTCTCCTAACCCAAGGCGAATTTCGATGTTGCCTTAACAACTACCTACCCTTCCAAGTTCCCTTCCTTCTTCTACTACATCTATTTCTAGTGAAAAAATTAAACCACAGATAAAGTTGTTGCTAATTTGATACTTCTTCCATTATGAAAGAATTCATTACACGTTAGGTAATCTATGACTCGGGCTTAATTATGAAGATTTGGAGTAGTGTAGTCACGTTAGTGTGACTTTTGAATCGTTTCATTCAATCGTACAACGATTTCCTATTCGTGCAGTACGACTCCGTGGTTAGCTTTAGATCTGCTTTCTCTAGAAAACCCTCTTTTTGCACAACGACTCAGCTAAACGAATCAGATGAAAAACTGCAAAAACCCCCTGTTCTCTCACTGTTTCTTACTGTATGTGCATACGATTGGGAAGTACTTAGCATGAATTATTATTTAGCGGCCAAAATGCGGGAACTGTGATGTATAGGCATGATGTTTTCAGCTACTAAATGCGTGATATGTTGAGTGATGTCCTATGTTAATTTTCGTTATTGAAAACGTATATCTAAACTGGAACAAGCATAACAGTTCAGGAATCTGGGTATGGTTTCTTAATCAAGGTGCTAGCTCAGGAAATGAAATATTCCTTTGAATTGGCTGAGATTTGACTTTCATCAGTCAAGAAATGTTGGAGCACGAGACAAGAGAATTTTCAATCAAGGGACTAGTTGCTTGAAGGTGGGGCATACAGAGAATTATGTAGGTATTAAGTGGATCTGCGAAGGTCTTTGTACTCATCAATCGAAGACATGACAAACTTTTCAAAAATATTGTTATCGAAATCCATTTTGACAAACTTACAAACGATTCCTAGATACTTAGGTACACATAAGTAGATATATCAAATCTATTATTTACCATGATGTACCATGATGAAGAGTTGAGATTTTGATGGCATTTTCTGGGAATGTGCGGTTTTACCTAATGATTGCATCTTATCGATTTCATCGTTCAAAAATTTACAGTTGTAACTGTGCATGTGCTAATGTAAAATCCAACAAGTGCCATTCTGATGGCCTATTCATCCGAACTCGTCAAGTTTTATGGTACCTAGTCGGGAAAAGACGCGTTTATCATCCCATATTATTTCAACACAGTCATATCATTAGTAGCTGATGCGGATGCGCGAATGAGAAACCTTGTAACAAACATTACTTCAACACTTTCAATCCGGTTTTGATGAAATTTCCAGGAAATGTGCCGGTCAGGGTGAGGATAGTTCCCTAACAATTTCATTACTCAAAAATTAACCGTTTCCACTTCGAATTTAAAATTGAAAAATCCAACTAGCGTCATTTTCTCATGACCCATTAATCCAATCTCGCTCAAATTCAAAGGATAGTTGGGTCACGACAATTTGACGAGTTTTTGATAAATTTCATAATAATGGTATCATAAGGTAGTGGTTGAAAATGTTTTTCTAGGTCGATTTGTAGTTTATTATTGAAAATAATAAACCAAAAGTACATTTAGTTAATGTTATGTGTTGTGCGTACTGTAAGATTTATTTTTGAGAAGTGCACTAAAAGTATCTTCATAAGTTTCTCAAGGAAGCGAATGGATGAAATCAAAGACTAATTAAAGCTGAAACGTCCCCGATAAATCGAGTTGGATTTTTTAATTCCGCTTACGAAAGTACCTATAGGCCTCCTCCAATCGGCCTTCATACTTGTTCGAGCATCCGTTTTGTTTATCTTCATCCTCTAACGTTTGAAAGATCTCACGTATAGAAGAATATTAATGTTTTAGTTGTGGTGGGAGGTGAAGACTTTCCAGTGAACGCGTTGCCTCTTCCAGTCAGTGGTTTGCTTATGCTCAACCCTCAGCTTGGGAAAAAGGATTCATCAGAAAAGCTCAACGTCTCACGTTTATATCAATCAGGTTAGAATTGATTGATTGGTCTATTTATAATTTAACGCTTGTTGGTCAATTGGGTAACAATAGTAATATATTATTATATTATTATTATAATATATTTATTGTTGGAACCAGATAGTTTCCGTTTCATCTGTTAATAGATAGTTCAACACACCTTAGCTTTTCAGATCAAAAAATAATTTAGGTTATATTTACATTTTATATTTTGTTACCTATATTTACATTTTATATTTTGATGACGTTTGGAGGTATACCTGCAACAGATTTTTTTTAAAACTAAATACTCAGAAAGTTTTATCACCGAAACAGATTGCTCGATTTGTATACGGGTTAGAGGGTAATTTTTGTGACCGATAAATAAGTTTATGTTCTTTCACCTCCAAAATGTATTATTGAAATGGTTGAAACTGCGATTCATCACTTCTGATATGAAGCAAAAGAACTTGAGAAATAAGAACCTAATGAGTGACCCTAAATATCTCTGAGACCTATTTCATAGCAATAAAACAACGTCTGTTCCTAATCCACCGAACTCTATGGAATCTATTTCGGGGGATAATTTTGATGATAAAAACCTATGAGACTGTAAATACTTATGAATAGTCCACAAATTCAGGGTTTGAACTTGAACCCGAACCAGTACCTTTCAGTCAGACTGAGTTTTTAGTGTCTTCCAAAAAATACTGAACAACTGCACGGATACTGATCTGTTAAGTTTCCGATTTAAGCGACAAAAACGAGTTATTACCATCAGATAGATTTTTTTTCCGATCGTGGAGCACATTGTCATATTATGAGACATAATTTTTACCGTAATCCAGCTAAGAGGAATATTTGGTGTTCGGATGAATATGGAGTAATGGAAAGATTTGAAATAGCAGCGTCTGCGGGCAACCTTATATTTTCAAAATTTGTTGTTGTAAATTATATTTCTCGTTCTTTAACTTACTTTGGATGAAATGTTAGCTTATTTTTCATCTTCATTACAGGATCTTTATAAATCCCCCCCAAAAAAAGTCAACTAACAACTCCAGCAAAATATTTGTTCTTGGTAGAGCTAAATTATCGACAGATTTGGATTCAGCATATCAAAAAACAACAGACAAAACATCCAGAGTAGTTACCAAATATTAAGGAAGTATTAATTTTATTTGCGAAAAGTCTTACTGAATTTGAAAATACGAGTGCTGTCGAACAATGTAATATATCCACCTGTATCGATGTTATTCTCTATTCAGTACTTTTGGAACGAACTAATACTTTTCGGGTTGGTTTACTAATGAACCTTAGGATATCATCATTCACGATCGGGTTTCATTTTTAGCTCAAGTAACTACTCACATACACGGTTTTTCAATCAGAATGAGCGAGTAAAACGGTGTGATAATTTGAAACTTTTAAACAAACTTTTGAAAAGAGGGTTCGGACAAAAAACTTTTTTTATTCAAAGTTTTCAAAAATGTTTTAATTAATCTATAGGATCAGAGAAACATTTAACGATAAATAATAGGTCAATACAATATTTACAGACATAGCGATGCACTTTCAAAATCACTTATCTTCTTGGCTCGTAACAGCTTGTAACCAGCTTTTTATTTTCGCGTGTGACAGCAGAAAACGGTTGATAAATCTAGCATATTCCATTTAGGTTTAGAATTTTTCCACATATATTTAGACCTTTTCGCTTTCAAGTTTAAATCTTTTCCAGTTAGTTTGTCCCTGGAAACGGTCTAAATTTATGTGGAAAGGGTTTAAATCTTTGTGGAAAAGGTTTAAATATAAATCAATTCGGAAATGCTATATGCAATGCGTTAAATTACCAAAATTAGCTCGAGTACTCGACTGGAACTTCTTTCTCTAATAGTTTTCCACTGACAATCATACCGTTGATGTACCTCCGTTAACTGCCGTTTTGAACTCAAGAAAAATAATTTTGAACTCAAGAAAATGACTCAAAAACTAATCTTAGCGCGGTCAAATTAATAGGTACTTTCTTTAGCAGCGTTTACCAGCTACAATACAGTCTAAGGTAATTAGTTGAAATAATTTTGGATCGCGATACAATTTTATGCAAACTTTTACTTGTTGGTACACGATTTTACCCTTCATCTAATGGAAGGTACTAGATGAATAATATTATTTTGATGGAAGTTTCGGGCCAGATGTATTTTAACAAATTGATGTACATGTCTATTTTTTATGTGTATAGGAAAAAATACACGTTGGGAAATGTATAACACCGGAAAATTTCGATGGTGTAGGCCTTTATAATTGCGATGTAGGAAGCGTGTAGTTAGTTATACAAGCCGATCTCTTTGAACGAAGAGGTTCTTGCAACCCGTCATTCTGAAATCTATACAATTTGAGGTAATCCATACCCACTTATTTAGGTAGATAAAATTTACGAAAACGGAAGTTGATAAAGAACGTTGTCTGTTTCCACGAAAAATAAAATAAGGAGTCTCTTCATTTTTCGTGGAAATAGACAACGTGCTTCATAAATGTCTATTTTCTTACATTGAAGTGGGTTTCCAAAACTTCGTCGCGAGTGGTTTAGTTTGTAGGTAGATAAGTTAGAATCATCTCATCGCTTGTGCATTTCTTTCAGGTAGATATGTCTGAAGCCATCGATTTCTATCATGGCAAGAATATCTTGATCACAGGTGCTGCTGGTTTTCTAGGAAAACTCTTAGTGGAAAAATTATTAAGGCTATGCAACGTCGGGAAAATTTATATACTGATCAGAGACAAAAGAGGATTAAAAGCAGAGCAAAGACTCGACACTATTTTCCAACTTCCGGTAAGTGTGTAATAAATAGTAATTTTAAGATAGGTCGTAGACCCATAGTTCTTTGGTGATAGCTTTGATGAATAAATGCCAATCATGCGGCATCTGAGCGAATTTGCTTAAATTACCTATCGTATTATAATATGTTAAATTGTATTGAAATATGAGCAATTTGAGTACAAAGGAATTGTTAGAAACTAATTTCAAGGCAGAAAAACAAAAAAATCCCGAAATTCAAAAAGATTATGGACGTTTAGATTTTTTTTTCTGCAGTTTTTATAGATTTTACAGCAATTATTAACGAAATTTAAACATGTTTCTCCGCATAGTTTTTTCCAAACATTTTGAATGTCCTACTTAATTGTTGATAATTTTATTTTGACTGAAATGCCCTGCTAAAAAGTTTTAAATTTAACGATTTTTTCCACGTTTTTTGAAATCTTACCAATTTAATGTACTCAAAAAAGAGCCGGCCAGCAAACTCATCCTTTCGTTTGAAAAGCTTGAATTTTGGCACAAGAACGGGTTTTTAATTTCAATCCTAAGGAGAGTTTTCGTCTGGAATCACACACACATAATTCGCTAAAAACGTTGCACATTATTGCACAAAGATTTTCATGTCTGCATCAGACAGCTCTTGTACGCTGATCACTGGTCTATAAAATTATTCTACGTAATCTTTTGAGCACGATCAAAATGCAGGGTGACCCACTTTTGGGTGTACCATCGACTAGGGTTCGATTCTACATCTAATTTCCATTAAAAAAGTCCCCATTTTCTGGAAAGCTCTTCCTAAGAGAGTTATTGCAATTTTGTACTTTTTCGTGTTTTCGATCGTAGGTCACTTAAATGTTCCTTAATTTATAAATTATACTAACATTTGAGATCTCCGTTGGAAAGGTCAATAAAGTTTGCCATAGAGATGCACATGCAAGGGTAACCATCACATTAAAAGTTGATCATAAAAATTCCAAAATGCACTTTACAACCTTCACGAAACTATCATACCAATAATTACTTTTAAACAAAATCAAGTGGTACGCGAAAACCTTTGGTCCTTATTAGTGGTCCTCCAATTCAAAAAGGTTTAGAACCCCTTTTCTAGAGTGTGGCACAAATCTTTTCTGGACATCGTAAGCAAATTGCTTTGGTCTTCTACCCACCATGTGAGTGTCTACTGTGCCTAGGAGCAGACTGACAATACTAGTGTTAACTTGAAAATGTTGTGGCTAGTAGCAAAGAATACCTTTTGTTTTACTATGTGGTTGATTCTCATGTATTTAAGTGATTTTCTAATTCAGGTATTTGATCGATTGCGACAAATGAAGCCGAACTTTCTCAATTTCGTCGAGCTCGTAAGTGGGGATGTAAGTTTGCCAGGACTTGGATTGAGCGAAGATACGAGGGAATTTCTTATTAAAGAAATAGACATTGTTTTCCACGTCGCCGCCTCTGTGAATTTTCAAGATCCAATAAAAAGAGCGACAGCTGTCAACGTCTACGGAACCAAAGAAATGGTTCTACTTTGCCAGAATATTAAGCATCTCAAGGTGGCGTTTATAAGACCATTTCTCTCTCGTAACATGCATGCCTTATAGTAAGACGTATTCATCTCTCGTTTTCGTCCATCTGGGTGTTGGATACTTGGGATGTTAAGCATGATAACTCTAGAAAACATGGAAGACAGATGCAAGCAGTTAATAATAATAATAAAAACAAAATTCCAGCGATGCAACATGATCGTATGGGCAAATTTTCGTAAAATATTTTATTATTATATGTTAAATTGTTTCGAAATTGGAGCACTTCAAGTGCAAAGAAATAGTTACCTACCAATTTTAGTAAAAAATAAATGATAATAAATCGATCTAAATAATATCTATCAATTCGAAAAAGGTTTTGGATTTTTCGAATACATTTTTGTTGAAATCTGAGTGATTTACTCTGCTCAAAAATTGTTGGCCAACAAACGCATCCTTTCGTTTAAAAAGACGAGTTTTTAGCACGAGGACGGAATTTTTATCTCAATCCTAAGGAAACTTATTGAATGAAATGTTGCAGTATTTTATTTATTTATTTTTTAATTTTCAAAACTTCCCTCAAAGGCAGAAGGGGCACACCATTAATTTGATAAAATAAAAGAAGATAAATAAATTGAGTTGAGAGGACGCCCAGGCTTAACCAACGCCGGCTCTAGGGATGAGGGAAGCTGCAGAAGGATGAGGAGGAAAAGTGGGATGAAAGGAAGTGCCCCTATAAAATGACAACCAGTTCAAGTAAGAACCCCTCAGGACGCGGGTGGTGACATCACGAGGTACCCAACTCGAGTAGCTCTGTGGCAATTTTCCCGCACCACACCCTGCGCCATGACCCTGTCGCGGCCATGACCTTGATGTTATTGGTTGCCACTTCTCTATAGCTCAGAAATTGTTTGCCGCAGGTCGTTTCTGTCATATTTACTTATCTTAGCCCTCCAGGTCTGCTCCATGTCCATGCTGCCGCTGACTACCTGGACATCCAGGATTATTGCACACCCACCGGGCTTGACAGCAGCGATATCCAGCTTCTTGCCCTGATCACTCGGCATATGATATAGCATCTCCCTTTCAACATCCCAACCGCTGGCTGAAAAAGCGCCTACTATCTGCTTAGCAACCACTTCATGACGTAGAATGCGGACGCTGTGAGTCCGAGGACACTGCTGTACCACATGGTACAGGTTCACATTTTTACCCTGACAAGCACAACAAAGGGTGTCCACAGTCCCGCAATTATCTTGAACACCTCACCGAAGTGGCTAGTGTAGCCACCCGAACGGCGTGAAAATGGCGATTTTTGCGGGCCCCAATGCCCCCTGAAGCCCATTCCATCCATTGGGAAGAATTGGGGGATTCAGAGCACTGTCAGAGTTCTTTACCATCTACTGACTCATGCAGAGAAGCAGCGAACTCAGCAGATGAGCTGGGTTTGAGAGCAGTTGGTGTTGCTCGGTCACACCACCACAACAACTGCTGTCAAGGTCAGCAGCAGTGTGGGAGACTTCCCAGCTCGAGCCTCTAAAGGCAAGCAGGCGCTGGGGTCGTAAGAATGGGATGCTGACAGAAAGAGAGACAATACCAAGCCTACTGGTCTTGACCGGTGAGTGGATGTATGCACTTGGGGCAACAGGTGGGAAGTCTAGCCAAGAGTGCACAGCAGAGCGAACGTCACGGTCGTAAGCCTGCCAAACACTAACCCTTAGGTTAGCTTTGGCAGTAAGTACATGAAAAGGAGGCGCAGATTCTCCTGAGGCAATGGAGCCTTGGTGACACGAGCTAATGCTCCACCAAGGTCCACACGGCTCGTGGCTATAGTGGACCCATGAAGTTGACCCCAAGGTACAGCCAGACCTCCAACACAGATCTGGCAGGGATGGGTGTCTGTCCTAGGACTAAGCACTCATCATCCACCACCTTCTCCTTATGCTGGCAGCCCGACCCACACTTAGAAAATTTACCACTAAACCACGCCTGGCTGGCTGCTCAGAAAAGGCGTTGAGGGTAATCTGCATCATCAACAAAAGCCAATGCACCTACTCGCACCCCATGTGCCAGATCAAACCCTATTTCAACCAGCAGCTTACCCAAGGCCAAATCCATGACTAGGTTGAAGATGAGTGGTCACAGATGATCCCCCTGGCGTACCCCACGCCCAATGACAACATCCCCTGACATCTCGCCTACTGCCTCGAGGACCGTCACACCTTCATGATACAGACAGGCAACGTACTCAATTAAACGAGCAGATGCCCCGACACCTTGAAGGCACTTGGTCAGGTCTAAATGGCTTACAGTGTCAAAGGCCTTAGCGACGTCCAGAACGGCAAGATGGAGCTGCCGTTTCTTGATGCGGGCCAGCGAAATGACAGTTTGGAGAACTGTTAGGTTCTTCGCTATGCCATCCGCTGGCTGGAATGCTCTCTGGACGTCACCTATGACACCCGCCACTTGGATGCGAGGTGTCAGAATCTTTTGAAAGTGGCGGAAAACTACTGATGATATAGAAATCGGACAGTAGCCTCCAATGCCCACTTCCCCCTTTCATTGGGATGAAGATGGTCCGGGCACGGGTCAACGCTGTCTTCCCAATAGAAGTAACAGGTTGAGGATGATCAGCTTGACATTCTTTGGGGCTTTATTCCAGCATCGGGCAGAAATACTGAATGTTTCATTTTGAATTCGGGCACTTTGCTTCTACAGAAATAGTTAACTATCAATTAAATAAATAAAAGAAAATACAAGTACAACAACGATTGAGTAGTCATTTTAATACAATTCAAGCAAATTTTTCTGCACAATTTCGTCCTTAAATTTCGTAATGTCCTAGTTCATATTCTATAAGTAACTTTTTCTAAGTAGCAGTTGATCTGCTAAAAATATTAGTTAAAAGGTTTTTTGCTGTCGGATTGTGACTACAAAAAATCGTCTCAACAAATTAATTCTTTCAACAGGCTTTAGTTTTTGTTTCTACTGCGTATTCCAACTGTATCAGAGAAGAAATATCGGAGCAATTTTATACTCCACCACTGAAGGCTGACGAGTTGTTAATTTTGTTTGAGAACCTGAGTGATGAAGAATTAACCAACTCCACGGCGAAGTAAGTTACTGTCTATCCTAAATCTATTTTGCTGTGAATATATGAAACCTATGTAGCTATCAGCGCTGATGTTTGTACAGTTGTCCACACTGGACTGTTTCAAATATATTTGGATAGTAACAAGAAATCTAAATGTAGATAGAATATCAATAGAACCTAAAGGGAGAGAGTTAGATAATTAAAATGTTTCAAATAATCGTAAAATATTACATGATGTAACATATTGTTTTAGAATACATTGTTTTGAAATTCGTTGTACTGTTTTGAAATCCGAGCATTTTGAGGGCGTAGAAATAGTTAACTACTAATTTGCAGCAAAACTTCGTTCAAAATAATATTCAGAATTCAAAGAAGATTTGGAAATTTTAGCTCTTGTTGGGAGTTTTTATAGATTTTTCAACAAATAGTAATGAAATTTGAGTATGATTTTCTGCATAATTTTGTGCGTAAATTTTTTGATATTTCAGTTTTTTGTTGATCAACTTCTTTTGGCTAAAATTCTGCTAAAAAATATAAGTTTTAAAATGCCGATTACCTTCTACCCTCAGCTCATACATCTTAAAAACGGCTACCGCCACGAATCCACGTATGTAGAAGGTGTCTTCGTTCTAATATCTCCGTTGTTGTGATTTCATTGTTCCTGTTTTATAGTCTCATCCTCCGAAACAGACTCCTTAGGGCCTCTCTATTGAAGGAAAGAATCGCTGTTCTCCCTAAACATCCAGTTCATTTGTCAGACGTTCGCTAAAAGCGGCTGAACGTTTATTGAACGTTTCATCCTTAGGATTTTCAGAGGCTTTGACGTTTTTCGGTAAATCATAGGATTTTGAGAAAGATAGGGATAATGAGGAAAGTAGGATTAGTGAGAAATAAAAATCATGTTTATCTTTCGCAGTCCTCCGGTGCTGTTGAAACTAAATTGCTTTCAGCATTAAATAATTTCCTAGTCATTTAGTGATTCTGAATTGATATATTATCTTCACCAATAGCTCCTACAAATACGGCTTTCGAATGATTTTATTGGAAGGTTTTTTCGTTGATTGTTGTTAGTTGTTTTGACCTTGGTTGCTGCAGAAATTGTACGTTTTCACAAGGTCTTCAATACCTCACTTAATCTTTTAAATTTATTCAATTTTTATCGTCACCGGCATTAAGAACCTGCCCAATTATTGTATTGTTGCCTAGATTGTATTAATTGAACTTACAATTGTATAACTTCTGCCTAAACACGTGACGTCTGACCATGAATGCTTAATAATGCAGATTATTAACAGGTTATCACGTTGTTGAGTTGTTACATCCATCAACACCTGAAATTAATGCAGTTGACAAGGGAGTCGCCTCTGGGTCTGCGGGGGTAGTGCCACATACCTCCCCCTCCCCATTTATGCCTTCCACAACTAATGAAGACATAAATAAGTTCTAGTCATGCAACATGAGCGAATTCACGTAACTGATCGCAAAATATTGACATAAAATTGTAAAAATTGAAATTGTTTTGGAATGATTAAATCGTCGTCCCCAAACTATCCACCGAATCGGAGCGAGAGTGAAATGATGGACGCCATCCATTTTGGCTGATTAGGCTCTAAACTCTCTCATCACCCCAGGACATTGAAATTACGTAAGGAGCCACTCCCGGACAAGATGCATAAAAGTTTCAGCCATGCAGCATGATCGTATGAGCGAATTTTCGTAAATTATTGTGTAACCTACTTTATAATGTTGAATAATTTTGAAAATTCAGGTCCTTAAGCAAAAAATTATCAACTACAAAATTTATGGCAAAAAAGTCGTTCCAAATAAAATTTGGCAATTTACAGCAAGAATTTGGATTCCTAGTTTTTTCCGCAGTTTTTATATATTTTTTCTGCAAATATTAATGAAATTTAAGGACATTTTCAGCATAAATTTCTACATAACATTTTTGATGTTCTAGTTCATTGTTGATAAAAAATTTTGGCTGAAAAGTTTTCTAAAAAATATAAATTTGACGATTTTTAGCCATTTTTAGTGATTCTTTGAGCACATTTTTTGAAATTTGACCAATTTAATGTGCTCAAAAGATGCTGGCTAACGAACTCATCCTTTCGTTCGGAAAGCTTGATTTTTAGACGCAATTTTATCTCAATGCTAAGGAGAGTTATCGTCCGGAAGAACATATATATATATATATATATATATATATATATATATATATATATATATATATATATATATATGAAAAAGCTTAAACTCTAGGATTCTTTTCAGAATGATCGAAAACGGATTTCAATGAAGAAAAGTTTCGAAAATTTTGATTTTAAAATTTTCGGAGCCATTGCAATAGCTTATTTTTCAACGAAAATTCGCTAAATAAAATGACAGCTCTACCATTATCAGCCTGATTATAGATTTTGGAAGGTCTAGTTATGTCCTTCTAATCTCCTTGAAAATGGGAAGGTCAGCAAGCAGTAGGGGATTCCACTCTACCTAGTGGATCTTCCATAGTTTCAGACTCTTTCCGCCGTAAGCAATCGAAAAAATTTAGATATTAAGGAAAGACGTACCCATGATCTTTTGTTTCTCCGAAAAACGGTTTTTTTTTTTTTTTTAAGCAGATTTCAATAAAAACCAGCGCTGCGCGACTCGTTAGCTGCTCTCCCCTTGTCCCGCTGAGGAGACCCCAGAACGCTTTTCGCTTTCACCTTGAGCCTCGTATAAACATTGGAGCAACATGGAACACGCTCCTTTTCAAATTTTAGCGTCACAGCTTGAACTGTAAAGAACTTAGCTCCGGATCTCACTCAGCAAATCTGAGTGGCTCTTGACTTCATTATTCGTTTCTAGACTTCATGGAAAGTTCAAAATAAATAATCAACATGGGCAAAGAAAAAACTACTATATAGCAAATATTAATGCAGAACAAATAACTTTAAAGTGCGTGTGCAAACTACGGAAAACACCGAATTATCAATAAAATGTTAGACAAAGACGCTAAACCAATAACAGTATAGGATCCACAAGAGTAGATAGAAAAATGGATAATGAAGACACTATGAACAACCGGATTTAAGCGCAGTGAAGCATAACGAAATTGTTGAAGACTTAATTTGAAAGGATCGATCCCGAGTAAATGGAAATCTCGCTGCATACAGATCATTGGAGAATTAAATACGTAGTTGGTGGCAGCGCAGCGAGTGTAAAAAGTAGGGTTGGTGCGAGTATTGTAGGTTCGGGTGAAAAAGTTTAAGGATTTCAATAATTGGGAGAATCGAACGTACCTTTTTATTTATACGAAAATCCCGCATCAAAATATTTTCTGCAATGTTCGAGAGGCACCAATCTGCTCGGACTCATGGCCGCTCCCATCTCGAAATCGTCATATATTTGGCTGTATATATGCCAAATAAATGTATTTTTTTAAACCATACTTAAAAGTAACAAGTCATACACCGAACACATATACATACATACATACATACACTTGTACCACATATTAATAGGTTATGCAAAAACTTCTTACTCAATTTCCATCTTATGGATAAGTAAATTTGCCTCAAATTCTCAGTTGGAATTGGATGTTAAGTTTTCCCACTAGTTCTCTTCTAAGTTAAGGACTCTATAATTGCAAATTGAAACTGAGCACTACTCCAAACCACAACATTTTAGAAAATTCATCAGAGAATTAAAGCACTAATATACCTTTTATAAAGTAGGAAAGGCTTATGCCAAATCTACCATCGCCCTTTATCATGACTCTCTTATTTCATGTTTAAGGTACTTGGAAGGGTGGCCAAATACATACACATTCTCGAAGTGTTTAGCGGAAGATGTCATAAAGACTCATGCTGTAGGAATACCTACGTGCGTGGTGAGGCCAGGGGTCGGTAAGTAACTTCACATTTTACTTAAATTCATTTAGGTAAATAAACGCTGGTCCTTGAGGGAATACCTCTTAGGCCTAGACTAACGCTGAAGACAGTCCTCATACATCATCCACAAGGCGTCAAAGATTCAAAGAACCAAACGATTAACCAGGCCGAACGACTACACTAAAGGGCTCGAAATATCGTTCCGATCCCTCCCTCCAATCTGTTCTGATCCGGAACAAAACGAAAAATCATTTTCGGGATAAAGTTCCGGAAAGTAACGACGTTTTAAAGTTCCGCAAAATAAAGTTCTGAGCCGGAACAAAATCTACTGGAGCGATATTGTTGGTTCCGGATAATTTCGTTCTTCTCTGGAACGAAAATTTCGTTCTCGTGATTTCGTTCCGCCTACTATTTTGCTATATTCGTTAGCTAAACATGATTCTACATCTAGTTTGTAACTCCACGGGTTTTTATGGGTGAAAAATGGGTCGAAAAATGAGGTTTTTCGAGTTTTCTCTACGTAGGGTCGTGTATTGTCCCATTCCTGTTTATGTAGACTTGAATAATCAGTTTTTTGGTGAATAGGTGACTAAATATGATACAATATCAGGGTATTCTCCCTGGGTGTATAGGCTTAGTTTAAGACTGATTATCGTGGTTTAGGCCGCAAAGGAGGCCCGAAATGGATGTAGGTAAGGGAAGGGCTTGGAAAGTTTTTAGGACGTCCCTCTGAAGCTATGTCTTATAGGCAAGGCTTCGTTAACAATAGGGACGCCTATTGGAATTGATCCAGGGGGGTGGGGGTCAACCCATGCATGAATTCAACCCAGGCTACGATTCTCAACCGATTTTCGTAATTCTTATTTGGTTCAATTCCAATTTTAACATTGGTGTGCAACAAACCTTGGGAATTTTGGATTTCCTGCCGTGGTGGTGGTGGAGGTGATAATTACCGATTCTTTCATACGCTACCCAAGCTACAAATCTCGACCAATTTTCGTGATTCTTATTTTGTTCCATTACGAATTCAATATAGTTTTGGAATGCGTGTCAGGAGTTTCAAATTTCATTATGGAATGGGGTGAATGGAGGGGGTAATAGTAATGACTCATGATGTTTCAACTATTTTCGTCAGATTTTCGTTATCTCATTTTTTTCAATTGTGAATTTGATCTAGCTTTGAAAAATATGTCAGGAGTTTAAAATTTCATGCTGGAAGTATTTTGATGGAAATTTAATGTCGGTGGAGGGGATTAATGGAGAAGAAGGGTAGTTCCAAGAAGTCACCATCCCTTATTTTAACTCTCACCAAACTTATGTACAATCCATCCATGGAGACGTCCCTGAAATGCATGCATTTCTAACCAATATGGGACCTTTTCCGTTGATTCACTACCACCCCTTTTATTGGCTTCCGTTAATTCACTATCGCTTGATATATGTTCTATTGTTCTAAAAACTGTTCCCCTATCATTTTTACGTCCACTGTGACAAAATAGATCAGAGTGCTGTGTATAGTTTGGTGGTCTGGATGCTCACAAGCTCGCATCTCAAAAATACATAACATCAAGTAGACAGTCCCTTAGTAAAAATCCAGAGTAGTTGTACATACAGGTCAGAATGAATGAATGGTAGTGAATTAATTGAAAAGATCCCCATACCATCATACCTAGATTGAAGCACGCCATTTAAATTTTTTCCACTTTTTTGTTTGTTTATAAATTCTCTAACGCTCTGGCTTTCAAAATATCCTCGAAATTTTGCCGTATCTCTTATGGATGACGATTATTGATTTTTCTGATTGTACCTTGAGCCATCAGCTAATCATGATAAAACCCATTATTTCATTCATCTTTCGATGTCAGAGGGAGGTTCCCTTTTACATTTCAAGTTCCTAGGAATCAAGTCTATGATAAATTTAATCCCAAAGAATCGATTAAAACCACCCGCAACGCTGTACATTGAATAGTTTGCTTTCCCCAAGGTCTTGAACATCGAAAAAAAAACCTTCGAATTTCTAAGCGCGAGAAGAAGGAGAAATCACGCGCTGCTACCGGATCTATTGAATAGACGATCAAGCTCGAAATGCCATCAAAAATCACATGATAGTGATAATGGAATATAATATATAAAAATTGTCTTGTAAATATCAGCTGATAATATATAATTCCAATATTAGAATTATCAGGTGATATAGTTCCAATGGAATTTATTATAACGTTGCGAAATTGAATTTATTAACTGTTGCCCATGCGATGCACCTACTAGTGGAATATTGGTGCCTAATTACTAAATTTCATCTCTTAAATTGCTCCCAAGTCTATCTATAGGTAGCGGAAGCATTGTTTTCACTTTCGGGAAATTTAAAAGTTGTGGTCTCCACTAAAATCAAACGGCTGTTGTTTTTCAACAGTGGTAAAATGTTCACTCGCATTTTACGTTTTAGGCTATTCTGAACAACTTTCGTTCCGTGTCTTTCCCTCTCTATCTCTGTGTGTATGTCCGCAAATCCTTGTAACCAGCCTAATTTTCACAATATTCAACCGGTTCTTACGAATTTTCGTGGTATGTGCTGGTTAGGGTGAAGATGGTCCCTTATGAGTTTCGCTGTTCCCAAATAAATGCTTCACTGGGCGCATGCGATAACTTAAATTCAATCAACAACCATTTTCTCACGCTTCCGTTGTCCGATCTCGCTCAAATTTAGAGAATAGGTGGAAGAGGTTAATTTGTACATTCCTTAACAATTTCAATATAATCCTATCATTAATAGCTATTGCGCATTAATCATCATTAACAGCTATTCCTTTTTAAACGAGCCTAATTTCAACAGTTTTCATTAGATTTTGGTGAAATTTTCAGGGAATGTGCGGGTAACGCTGTAAATTGTCCACCATTAATTCCATACACTACAAATCCATTTTGCGCATGCGCAAACTTAAATCTCTTCAAACATAATTTTTTTACGCCCTAGTCGTCCAATCCCTCTCAAGTTTGGTGCATAGTCAGGACAATGATTTAATTATTCCATGTTAATTTCAACCTGATTGCATTATTATCTCCTCTATTATTAGCTCCTAGGCATGCGCGAAAGTTTACTCCGAGAACAAGGTCTAGTTTTCATCAGATTTTGATTAAATTTTCTGGGAATTTGTGGGTTAGGCTTTAGATTGTACTTAGGTACCCTACCAATTTCATTTTTCTCAAATCTTTACTCCAATCTGTGCATGCTCTAACGTAAATTACTTTAAGCATCATTTTACCGTTTTTTTTTTTTTGTTTTTTTAAAACATGTTTACTGTGAAGCGTAAAATTGCGGGGTCTTGGAACTGTAAAAGTTTGAACCCTTCTCGGAGGCACGATGTGCCATGTTCTGATCATATATTACATACGGGGTTTAATAATTATAGACCAATGATCTGCGTAGAAGGGCTATCGATTACGGAAATAATAAACCATTGTGTAATAATTTGCAGCGTTTTTAGATGCTATCTTGCGAGCATCCAGACCATCAAACTATACACAGCATTTTGATCTATTTTGCCATAGTGGACGTACAAATGATTGGGGAACAGTTTTTGGAACAATAGAACATATTTCAAGCGTTTCTGTTTCTATAGAAAATTGTTTTGCGGTCATATAACGAAAAAGACCCCTAGTGGGAACCTGCTTGAGACCTCTGTACGGTGTTGAAAGAGGCGCCTCTTATCTTCTTGGAATTCATATCTGTATGATATCCTGCTTCAGAATCGAGACGTCAAGGGTAAACAAATTGTTCAATAAACTGGTCATCTGTGCTCCCATTCCTCTGCCCAGAAAACCTTCTGACGTATTACTACCCTCGCCACAATTTTTGGAAGACGTGTTTCAGCCATCCCACCAACTTTCAGAATATATTGAAGAGGAAGATCAAGAGTTAATGTTGAAACTGTCTCCAACGCTGTTTCCATGTGAATGATATATGAGGGGTGTATGATGGCAACAAAAAGAGCTTAAACTAATAAAAGTATGTAGTTTTCCCTCAACATACTCATATCCGCTAAAATCCCAGCATTGAGCACTATAACACAATATAGCCCGGACCACTGCATTGAACACCTGAGCCTTTGCCTGGATCGGAACCTCTAGGCTTGCGAAAAGATTACGATTAGTTTTGTGAACGATATCCTTGAAGTAATAATCATACCCAGGTATCGGTGTTCATTCACAATGTCAATAAAATTGCCTTGCAACATCAACCTCATATTGCCTGCTCGCCAAAACGTCAATATTTCTTTGCAAATCTTCTGTAGTCTCCGTTAGCTCAACCAAGTCATCGGCATAGAGCAAAACTTTTATAATCACATCACCCACCTCGACTCCACATACAAGCCTGTGGGCAGATCATCGTGTACCTACTATATTATTAGTTATTTCTTTTTATTATTATATCAAGACATTACAGTGACAATGTTCCAATTCAAGAACAGATTGATTTTATTATTAATTTATTATTTTTATGTTGTTTTTTCTGGGTGATTAATAATTCAATTAAGGGGTTACTTTACATGTTTTCCTGAAGATGGACCAAGGTGTGGTCTGAAACGTTGATTGAAATAAATGGTAGAAATTGTCTTAATAATTGTGTTAGTCTTACCTAGTATCATGACAAAATAAGTTCATGTTTATTTGTAAACAAGAGGATTACTCGTTTGTAAAAAATCCTTCGGTGAATTTGTCCTATCGAAATACAATTCAAGTTTGTTAAAAAGCAATATTGTGTACCGTGTTTTGTGATTAGATCGTTCGTGTTTGTGAGTAGGTTGTGTCCGCGCCTGTGCTCAGCACTAAATTCCTCCTATTTTTCAACATCTGGCATCCCTTGTGGGGACGATTGCAACAACGAAGATCGAACGTCTACGATCCGAACGTGCACAAATAAGAAGATTCTTCACGACTGCTGCAAAGGTTTGTGACGATGTTTTAGGAAAATCTGAGCCGTCTGTTAAACAATTGAATGTTGATTTTGCCAAACATAGTGACAAAGCCGATAGACTGTTCCGACTTGATGATCAATTAAAGGATCTTTTGTTTGAATGCCTAAATGAGGTGAAAGAGGAGGATTTTGGCAAGGAGTTTGAATTGGTTGAGGGCTACACAGATACATGGTTAACACTTCGAGCTAAAAAAATGAGCTTCTGGAAGATGTTAGGGTTTCTACTGATTGCCACTCAGTTGTCTCATCGGATGCTCATGTTGACAATATTACTCTGAAGTTACCCAAGTTAGATCCACCGAAGTTTGACATCAAACCTATAACGTGGATCAGTTTTTGGGTGTTTCAAGAAAATCCATGAAAGGGAGGACCTGCCCCTGAGGATAAATTTCAACTGTTGTTGCGTGTGGCTAAGGACGGTACCCAGGCCAAGGAGCTATTCAACAGCTTTCCAGCTTCTGCCAGCAACTATTACAAGGCGTTGATCAACCGAAGAACCGTTTCGGTAGAAATGAGTTGCTCATTGAGTTTTATGTTGGTTCAGATGCAGGGTTCAGGGAAGATTTCTCTTACTGTGGCGCAACTCTATGATAGACTGGAAACCCAATTGATGACGTTTAGTTGGAGAGTTTAGGCGTGACCTCTTAAAAATATGCATGCATGCTCACTCCGCTTGTTGAGTCTTCCCTGCCTGAGTCCATTCTACGTGAATGGGAGCGCTCGCGAATATCTCGCCTCTTACTCGAGGCTGCTGATCAAATGAAGATGCTGCTCGAATTTTTGAAGAGTGAAGTTGAAAGCGAAAAGCGTCTTTTGCGTGCAAAGAGTATGTACTCCCTCCCTAAAGAACATTTTAGTGTATAAGCCCCACTTTTATCCTGAACATTGATTTTGTCTTTAACTAATGTGTGTTCAGTTATTGTTTGTTACTGATGATGGCCTAACCGTCGAAATCGATTTAACATTGTAACTTTTTATTTTTCGTGGAAATAGACAACGTTTTTTTCACCAACTTCCGTTTTCATTTATATAGGGAGTTCAGAGGATGCATAAAAGAGCATATCAAACAATTAAGTTGAGCATTAAAGCTCGGGTTCCTGCGCATTATCTAGGAAAATACAGCTAGCATAACTAATAACTACATTCCATTGATGAGAATAATAATTCCCAGATAAATTCATGAGAATTGATTTGCAGTCGCGTGCACCAGAAGTGAGCCAATTGAAGGTTGGATTGACAACTTTTATGGGCCAGGCGGATACATTGCTGGTATATTGGCCGCCCAGATCAGGCTGGGCCATTTGGATGAGAAAGCATTGCTTCCGCTCGTTCCTGCGGATTTGTGCATCAACGTCATGATCGCAGCTTGCTATCTCACCTCAAAATCCGGGTAAAATACCAATATATTAATAAATTAATGTTTAAAGATAAAATAGAAGATTTTACGTTATAAGTACATCGTGTTAGTATAGGATTACTTGAAACCCAAAGGTACGTAATCCAGACACCTGTATTGGAATTTCAGATTTAACACTGATTGAAAAGTAGGTTGAATAATAATACCGCCATGTGGGGTGAGACCTGCTAGTTGTGGAATAACTATATAAATCAATAAAATGTCTAAACATGTCATAATGTGGGCAGCACAATAATTTAGACTGAAGTATGATGAAAAATCCCAACACCATTCATAATAAATTCATGAAATTTAGAGGGGCCATTGGAATGTCCCAAACTAGGTAGGTACCATAAAAAATTCAACCATAGATATCGGATGAAAGTTTTCAGGAATAGTTGACGTTTTGCGTTCGCACAAGAACAGTAGCCCGTAGCAGTAAAATTCCAATTTATTGATCATTGAGCTCGAGGTCACCAATACACCAGCCATACACGAGCGGGATTTCCGATGGTTTGTCATATTTTGTAGGAAACCTGCAGTTTTGGAATCTACAGTACTGTGAAAAATTAAGGGATCACTGTCGAAAAAACTCGGTTCGGATTCGTGGTGGCCCAATCGTAAAACACCTGTCTACTGACAAATTCTCAATTTTCGGTAAATAGACATCCAGAAAAAGAGTTTACGACAAATCCCAGCTCAATAGAATGGTCCAGTCTGAAGTAAACCAAGAACACATTTTGTGAAAAAATCGATTTTCGCGTTGCCCAACTGGACTCTTTCAAGGGTTTACAAAAATTGTATAGATCATTGAAAAGCTAAGTTCTTGCTGAAAATTAAAAAAAAAAAAAATTCAAGATTGGTTCATTATTTAAGCGTTTACAGTAAAAAATTCACTGAAAAAAAAGTAAGCGATTTTTCAAAAATGGTGTTCAAAATTAAGGGATCACTGTGTTTTTGTTGTTATTTATTGGGGTTTTGAGGGTTGAGCTGAGCTGGAGGCGTGAAAGTTGGTTGCTGGGAGTACAACTGTCACAAAACAAAAAAACCTTTAAGCAAATTGATAAAAATGGACTGTTTTCAGACGTTCCAGAGGACTGGTTGAAATGAAATAGTATACGGTTTCTTGCTTCAAAAGCTATCCGCTCCATCTTGTCATTGACTGCGGACATTATCTCAATGACAGGATTGCGGACATTTTAAAGCAAGAAGTAGTATATTATCTCATTTCTACTCGTCCTCTGAAACGTAAATCGTCTGAGAACAGTCCATTTGTATCAATGTTTTGTTAAAGTTTTGTTTTTTTTTTTTTTTTTACAGATTTTCTCCCAGCAACCAACTTTCACACCTCCACCCCAGCTCAACTCTCAAAACCCATATAAAAAACAAAAAACACGGTGATTCCTTAACTTTGAACACAATTTTTGAAAAATCGCTTACTTTTTTCTGTGAATTTTTGGCTGTAAGCCCTTAAATAATGAGAAATTTTTGAAGATTTTTTTTTTGAAAATTTTCAGCATGAACTCAGCTTTTCAATGATCTATACCAGGGATCTCCAAACCTTTTTCAGGGCGGGCCGAACTGACATTTTTCGTCGATGGCGCCGGCCAAACATTATATATGAAAAAAAAAAGAAGAGATTTAGAGATAAAGAGGAACAAATGAAATTTATTTAGAATGTTCAACAGGTAGAATGTTCAACCTACCTAGAATTGTAATTTTAACAGTGAAATTACTTTATTGTGCGGTTGGGCACTGTTGTTGCTCAAAATATTTACGTAATCTGGCTCAAATTTTGTCGTTCCTATCAACAGACTGGCTTCCAAATGTTCATCACTTAAGTTGGCCCTGTATTTAGATCTTGTGAATTTCTTCTTCGAAAAGGCTGGTTCGCACAGATAGGTACAATTGAAGAGAGAGATCATTGCGCGGATTAAGTCTCGGTAGTTTGGAAAATTCTATGCTGGATGCGCAGCGTAGAATTTCAAGTCATTTGACTGCATTTGACTTCCGGGTGAAGATCCGGAGGTAAACTGCATCAGTGAAAGGGTTTTGAAAAATTCTGATAATTATAGATTCGTCCTCAAAATTTCGAAAACGGGTCTCGAACTGGTCTCGCAGACACCTGATAAAAAATTCTCTCGGAAACTCTTCATCATTTTTGGATTTAAGGGTAGCAAGTTTTTCATTGTTGTATGTGTTTTGAAAAGATCCATTTTCATTTTAAAAGCTTTGATAGTATAAATCAGAAATCAGGCTGTTCGTTCCTTGAAGTTTCAAGTTCGTCATTCAGCATTTGAGTAACATCAACTAGAAAAGCTAATTTCCATGGCCAAGCAAAATCTGACAATTATGGAGTAGCACGATTTTTTTTCTTTTTGTCAAGAAAATGTCTATTCCTACTTAGAGCTGGAAAAAAAAAACTAAACAGAACTTTCCCCTTACTTAGCCAACGGAATTCACTATGATGAGGTACATCTGGATACAAACTGTCCATTTCAGCAAAGAATACCTTAAACTGTCGGTGGTTCAGTGCATTTTTTCAAATTAAATTCACTATCTGCACCTCGACAGTCATGATGACTTCAGTGTCATGACATTAACACTTTTTCCGCATAAGGCTTGCTGGTGAATAATACCGTGAATGGCCATTAGTTCTTCTGACCCTGCCTCAATAACAGATTCGTGAGATTCACACTGCTCCCCTCCTCAACCGCCCGCCCACCGGTAGTGATACCTACACTTCGAAGAAATGACTGTTGTGGAAGTTTTAAGGTGAAAATGAAAGGGGGGCCGGTTCAAAAAGCTCGACGGGCCGTGAACGGCCCGCGGCCCGTAGGTTGGAGACCCCTGATCTATACAATTTTTGTAAACCCTCGTAAGAGACCAGTTGGAAGACAGCTTGTTTGAAAACGCGAAACTCGATTTTTTCACAAAATGTGTTCTTGGTTTACTTCAGACTGGACCATTCTATTGAGCTGGGCTTTGCCGTGAACTCTTTTTCTGGATGTCTTCTTACCGAAAAGTGAGAATTTGTCTCAGTAGACAGGTGTTTTACGATCCGGCCACCACGAATGCGAAACTGAGATTTTTCGACAGTGATCCCTTAATTTTCCACAGCAGTGTAGATTCCAAACCTGCAGGTTTCCTACAAAATATGACAAACCATCGGGAATCCCGCTCGTGTATGTCTAGCTATTTGAACTTAGGCTCAATGATCAATAATTTGTGGCCCACTCAATCCCTTGAAATATTACCGAAATTAGATGAAAATGGAGAATTTTATTCGTGAAGCCATGTTAGCAAAGAATATTATTGATCAGAATATGACAAAAATGTCCCTCCTATATATTATTTTATACATCGTCCCCACTTACTATCGGATTTTTGGATAAAACTGGATGAAAATGCCCGATGACCGTGCTCGAATCTAGGGTATCATGTTCACGCAAGTAAATATCATTAAACTGCGATGTAGTTTATAGGTTAATCACCTTGACCCCAACGCAAAACATTTCTGAAAATTGCATTTAAACGAGGTAAGAACGAGCAATTTTCAATTTTCCTCTCCTTCATCTGAATTTTGATTTTTTAAATCTCAGAATTGGATTTAGAGACCTTTAAAATCCCAACATCAAATATTCAGCTAAAAATGTTCGATGACTACAATTATTTTTAATTTATTTCATGTTGATTTTGAACAGCCCCAACAGTCGATAAAAGTACATTGGTTATAGTTGCGTTCAGAATCCCGTTGAGATATACACGTGACGTTCTCGAACAATCAAGTAGTGTCATGAGACTCTGGACCCTGCTCTTTAGTTCGACTACCCACTGCAGGCATTCCCAGCGCTCCAGTCGCCATGAGATTTTACACAGATCAGTTTTTTTCTTAGATTAGTAGTCTGGATGCTCGCTACGCTCGCATCTCAAAACTACATAACATCAAGTAGTCAATCCCTTAGTAAAATTTAGATTAGTTGGTCAGGGTCTAGAGTCTCGTGATTCAGCTTGATTGTTGGCGAACTTCTCGTGAGATATACTATTCTAAACAATTAACATAATAAATCAGAACATGCCTTAACAGACTTCTATGCATAGTAGATAGGTATCTATACATTTCCAGTAGTTGGACGTAAAAACTACGACTATATTGTTACAGCTTTATTAAAGTCGAATTTGATGGAGTGTGACCCGACCCTTCGTACCAAAATCATCGTTGTTATTACGTCCAACAACTGAAAATTTTTGAATTTTTTCCATGTCATACAATAAATTTCATCCTCACCTGATGACCCTCTGGCAATTGCAATAGATAATTTAGAAATTGATATTATTTTCATTAGCATTAAGACAAATGCAGGTTGATGCATAATTAATTACAATGCTCAATTAAAATTTCGTTTCTATGTATCTATCAATTTAGGAATTATTAAATTTGGATATTAAATTTATTATAAATTTTAGGTATCAATTTAGGAAACTGTTAATGAGCATGTTGTTCTCCATCAAGGTTTGAACGAGAGGTGAAAATATATAACGTCACATCGGCCGCTCCAAACAAACTAACGATTGGGAAATTCTTCGATTGTGCCTTGAAAGGTTGCGAACAAACACCAAGCGCTAAAGCAATCTGGAGACCAAGACTACTGCTTATCAAATCAAATACAATATATGCTTTTCTGTCATTTATCTATCATCTCTTACCAGCGTTACTGATAGATGTAACTTCAGCAATTTGCTTCAAGCGAACAAAGTAAGCAACAGCAGATCTTGAAGGTAAGGAGAAACTATAAAGTTCCAGTCATGCAGCATGACCGTATGAGCCAATTTTCGTAAACTACCGTATTCTACAATGTTAAATTGTTTTGAAATTTGAGCTTTTAGAGAGCAAAGACTTTTTAACTATTAACTTTATAATGTTTCATTATTCGGACAGTTCAGATTATAACAAGCTTTATAAAAAAGGCCTTCTGTCCTTAGATTTTTTTTTTAAATTAAACTCCAACGTAAAACTAGTAAGAAAGTGTTGGTAATATCTAAAAAGAATCGGCGATTTTCTGTATTTCGCAAAAAGTGGAATAACTCAGAAACGAAGCTCCAAAAAGAAAATTTCAAGGAAACATTTTCTGTTCCAAATTCAACCTAGAATCGGAAAAAGCAATAAAAAAAGGGGGTCAAGAGAAAACCATAAGTTTCAATCAATGATTTGAGACCCTAAAACATGGAAAAATAAAATTCGGACTTCCGCATTGTGAAGCTGAAATAAAATACTATAAAAAAGGTCCAGTTCAATTTTTCGATAGCTCGCACCGTAAGGCTGTAATTAGATGGAACACCCTGTATGTGTATATAATTTGATGTTTCTGGGACTAGTGAGATTACAGATATAGGATTGTTGAATGACCAGTCTAGTCTTGACTTTGATGTTTTTTTATTTACGACGTTTCTACCCAGGGTCTGGGTCCTATTCATGTAAATATATTTTACTGATGTTCTGGAACTTCCTACGAAATCGCTGGTTTTAGCAAATTTTTGCAACGACTCCAAAATTTTAAAATCAACATTTTTGAAATATTTCTCCATTGGAATTTTTCAGTGTGTTCTAAGTTGATAACATCATTGATAAAAACCCGCGTTACTGACAGGAAAAACTTGCTCAAAACTTCAGCTTTTCAACGGTATAGTTACTTTTTTTTACTTTGCTAATTAGGGGAGAAAATTATGTTCTATGTTCAAAACCACGGTTTTTTCTTCTATGAAACCGAGGGTTATCGTGAAAAATGACCCTCTATGAAAATACTACTTTGGGGCCGGTGACTACGTATTTTTTTCACGCTGAATCAAATGGTAACACTTGCAGATCTCCCCAACTCTGTTATACCCGAGTTTTACCCTTCGCCTCGAGAAGTTTTAGTTATTTGTTTAGCTCAATTTTATGTACTTTTAAGGGTGAAACTAGTTGGTTAAAGAGTAAAACTAGATTATAACTGAGTTGGGGAGATCTGCAATACCATTCGATTCAGCGTGAAAAAATACTTAGAAACCTGCCTTTCCAATGCTTCACTATTACATCCGCACGGACGATAGTTAATTAAATCGATTTCGCAAAGTTAGAATAAATTCCATTGGAAATGGACAAGCTGACAATGGACAAACTGACAATTCCTTTGGAATTATATCAGCTGATATTCACAAGGCAATTTATATGTCTTCCGGTCCCAGTATCTACCTATCATTGATGAAATTGAGAGATCGATTGGCTAATCAATAAATTCGCTAGCAGCGCATGATTGCCTGTGATTGTCTGTGGTCTCGCGCTTGAAAATCCGAAGGTGTTCTAGTCCTTAGGAAAAGCGAACTTGTCAACGTACAGCGTTGCGGGTGGTTTTAATCGCTTCTTTGGGATTTATATTTATTAGAAACAAAACATTAACCTTGAAAGTTTACGAGATCTTGATTTTTGAATGTTTAGCCCTTTAATACAACCCTTCAGAGTTGTTTGCTTTTGTTTTCTTCATCCGTTTACCAAGACAAAAATGTATGAGTGGTAATCAAATGTTTTACTATTCCAGGGCTCTTAAGGCTTATCGCAATTCGGAGAAGTTTATTAAAGCATTGACATTCTTCGGAAGCAGAAGTTGGATTTTTTCTGAAGACAACGTCAGATCTCTATGGAATAAGTTGAACCCAGCTGACATAGCTTTGCTGGGCGTTGATGTAAATCATATGGATTGGGAAGAGATGATTGTTCTTAAAGTCCGGGGGGTGCGGAAGTTTCTCCTCAAGGAACACGAAGACACTATACCCATGGCCAAGAAAAAGATGTATTTGTGAGTGATGATCCATTTATTTGTTAAGTAACAAATTTTATTTCTAAGGTTACAAATATCAAGTTTACAAAGTTATGCTCGGGTAGGTACTGATAACGAAATTTTCGCACAGAAGAAAGTAAAGAAATCGCCATCAAAATCTATTGAAAATAGAGGGAGTTGGGCGTATTGAAAGGTTTCATGTTCGCTCACGTACAGTGGCTACCATATAATACAGGGTGCCTAACATTGCATACCCAAATTTTCGGAAAAATAAATGCATTATTTATTATAAACACGGATCTATAAGTTTTTTTAATTACTCCAAAATTTGATTACTAAGTATGCATATTTATTTAACACGTACCTACAATATGCATAATCCACACCAACCCTCTATTTTCAAAACTAAACTCCATTTTTTATTGCTAGTTCGGAATTTACATAAAATTTAATGGAAAAATGATCCATCACTCAAAATTTTAAGTGCCCAAAAGCGGGGGCAATTTCGCACTGCGTGGATGGAAAATGCGAAACTTGTGGAGGTATTGCCACATATGAAGCATGATTTTGAGGCATTTTTCATGTTGAAGTAGTGATGTTTGTTTATTGATATTACCAACTAATAAAAAACACCCAAAATACGATGTTAGTGTACTTTGGGTTGATGACGATATGTGGAAGTCTGAGGTAATTGCAATGATCTTCCGAATCGGTATTACGAATATCAATAAATAAACATGACTACGTGATTCGGCGTGAAAAAATACCCAAAAATCAAGTATTATGGAATGTAATTTAGAAGTAAACTTGAATATGCCAAACTGCACGTTTTCGCGCAGTCAAAAATTTTGAATACTTACGGGTCATTTTTCACATGAAGTTTTAACTTAATTCTGAATCTGCAACAACAATTCTGCAAATAACATTCTGCAATTATGTATTATTTTTTGGACGAATCGTGGTGTGCAATGTCAGTGGGCCACCCCATAATCCCTAAAAATGTCAGGTGTAAAGAAAGGAATTTTATATTTGGCGCTAAAATGCATTATTTTTGAGTAATAATATTTTTAGTAGTGAGAGATCTTTGTCCTCAACAACGAACAATAGTTCACTAACGGTGGCTCTATGGGTTGTAATACATATTCAAGAACATACTGCATAATTAAAGAAGAAAGCAAATATTATTATTTTGTTACAGGTTCATTGGGATCAACTGGACATTACATGCCTCTATCATCCTCTTAGCTAGTATTTTCGTTGTGAAATATTTCAGCACGGTCGAATTCATCATCTGAACACTGCACGACACCAAAACTTCCAATTGTCTGTTTGCCGATTTTATTTTGTTGTAATAAATTATTTATAAAGTTAAATATGAGTTATAAATTGCAGTACCAACCTATGGGATACAGAATACCTACTACCTCAAAACGGAATGTTTA
The DNA here is from genome assembly GCA_030762985.1 of Adelphocoris suturalis. Classification (NCBI taxonomy): domain Eukaryota; kingdom Metazoa; phylum Arthropoda; class Insecta; order Hemiptera; family Miridae; genus Adelphocoris; species Adelphocoris suturalis. The sequence goes on from CM061041.1 coordinate 42,898,118, forward strand.
TAAATTTACACATATACATATACCTAATATGTATTACACAAAAATATATATATATATATATATATATATATATATATATATATATATATATATATATATATATGCATCAAGTAGGTATGAATAATATTAAGTAAGTAACTATGGTTTTAAAAAATTGGGGGGCAGTAGTAAAGTTTTTCACGAGGCAAAACCTTCCTCCCCTCTTCCAAACAGCAGTAACTGCGGGATAAAACAACACAAGTCTTTCAGATGAAGCAGATCTGCTATATGCACTTTGATCGAAAGTAAAGGGGTTGAGAGGCAAAATAACTCCAGTATGGCTGGACTCCTCCCCGTCCGATCTCAAGAGACTCAGGGGACCCCCCCCCCCCCCCCTCCCCTCCCGCCAACTCACCAATGTGATCCATTTGTCCAACTAATCTACATTTTTTGGATTGATTTAGGATATTTTTCTATTCACATTCTATTACACATCATTAAGAGTGCAGCCCAGTATAAATGCAAAAATACCGAATACGAATCCGTTGTAAGACCGAATCCTTGAAAATATCCATGTGTGTGTATGACATATTTTGTCTTCGCTGCCCATGCCATAATTTTCAACAGATTGCCCTTTTCAACCTCGTTGCCCTTGACGACCCGCGAGGCGGTACGAGTCACCTCACTCCAGTCGGGTTACGAATTGGCGAGTCATCGCCCGATTCGGACGCGCATGCGTACTTCCATTTATCCACTCGTGGTGACGACTCGGGCTCCCATTTGGGCAACGAATAGACGATCGAATACGACATAAGAACTCTCTAATGATGAACACGCAACGATGATTTGAAAACGAATGCCAGTGATAAGCTGTGATTTGTGACACGAGACGTTCCGAACCCGACGCGAGCACCTCCCACCCTACTGCCTTTTCCCCTCCGTTTGTTCCCCGCTGGGTAACAACCGAACAGCTGACCCGTCTTATCACTTATTGTTTAGGTTCTATTTAGATTACAGTACTTTGACATGCGTTTTTAGTTTAAATTACTTTTATTATATGTTCCTCCGCATGTATGTTCCTCCGTTTCAACATGCTATTTTGTTACCATTGCACATACCAAACGAAGAGGAAATTCTATCTTCGCCGGCACATAGAATCTTGGCATGGTTCGGACAAAGTTAACTCGCCAAACAATGATTTTTTTATGTTCAGGAAAATTTCTTGAGTTTTATTACTCGTTTACTGTGATTTTACTTTACTCTTTTCTAAGTCAGTCTCTAAGTCACATGGAAAATGAGTGGTGGTAATTTATTGTTCCTCCTACATAATAAAATAAAAGCTTTATTGTTCTATTAATTTGTCATTTTGCATCAATTTTATTTTCCCTACTCCATTTGAAATATGTGTTCAGATACAATGAATCAAAATGTTGAAGATAGCAATAAATTTTGTACCTAGTTAAAAATGTTAACGTAAAAAGTTGCTCTACCTAATTTCAAAATTTATGAACTCGAAAAATGACAAAAAAATCGTTAAACAAATTTTTTTTTATAATTTAATGGGGAACTTTTATGTGTTGGAATTTCACACTTTTTACCCCAGATTCGGATTCAGCACACTTGAAAACCATCTACTACTAATTTGCGGCTCAAAATACTGTTTAGTCTGGCCAATAAACGGGTGATAAGATCACGCAAGTAGTAATGCAAGAGAGGTGAAGGTTCCTTCAAACAGGTGAGGGCCGTGACGTCATCGTGCAAATGAATGACAAGAGCCGTATTACTGGTCTGATACCCACCGTACAGCTACTTTTTGGAAAACTCTCGTTAAGATCTGTCTATTAAGCAAATAAAAACTAACCATGCAAATTCCGCATTGTTTTATTATTCATTTTATTTTAAGATTAAAATATTTATTAAAAAGAGTTTGTCTCCCCGGAAGTTTGAACATTCCCAGGCAGATTAGCTTCATGAAAGTATTTAAATTTGAACTTGTAAGGTGCATGCTGAAAAAGTCATGAGTTAAGGTATACCTTCATAAATGAATATGAATTAGAATTAACTCTGAAGTTCATGCTGCTTGACTGAAACTTTTAAAATCATGATCCTAATTTCTTACGTCAATCTGAAAGATATGTAAAGTAGCTTTAAAATACTGGCGTTCAAGTTCGATTCACTATTTGTTTATACATTTGACAATAACTCCCTGCAGTTGCTTTGTAGGGAGGAACATGTTGGAGTGGGAGGTGCTCGCGTCGGGCTTGGAACGTCTCGTGATTTGTGACAACCATAGTGTTTCCAAGACAACCAACAGCTGTTAACCTGGCGTTACGTAGCAATCGCTAACCCTAGCTGCCACAACGACCTTTCCCGCTTCGGCTAACGAGCATTAACCCGACCCACAACCACATAGACCCCTGCCCTAAACCGACATAGGCCTCTGGGGTTTTTTAAATTTTTTTTTATTTTTTTTTTTTTTTTTACGGAAATCGTTTCAGGGCATCCTGAAAAAGATTTCGGCATAATTTTAGCGAATTTTTGTAAGAAATGAAGCTATTGAAATAGCTTCAAAATATTAAAATTAACATTATTGAAAATTTCCTTCAATGAAATCCGTTTTGACGCATTCTGAAACAATTCTTGAAGTTTGCGCTTTTTATATAAAAGATACATATAAAAAATACATTCTTCCACCAAAACATCAAGCTTTACAAACGAAAGGACGAGTTTGTTGGTCTGCACTTTTTAAGCACACTAAATTCGTAAAATTTAAAAAAAAAATGTGCTAAAAAATCACTGAAAACTTCTAAATTTTTTAAAATGTACATTGTTTAGCAGAACTTAGCCAACAGAAGTTCATTAATTTATACACAAATTTATGCTGACAAATGTACTTAAATTTAATTAAAATTTGCTGAAAAATCGGTAAAAAGTGCCCAAATGCTGAAGATCTAAAGTCTTTTTTAATTGCAGACTATTATTAAGAATGAGTTTTTTTAAACCTTAAAATTGGTAGTAAACAATTTCTTTACACTCAAAGAGCTCACATTTCAAAACAATATATCGATATAGGCAAGATACGGTAATTTACAAAAATGTGCTCATACGATCATGCTGCATGACTGGAACTTTTTTTCCCATGATCAAGTGTTGTAGGATCTCACCCATCTCAACAACAATATAGTTCAGTACCGAGGGACGCCCTAAAAATTATAAATGAAAATGTACTTACATTGATTTCTGTTTCTAGTGCCATCCACTCGCTCAACATACATAATTTACACCAACACGCCAAATGAGGTGTGACCTCCATGGCGAAAAACACAAAACTGACCAGGCACAGCGACCACAGGCACATGGTTTCTTCTAGAAACCCAAACAGTCAGTTCTTTGAAGATGCTTCATAATATAATAGGTAATATTTCAGGGAACCGGAAATCTTCTACCACGTTCACACCTTCATGCCACCCGAATCATTGCTCGGTCAGTACTCGTAACTACAGGTAGAGTAGGTAATATAGGTAGTATACATACCTACCTACGAGTTTGCAAAACCGTCAGCTAAGGTACATCTGTCTTTTAATACGAGTACTTACATAAAACGCAGCGAATTATTACACAAAAGATTATTATTTCTATATTAGATTGCCCTTCTACACAGATCACTGATCTATGATTATTAAACGTTAAGCCACGTATATAGTTTATTTATCGGCTTCGGGGTTTCGGGCCTCGCAAAAGGGTTCACCCCATTACAGCACCAGGACTAGGGTTGCCAGATCTACTTTAATTTAAAGTATCCTACTTTATTTTTGTTCAAAATACTGTATACTTTATGAAAAATTTAAAGTAGACCAATATACTTTCTATTTGAAACGAAGAAGAAAAGTTCAGCCCCCGCACGACTTACTAGTCGAGGACAAGGTTCCCATACCTACCGAAACCAGAACTACCTACCTGCATGGGCGAAAATCGGTCGTGGGTCGCTCACGTGTACTCGAGAAGTTGAGAATTCTGACCATCTCCCGCCGGGCGCTCAACCCCATACACCACAACAACAGGAACGATTCTGTTTACTTTTTGGATGTCATCTGTCAAGATAATGTGATTCCCTGGGTCTGTTCTGTATGTGATGAGACTGATGAGGATTCCTTCAGCTATTTTGGTTATTTTTAATGAGTAGGTGCCTATATACGATGTTGTTTGCTTAAACTAGTGGAAAATGACACCCAAAAGAAAGACTCGCTTTTTTAGAACCTCTTCTTCTTTAGCTGTATGCAGTACAACCTTACTGAAATATGGACTCGTTAAGATTGGAATGTCTAGTAATGTTTTCTTCGGAATAAAAATTTTGTGACCTACGTACAGTAAAAATATTACTATCTATGGTTCTTTTTTAATTCCTCAAACCGAACTTTCTTATTTTCAGTAATCTCACTCATTCAAGCCCTTGTGTGCAGATGCTGAATGATAAATAGGTACCTTAGTGTGTAAGTCGAGAACGTAAACTTTAATGTAAACTTTAACTTTCATTGAAATACTTTACTTTTCTTTGGTTGCAGCCTGGATATACTTTATATGATCCGAAAAAATCTGGCAACCCTAACCAGGACCCTTCAATTTTAAACTTTTTAGGTTAGAAAACAAAACGATATATAAATGACGAAGTCATCTCCCCATGATGTAGGATTGCTTATTTATTACACTGTCATATTGATTTTAACTATGATTGATTTTTGCACATAAAATCCTAAATTACGATTAATGTATTTCATTAGGTTGATTAGAAAAACCGCTGCGAATTACTACACTATGTGTGGTGAAAACCACCCCCTCTTGTCAACAGCCCTTTTCAGGGCTACCAAAAAGAGGTAGACACAACACAAAAATATTTACAAGACGTCGAGTTATAACTCCGTCAAACAAAATATTTCACCAGAGAGAAAATACGAATTTCTCTCTCAAAAGTGAAATATTAACTAATAACACACAAGGCGACCTCCCTAGACACTTACTGGGCGAGAGAGATGCGACAAGTATCTCGAAACAAGTCGCCTTGAACGAGAAAACTCAAACAGAAAATCAAACGTCCTCTAAAACTAGCAAGGACAATTCAAACAAGCCTACTCGCCAATCAGAAACACTGATTACACGAGAGACAATAGGCGAACCAACCAAGAGGCGGCAAGCAACCACCTCTGGTCCAGCAGCCTCCCCGGGGACCCCGTCTGAACAACTGACGCAGAGAAAGCACCCGAGGTCCCCGGCTAAACTCAAGGTCGTCGGCTCCGCGACGGACGCTCGTAAGCACCCCGGAGGACCAGCTCAGCTATCATACTCGCAGATACTGAGAAAACAATGTGCGAGCCAATGAGATTACACAGTCGAATTAATGAAATTAAGCGGACCAATCAGGAGGCGGCAGGGGGCGGCCACCTCCCTATAAATACCCCGCTCGGAGCCTCCGAAATTCATTCTACTCTCCGCTCTCGACGACGACACCTCGAAGTACGAAGATTTCTACACGCTCTACGCTGACGAACCTTCTGCATTCCGAGTTCATCTCAAGAACGGCTTCCTACTGCTTTCTACAAGGCCTACCTTCTCTCCACACAGATCTCGCATTGGCATCTACGAGTCCAGTGATTATTCATCCTGCTCATTGCCCAACGTAGTTCATCTGTCAGGACGCCACCCGGTACATCTATCGATATTCTCTTTAGATCGTACGCCCGAGGGACGTTCCGAGCCGTATCACCCGGGTTTCGTAGCATTAGGCTCGTCACCGACCGCCGGGATACGCCGGTAAATTACTCTGCTCATCCGCTCTAATTTACCGTCCAAGGAAGTCTTTTTCAAGACTACAAGGTAGGACCCTGACATACGAGCAAAGGAAAGAAGCTCTGTCAAGCGAGTCCACCTTCCTAAACCCTCTATTTCTGTACATAGAGGCATCGAAACGAGCTAATAACTCGGCTATTTCGATGGAACGTCGGCCGTCTTATTTCCTCATGCAAGGGGAGACAGACGACGGCGAAGCCGGGCCTCTCTAAGCCCCCGTAGCGCTACCTACAGGCTACCCGGCCAATACGCCGGTCCCAGCGACGGCGCAAGGCGCGATCCTCACGACGAGATCGCCTTCTCACCTAACGTATTCGTTAAGGAAACGTTAGATCAACCCTCGCCTATACAAAAGATCGAGGATACCTTTCAGACCCGCTCTGAAGTCAATCATTACGATTCGACCAAGCTGTCCGAATACCCACGATATTCGACACAAGCCTACCCGGCCGATCCGAGTGTCAAATATACTCCAAACGTACAAAAAACGAAGGATACTTTTCAGTACCTCAACCAAGCTCAACATATTCCTCCTACAGATATAAATCTTAGGCCGGAATATTACAAAACGGCTCAGTACCAAACTGATCGAACCCAGCACCCACTATGCGAGCCCAGTGCTCCACGCGGCTGCGACACGAACTATCTCTCAGTTCATCCCGCCGAGCAAGCTGACCTTGACGGATTCGCCCACCTTCCTTACAGGAATAACACGGGGACTAACCCGCATAATCAGAATATAAATGTCCCACTTGGTCTACCGACGCCAAGTAAAACATATATAAATCCACTACACTATGGTTTATTATTTCTGTGTTGATAGCCCTTCTACGCAGATCATTGGTCTATAATTATTAAACCCCGTATGTAATACGAGTATGTCTATATATATGCCTCCCAAAAGGGTTCACACTTTTACAGTTCCAAGACCCCGCAATTTTACGCTTCACAGTAAACATGTTTAAATAAAGATCGATAGGTAAGGAAAGAATGAAGATTCAGAGGCCCCTCAGCTAACAGTGCGCCTCCGTACCTCGCAATTATTTCCGAGGAGTCACAAAGGACCTCCATCTTAATAACAAAACCAAGAGTCGAATAGGGTTCCGAAACTGATCTGAGTCCCTTCATACTTTGTAATTTATTTACAGATCTCCAAAAAAAGAGGTAAGTACATTTCAGCTTTCAACGTCATAAGTCGATTAAAAAACAAATTAGGTTCAGAGGTCCCACAGCTGATCAGCACTAATATTGAATTTCGGTATTACAAAAGAGGTTCATTTCAAATTGCAGATCCGTAAGTTGATATTGGAATCTGCAGACGAAAAATTATTGCGATTAACTAAAATATCTACATTTGACTACCCCCCCCCTCGATCGCAGTATTTATATTTAAGTAAGTAGGTACCTAGGTACTCACCAATAAATTGAAAATAACATAAATGTATAGATCATTGAAATGGTTTTAATAATCATTAAAAACTCCGTGGCGGAATATAGGGTACTTAACGTAAAACTTCGAAATCGGTCATTTAGAATACGGGAAAATGGTGCTTGAAGTAATTTACGTTAACTTATGCGAAGAACGAAGTACTGATTTGAGAAGTATGAAATTAATAAAGGACCATTTACAGCCTATTTCCAGAAAATGACATCAAAATCGGAATTGATCCAGGGGGGTGGGGGACAACCCAAGCATGAGAAAAAGATAAAAATAGTCGCGTTCAAATCCGTTTCAGACCATTCTATGACCGAAACTGTGGAAAAAAAACCCATAGGTTCATGTCTGTGTGTGTGTGTGTGTGTGCGCGCGCGCTGCGTCAATTTCATGCTGGAAGTTTTGTATTTACTGTCGGAGGGGGTTAATGGGAGGGAAGAGTAATTCCCTAAAGTCATATTTTTCTATTAGCGAATTTTCGTAGAAAGTGAAGCTATTCCGATAGCTCGGAAAATTTTAAAACCAAAATTATTGGAAAATGTCTTCATTGAAATCCGTTTTGAGGCATTCTGAAACGTTTCCTGAAGTGTGAGCTTTTTAATATATATATATATATATATATATATATATACTTAGATGTTTACAAATAATAAATTCACAAAAGTGAGACTCACTATGAGACGTTTCGTTTATCGTTGTCAATCATCTAATTCTCCTAGTCTTGCAGGATTGCTTCATTGAAATTAGCTCCTAAGCAACACGATAGCAGCATTACTGGTGACTAGGAGGGAGTTGGAGTCTCACTGGATTAAATTAAAAAATAAAAATAAAAATAGAAAATGAGTAAAGGTAAAAAATATTATAAATAAGGAAACATAAAATAAATAAATTAATTAAAAAATCTTAGAACAATTAAAATGAAAAAAATATTTAAAAAAATAAATAAATAAAAAATAAATTAAAGAATAAGTAAAAAAATTAAAAAAATGGATGTGGCGATGGTCAGGTGTATCGGTTGAGGCCAGGTGGATATAGTGCTCCCAAGACCCATATATGTGCCTGCTCAGTGATATGAAGGTTGACGGGTGACACTTTATCTGGTAACTTATTTATCACTTTAAGCCGATAGCACTGATTGAATCCCGATTCGGGGGATTTTGCATGTTGGGCCACTGACTGACCATCGCCATGGAGTGTTGCGCTGCGGTGATTGTTCATTCGTAAATTTACCTGAGACGATTTACCAATATAAAACGCAGGACAACGTTTGCATTCCAGCATGTATATGCAATTAAGAGATTGACAGTGTGCAGACCCCCTGACCGGATATTCTTGAAAAGCGTTTGGGCTCGTGAAAGTGGTACAGGGGGTGGCAATCTCACATAATTTGCATCTGGGTCTACCACATGGTTCCAGTCCTCGGGCAGGGTCCCTAGGGGCAGGATCCTCGTTTCGCTTCAACATATTCCCTAAGTTCTTAGGTCTGCGATATGCCAGGAGAGGGACCTCTGGGAAGATATCTCGCGTAATCGGGTTTTGCGCCAGAATCGGAAAAAGTTCTCTGAGGATAGAATTTAGCTTCTGAATGCCTGGGAAATATGAGATGACTAAAACTGGTCCATCTCGACGTCTGCGTTCATTTGGCTCTTCGTAAGTTACGGGTGATGGAACTATTCTACGGCGAAGTAGTGCAGAAGGATATCCACGTTCTCTCAGCCTGGCTGTTAAGGAGTTCAGATATGACTGCAGGTCACCTCGTCTATTACATATTTTGTGCCCTCGGATTGAAAGGGAACGAGGAATGGAACTTTTGACGTGTGAAGGGTGGCAGCTGTTGTATTGCAGGTACATCTGAGCATTAGTGTCTTTAATATGTACCTTAGTTGTGAAGCCTGAAACCTCTAGATTCTCATCTACATCGAGAAACGTCGTTACTCTATCCGAAACTGTGTGGGTGAAACATAGCGGGGAACAATTGTTGAGCGCATCAAGGAAATCATCCAGTTCAGTCCTGCCATTTTTCCCATATAATAAAAATGTCGTCCAAGAAACGACGCCAGATCATAGGGTTCAATCGGCGGGATGCAAGGAACCCTAGCTCAATGTATGCCATATACAAATTTGCATAAGAAGGAGCGAATTTTGTTCCCATTGCTGTTCCTTGTTTTTGCAAATAGAAGTCACCTTCATATTTGAAGTAGTTATGGGTTAGGATGAAATCAATTAAACTAATGATGAAATTCGTTGATTGCGCTTGGTTCTCATGTCGCTGGTCCAGAAACTGACGAATAGCCTGGAGACCATCTCTATGACGGATGGATGTGTAGAGCAACGTTACGTCCACCGTGACCAACAGGATGAGGTTTTGAGGGTTTTGCGGCAGCTCAATGCTCCTTAGTAAATCTTAAAAGTCATAAAAGTCCTTTACAAACGATGGTTGTGAAGAAGCAATCGGCTGAAGAATGTGGTCTACAAAAGCTGAGATCCTTTCAGTGAGTGAATCGTAACTCAATACAAACGGGCGTCCTGGTGGCAGGGTAGGGGGGAGCTCGTATGGCTCGTGAATTTTCGGCAACAGATAAAATATTGAACACCGTGGATCTTCTGATATCATCAGCTTACGGTCGTCCTGTGAAAGCCCCTCAATCTGATTTCTTTGACGGCATCTGAGTAGATTGGACAGCTCTATTCGGTATTGGGTGGTTGGGTCTTGAGGTAGCCATTCATATGTAATAACATCACTGAGTTGTCGAATGGCTTCTCTGTGGTAATCACTGGTTTCCATAATTACCACAGTTGAACCCTTATATGTCATGGTCTGTTTGGAGATCCTTCAACGCTCGAAACTCTGCATGGGTTAGATTAGGAGTTGGCTGAAAGGGTGCGAGGAATCGATGATCAGAAACCTTCTTCAGAAGTTGAATGGTGAATTGTTGAAGAGGGTGGCTTGATGGGAATGAGCGGTCAGGCATGATCTTTGTGGATTCTTTGAATTGCCTCAGCGCAACATGCGTGTTGTCCGCTTGGTCCCCACCTTCCCCAGAAGACCAGTAGAAGTGCCATCGGATACTTCGAACGAATCTGTTTATGTCTTCTAAAAGTGTTAGATGATCAACTCTTGGAACTGGGGAGAAAGACAGCCCCTTGCTCAACAATCCAACAATTCAACACCTTTCTTGACGAGTTGCATATTTCAGGACGCCGATGTTGTTGTATATGTATATATATTTGTGTGTGTGTTTTTTTTTTTTTTTTTTTTGCTAAAAAATTTGCTAAAAAATCGATGAAAATTGGAAAAAAGCTAAAAATCCAAAATCTCTTTTTGAGTAGTAGATTGTTATTTAGAATACTTTTTGGCCATTAAATTAACGACTAACAATTTCTTTGCACTCAAAAAGCTCAAATTGCAAAACAATTTAACATTATACAATATGATAATTTACGAAAATTCGCTCATACGATCATGCTGCATGACTGGAACTTTATACTCTCATTTTAACCCTCACCAAAATTATATGTACAATCCATTCTTAGGGACGTCCCTGTAATGCATGCTTTACTTCCCAATATGTTTGTTACTCGATTTTTGGATGATAAGCTTCTTGAAACGTAAACCCACAATTTGAGTGGGATTAAAAAGAATTTTCTTTTTTGTCGGTTACAAAGGTTTATTGGAAATTGAAAATAATAAACCAAAATAGGCCGTGAAAAATGAAAAAATTACGCTTGATGGATTTTACATTTGCTCATGCGCAGTGAAAACTATTAATTTTCGACTGATAAAATTCATAATTGACCATCCTCTGCATAAACTGGACATTCAAAAATGTTTGTCGCAAGGATTTCTCATTCGTGAATGCCCAGCAGGCACGAATGATACAACCGTGAGGTTACTAATATGCTGTGATCAAATCTTCATTTCCCAATTAACTACCCTCCGAATTTCAACGAGATCAGTCTGATTGGCCAGGAGAAAATGACGCTAAATGGATGTTATGTTCACCCATGTGCAGTAAAAACAATTAATTTTTTACTGCTCACATTGATAGTTCACTATTCCAGAAAACGTCCATAGAATCTAATGAAAACTTTGGAAGCACCTAATGCTTATTACAAGCATTTTACATTCGTGCACGCACAACAGCTACTATTGATACAGTCGTTTTGAAATTGGTAGAGGATGATCAAATCGTATTTCTTCGACTACCGTCCGAAATTAAAGAGACCGGACGCATAGTCCTTGGTATGTGATGGTTAAAGGTTTTTACGTTTGCGCATGAACAGAATGAACAATTGGTTTGTGAATACTGATAGGGATCTACAGCCTAGCTCCCACATACTCTGAAACTTTCGTAGAAATCGGATGAAAACTAGAAACACAAAGAGAGAGAGAGAGAGAGAGAGAGAGAGAGAGAGAGAGAGAGAGAGAGAGAGAGAAAACTATTAATTTTTGACTGATAAAATTCATAGGAGACCATCCTCAGCATAATAACTGCACATTAAAAATTTCCTTATGACCGAACGAATACTGTAGAAGTAATGCTAGTTGCAAGTATTTCTCAATCGTCAATAGGTACACAGTAGGCACAAAAAATACAATCCTGATGATACTCGTATGCGGTGATCAAATCGTCATTTCTCAATTACCTACCCTTTGAATTCGACGAGATCGGACTGAAAATTAGAAAATGAGGCTTAATAGATGTTACGTTAGCGAGGTAAATACGATTGATTTTTTTACTGTTGAAATTGATAATAAACCTTTTTGATAAACCCTGCCTTTTCCAGAAAAACAATCAATCAAAATCAAACCAATCAAAAGAACATCTAGACCACCAATTTGCCTGGGAAAGAGCGTAGAGAATGGACAAAAATTGTGAAATCATAACATGTTTGTGCATTTTAGTGTCAAGTAATTACTTTATCATAATGTAATGAATTATCAGCTTACTCTTAGTTGTTTATATTCCTTGTATCTTCAGGCTCGTATGATCCAAATTTCCCCATGCTCAGTTGCTCACTTAACTAAACTTAACGTTGTAGGTAAATACCATAATTAAGTGAACCTGGTTAATGAATTATCGCATCCATGAAGACCACTTGGGAGCCATTATTGAAATGCAACTAAGCTTCTTTTGTTTTGTATAGCTACAGACAATAGCTTGAGCAATAGGGTGGTAGAACGGGTAGGTAGCTACTTTCCTCTGTGATGCCTAGTCATTAGCGCTACACGGCCGATTTCGGTTTATTATTTTCTGTATTGAACCTCTGTAATCGACCAAGAAAAAAAAAAATTTTTAAAACCCCCTAAAGATTTTTTGGTTTACGTTTCAAGGTGCGTGGAATACAAAACGCTGCAAATTATTACACAAAGGTTTATTATTTTTGTATTAGATAGCCCTTCTACGCAGATCATTGGTCTATAATAATTATTAAGCCCCATATATATCTAGTAAATGATCAAAACTTGTCGCATCGTGCTTCCTAAAAGGGTTCACACCTTTACATCTCAGGACCCCACAATTTCACGGTTTATAGTAGGTGAATGTTGACAATTTTTCAAGGAGGAAAATTTTTGAGGTGTGGAAAACCGGCAGTCAATGCGGACTTATTTTCGGGAGGAAGGGCTAAACATTTTATGAAAAAAAAAAAAAAGTTTTGGAAAATTCGGGAAAATGGTCGGGGACCTTGAAAAACTGAGATTTTAAACTTCAAAACCTGCAGTCAACCAGAAAGAGGTGTGGAAAACCTGCAGTCAACGCGGATTTATATTTGGGAGGAAGAGCTAAATATTTTCCACACCTCTTTCTGGTTGACTGCAGGTTTTGAAGTTTAAAATCTCAGTTTTTTGTGGTTTTCTCGACAATTTTCCCGAATTTTCCGATTTTTTTTTTTTTTTTCATAAACTGTTTAGCGCTTTCTTTCGAATATAAATCCGCGTTGACCGCAGGTTTTCCACACCTCTTTCTGGTTGATTGCAGGTTTTGAAGTTTGACTGGCAAATTAGGTAGGCCCCCTACCTACCTAATAACAGGAGTAGAGAGAAGAGCAATAAAGCAACACACTTCTGTTATCAACAACCTTTTTCCACTTGGTTTTGAATTTTTCTGTCTTGAGGCAAAACAGGCACAAATGACTTAAGTTTTGATTCATAATGTAAATCTACTCGTATGTGATGAATGATCAGGTTCCCTTCAAAGGCCCTCAATTTTACCCTGCTTGTTGGAGCGACCGCAGCGTTGCCAATAGTAATTTATTGAAATCGCCTATTGGAGTGTGAGGTTTTCTTCCGCTACTCTATACTTGACGTTGGGTACACCACATGTCCGCTGTGCGCGCCCCAACCTAGCTGAATTGTAACTACGATCCCCCAGAGTCTTTTCACACGAATAGGTTCCATTGAATGAATTGGCGCTCAATTTTCATTAATCCATGTCCGCTGCTAAAATATAGATTAGTTGGACAGATGATCAGAATGATTTGTGTAGTTGGGTGGTCTGGATGCTCGCAAGCTGGCATCTCAGAAATACATAAAATCAAGATGTCAATCCCTTAGTGAAAATTCAGATTAGTTAAGCAAATAGATAAGAATGATTTGTATAGTAAGGTGGCCTGGATGCTCTCAATCTCGCATCTCAAAACTACATACCATGAAGTAGGTAGTCAATCCCTTTGTAAAATACAGATTATTTCTACGAATAGATCAAAATGACGTTTTAAAGTATGATTTAAAACATTTAGAATAATGACGTTCAAAAAATATGTACCGGAGGTTTGAATGCAAAAACATTCTGATTCGAACTTGGGATCGAACCAGGTTCCTTCAACTTGGAAGTCCGCAACGCTATCAACCTCATCACAGGTGACGTTAAAAACTAATGAATAATTACAAAACTTAGCTACCCATAAGGGAGCTTATTTCCATTGCCAGTTGACGCTAGTTCGAATTCAGGTCGGCAGGGGCGTGCACAGCGGGACATGTTGTGTAGAAAACCTAGTGTCTCGTCTACTTCATTACCGAAGGGCCTTTAATCGCCGCTTTAATTGCCTTTTTAATCGTGCAAAAGGTTGACAAACCTTTAATCTTGAAAAAACTAAATTTCTACTTGCTTTTTGATCAAATTTGTTTCCAAGTCTATCTCTCTGTTGTCGAAACCATCCAAAGCTATAGGTACTAAATACGTGACGTGAATACATTTCATCTCTGTTGGACTTTGGTCCAATAACAGCATGAAAGCATCCACAAACGTTAATACCCTGAGGTACCTACCAATTTCTTACGGCTCATGGCCAGAATTCCCTCACTTACGAGGATAGTTGAAGAATAGACCTCTGTTGCAGAATTAGAAATTTCAATGATATGAACAGTACATCTCCAAAAATTTAAAGTAAGTACAATATAGATAATGTTGGTTTATCATTTTCAATAATGAAGCTTTGTGATCGAAAACAAAAATGACCCGCTTCCAGGGCCGTTGCACTCGGGGAATCGGCGGGGGAGGGAGCTACCCCCTCAACTTTTCGGGCAGTTGGAAAAATCATCCTAAAAATTAAAAAGAAAAATAAATTTTAAAAATCCACTTGCCAACATTCAAAAAATCTTCAAAAAAACATTCAAAAAATCTCTCGGGCGATATCCGAACTCTGCCATTCATAACTTGATAAATTGTCATCTTCTGATTTTCCGTCTTCCGAATCCTCCACTATTCACTTCTATTTTCTAATCCCCTAATTTTTTAACTTGGAAAATTCGCCAACCCTCAATTCCTTAGGATGGATTGTTTTGCACGAGTTTTTAAATTATTCTATTCCCAACTTGCCAATTTGTCAACTTCTATTTTCTGTTTGACAATTTCTAAACTTCCCTCCTCCCTCCTATTTCTTAATCAGCCTTTTCAATTTTCCAACCTGAAAAATGTCTAATTTGTCAATTTTGAAAGAGTAATAATTATTGCTATTATTATCATCATGCTAATTTCCAACTTGCAATTTACTTAAGACGAATTAAATTATTATTGAATTTCCAAAATAAAACTCAGCTATTGCATTTGTTTCTATTTTTTATTTTCATATCTCAAGTTAGATTGTCACATCTCTCTCTCTCTCTCTCTCTCTCTCTCTCTCTCTCTCTCTCTCTCTCTCTCTCTCTCTCTCTCTCCATTGCTCCATTGTAGGGGATTATTAACAAATAAGCCTGGGCCTCCCCAAAGAAGCGCCTTTTGTGTGTGAGTTTGTGAAAATCGGTAGGTACCAGCCTGTAGGTTAATAGCTACCTTATACCTAATATGCTATTGACTGGTTCAGTGATCCTGACGCATTTTGCCTAAAAGTACGACTGGCTGAGTTGAAGCAAATGAGATGAGCTAGTAGTGGAGTAGTGAAACACTCCAAAATACTTATAGTTCTAATAATTGATGTGATAGTATGCATACTGAAGGTATCCATGGTCAAATATACCAACCGATTCACCATGTTAAAAAAGGAGTAGTGGTCAGTTTTAGTCCCAGGAGTTGAGAATTTTCAGTCCGAGCAGTTGGGAAATTTTGAGCTTCACTCCTCCCAACTTTTTGTTGGTGCGACGGCCCTGCCCCCTTCAACATTTATTTTGGTGGTTCAAGTTTCAAAATGCGGAGAATCTTAAAAAAAAAAAGCTGCAAATAATTACACAAAAGTTTATTATTTATGTAGGTATTAGATAAGCCTTCTATGCAAACCACTGTGCTGTAATTATTAAACTTAATCAATGGTACATTATCAAAATATTACTTCATAGACACTTAACACACATAACACCTACCGAGGAAAAATTAATGAAATTGAATAGAACACCTACCCTTTACTAGTCCCTCTATGAAGATGGTCACTGCCAGCAGGTTCAATACACAAATGAACAATTTACTTAGGTACATCGTAATCATGAATCCTGTTTTCCGTTCTAGCTATTGAAAATTTAATGTGATCTATATAATGTGATTTATATTTTGGGAATTCCTCTTTGGGGTTTTAACGATCAATAATTACATTAAATGAATAGGGAACCCTTAAATTTTTATTGATAGAATCTAGATTCTTCAAAAATTCTTCATTTATACAAAAGAAAAAAAGTTATTGAATATGCAGTCCTAATATTTTCTTATAACCTTCTCCCCCCCCCCCCCCTTCCCCAATCCATAACCAACTTTTCCCAAATGCTTGCCCTCCTATCTGTCAATGTCCCAGTGTCCTGTATCTGTTCCAATGTCCTATGTGCTAGTGCTGTGAACCCAGTAGTATAGGTCCTGCCATTTCATAAGTGTTTCGTTTTATTGTTGTTGTACTTAAGCCATAATGTGATGATGGGTAATAAAATGTCAAAAACGACGACCTGAAATTATTTCCGTCTCCTGACCGATTCACAAGATTTCCATCTCAATATTTATTCCGGACAATCGAAAATTCACCTACCGTACATAAAGGTAGCAAAAGGACCTTGCATATGGAAGACCTTCACACAACCAAATGGCCTCTATGACTCATCATCAAAGCTCGAGAAGTTTATTTGAGATTCGAGTTTCGGACGTGGTAGGAGGCGATGGTACTTATACAGGTTTAATTGAGTCTCCTGACCAGTCTTCAGTTCGCTCAAGTTCAAAGCGAAGACTTGTTCAGGAAGTGTTCATCTTCGTGCGTCGATAGCAAACAGGTTAGAAACGGTACCATCTTTAATTTATTGAAATAACTGAAGATCACATGTGTTACAGGACATAGACATTTACAAATGTATAGTTGGTGGAGGTGGAACACATGTTAAAGTCGCTTCATCCGCTTTAACTCACTACAACTTAAAATCATTAAGACTCAATTTTTTGATGAAATTGTCAGTTATTGAGTGCATTATCAGGATTTAATAGAAGCTTTGGACCAATTTAATTATAAAATTTGAACTCCTCATTGAGGGGGGGGGGGGGGGGTTAATTTGATTTTTTCGACTACAAAGGTTGTTGGTGAACTTATGGCCAACGGGTGTATTAAGTGAACTCCTGTGTCTTCCACACATCAGTTTTCGGTTGGCTGCCGTTCGTGTTTGGAGTGGTTCTATCTGAACAGCCAGAGAGGGCTATGTAAATTGGTATGATAATTTGCATACCTTCACTTGCCACCTTTGAAGCTTACGATTTTTTTAAAATTTTTGTTTATACCTAACAACTTTTATTTTCCCTTTTTCATAAGATTTCCAGTTGTGCCATTATCGGGAAACTAGCGGTATTAGCGTTTCTCAATTAAATTTTATTGCTAAGAAGAATACATATCACATAAGTAAGTCACAAGCAATTACTAGGAATTCGACTTCTGTTACGAAAAGTTTCTATTGGTTAAACCGAAAAAACTTACACCACTCGATTCGGCGCGATATGAGCAATATTTGGTCGTATAGGATTAGTTGAAGAACAAAGAAAGAGTCGAAATGATTTAATGCAAAATAGAACAGTAGGTAATAAATGTATAAACATGCTAATATACAAAATAGGGTTATAATTCATTCTTGCGCATACGCACACTGTACCACCAATCTAATCGTATTCACGATCAGAAGATGGGTGTAAAATGTAGAATTGGTAGGATACTGTCTAGAGGTTACCCCGTACGTTCCTTAAAAATTTCATCAAAATCGGAGCACTAGACTTGGTTTCAACCAATATTGGTTATTACTGTACTAATCACGATATAATTCACGCGGCATTCTTGTAGAAGATATACCCATCTACCCCAGATTTTGAATGAAATCTGACTGATAGAGGATGAGAAATTAAGTTAAATATTAACGTTTGCGCATGTGCACAGCCTACTATTGATCCAATTTACTATTGGACAACATTTAGGAGCCCACCCTAACAATCCCCGAAAATTTCATGAATACCGGTCCATTATTGTCTGGGTTTTGCGCAATAATTATTTTTCAACCAATCGCGAAATAATTCATAAGGCATCTTTCTGAAACAAAACAAAACTACCCCCAAAACCCCCCCCCCCCCCCCCCCACGTTTGAAAAAATTAAACCGATAGATGATAAAAATCGGCGTTAAAATAAAGTAAATGTTTGCATGCGCATATTCTACTAATTATTCGACGACAATAAAAATTGTAGGGGACAGTGAAGGAGCTAACCCGCACGGTCCCTGAAAATTTCATTAGAATCGGTTTAACACTTGGTATAGTTTTGGGTGTAACGAGGATTTACCACAGACGGACATCAGTCAGACAGGCGAGGAACCAAAATTGATCATCAAGCCCTGAAACATAAAAAGAAAGTAGGAATTTCGATCTTGGAAAGCGAAATTTTTTCGACTTCTCACACGAACACCTTACCTTCGGGGTGAGGAAGCAAAATTCCGAAAAAGTGAAAATTTTAGTTATGTCAAGTTGTTTTTTAAAAGTTCTAGTCATGCAGCATGATCTTAGGAGCAGATTTCCTTAAATTACCTATCGTATTATATTATTTTAAATTATATTGAGATGTGGGAAATTCGAGTACAAAGAAACAGTTAAAAACCAAATTTAAGGCACACAAATAAAACCATACTTAATAAAATTTGGCTATTCAGAAAAGATTTTGAATTTTTTGATTTTTTTTTTTTTTTTTGCTGATTTTATAGATTTTTTCGCAAATATTAATGAAATTCAAGTACCTATGTTTTTGGCATAATTTTGTGCAAACATTTTTTAATGTCCTATTTAATCGTTGATAATACTGTTTTGACTAAAATTCTGCTAAAAATGATAAATGTAACGATTTTTGACCATTTTTAGTAATTTTTAGTGATTTTTTTAGCACATTGTTTGCTTTGACTAATTTAATGTGCTCAAAATATACTGGCCAACGAACCCATCTTTTTTTTTTTTTTTTTTTTTTTTTTTGTTGATAGTTTGATTTTTTGGCGCAAGAACGGAATTATAATAAGCGAATTTTCGTTAATTACCGGTATCTACACCGGTACACACAAAACAACTGATCACACACAAAACAACTGATACCACCTTCTTCGAACCTCCACTAGAGCGAACTGGTGCGTTTCAAAAGAGTTGAAAAGAGTGTAACTCTAAACACAAAACTGTGTTTCATCTCTCATTCCCACGCCAAGAGTCCGACGAGTATTAGGTATGTCGAGTGTCTCCTATAATTCGGTATCTTATTGCATAATGTTAAATTGTTTTTAAATGATAATCATTAGTTACATGACTAAATACGTATTAAATAATAATCTACTTATTCATAGCGGTTTTGATTTGAGATTTTAGCTTTTTTTTCAGTTTTCATCGATTTTTTAGCAAATTTTGATGAAATTTAAGTACACTTATCAGTATAAGTATAATTTTGTGTATAGGTAAATTTTGTATGTTCTATTTTACAATTAGTGAACTTTCTTATAATTAGTGCAATATTCTGCAAAATAAACGATTTTTGGCCATTTTTAGTGATTTTTTTAGCACAGTTTTTGGAATTTGAGCTATTTAATGTGCTCCAAATGTTGTGACAAAAGAACTCATCCTTTCGTTTGGAAAGCTTGATTTGTTGACGCAAGAACGGAATTTCGATCTCAACCCTAGGATTCGTTTTAGAATGCCTCAAAATGGATTTCAATAAAGGACCATTGTAATAGAATCATTTTCCACGATGATTCGCTAAAACGAAACAAAAAGTATGAGCGTGAAAGGATGAAGGGACCTACATGAAATCTCGGTAGGATTATTCAAAATTAAATCAGTTTACCGGAAAATTTGACGGTTGCGATTTAAAATATATACATATATATATATATATATATATGGGCGACCAAGTTTAGTTTACCTTGAAAATACAATCGCTAGGACTTTGCCGAAACATGATCTTTGGTAAAAAAAAGTCATTTTCCGAAAAACGTGGAATTCGCCCTTTTTTCATATTACCAACGATATATATAAAGTTTTGTTGTAAAAGGAAGTTTTTTGTTGAGTGGTTGAATTTGAATTAACCAAATAAGGCCTCTTGGAGCACCGTACAACCAAAATCACTGATGTATGTAATATAAATTTGAGAAAATGTCATTCATAAATCATGTTCTCTCATTTTGCTAACATATACAGTACATAGTACATAATCAGGTTATGGACAGTTTATAAGGAAATCCCTATTAGAATCGATCCGGATCAGTTAAAGCTCGAACAGAATTCACTTGGCGATTCACAGTCATATTGATTAATAGTTTTACTTCAACACTTATCCCCACGAGCAGACCGAACGTTTGTCACAACACTGCTCAGTAACTGCTTATTCAAGTCATTGAAGTGAATTCTATTAAAATCAAACAAAAATGAGCCTCTTTATTCTGAAAGTTTATGAACTATTGATTTAAAAAAAAAAAAGTTCATTTACTTAAATTTTACCTACCTCTTGGGATGGATCAGCAGTGTTGCCCTAACATCAGGCAAATCATTCACCGGCCTATACGTGATTTTTGAGCCTCTTTTTGTAAATGCTTGTTCATTAATTTGAAAAAATAAGTTCGTCATGATATATCGGTCGGATTTTCTTTTTAAATCTAATGATGTTGTTCTGTAAACCAATATCTTGGGGGAGAAGGGGATAAATGGTTTTTCTTGGCCAATTAAAATGGTTTATTACCATGGTGTTGACAATATTCTATTTGTGCCTCTTTTTGTAAATGCTTGTTCATTAATTTGAAAAAATAAGTTCGTCATGATAATATCGGTCGGATTTTCTTTTTAAATCTAATGATGTTGTTCTGTAAACCAATATCTTGGGGGAGAAGGGGATAAATGGTTTTTCTTGGCCGATTAAAATGGTTTATTACCATGGTGTTGACAATATTCTATAGTTGTGGAACCAATAAGAAAGGTTCCATTAAGGGCCTACAAGAATATAACGCTAATACGGCTTATGTATTTATTATTTGTCAGCTCCTATAATTCTTATAAATATAATTATAAGAATATATTTTGTCAGCTCCTGTAATTCTTATAAATATAATTATAAGAATATATTTTGTCAGCTACTATAATTACAAACTACCTACTGAGAGGGTTGTAGTATGCGAGTACCCCTACCTCTCAGTAAACACGTGGGTTTAGGCCCTGGGATTATCGTAATCGAACAACCTGTGCAAAAGTGCGATAGCTATAATTTACATGAGCTTGACAGAACTATTCCATTTAGCTTTTAATGATCGCCTTGAATTGTTTTCTCAACAATTATTGAGTTTTAAAACCTTCATTATTTCTTTTCATCTCGGTGTTTGTCTCTCTCGGCACTATTCGGACATGTTAATGCGTTTCTTTAATCAGCTCCGTCAGTTACGCGTCTTTGAGCATCGCGAACAATGAAAACATCCGCGAGCGAATATAAAATATATAATCCATTTGCATATTCTACATTTTTGTTTATTCCTGTCTCCAGACACGTTTAACAAACTTCCACTACGACAACCAGGTTTTTATTATTTGTACGTGTATAAGTTTTAAAATGTTCTCGAAACACATTTATTGTTGTTTGATGGTTTCACACATATTTTCCCTAGTTATCTCTGATGGAATAACGAAGATAATAATCATTATACATTTAAAGTTTTCTTTGTCTGTCGGCCTAAACATATTTACAATTTTCGTTCATTACCATGAGCAGCTTTTTTACTTCATGTTGGTTATGCTAACTTTCAAAATACAGGAACCATCTATTAATTTTCCAAAACATCAGATGATTCTATTATTTTGGCTAAAGAACAACAACTTATGTTGGATCTAATGTTTCCAGGATATAAGAAAACCTGCATTGAACGTTTCAAGTTGGCAAATCGTGTTTGAAAAACGTAAATGTCCTTTGGGTAGTATCGGAGCATCCTAGGTCTGGGTTTAGTTTGTATCACGGAAAAACATTTGCACGTTCTACAAGTTGCGACTGTGATTTTTCTTCTTCTTTGGGCCTAATCTGTTTGCCTGGAGTCGTCTATGCAGTCTTCTGAACCACATGTTTTGAAGCAATAGAAAATTGTACCGCTCTCTTTTCTTCAAAGAAGTTAACAAACTTGCTGAAGTGCTAAAAACGATGACTGAAAAGAAGAAAATCAATGCTTGGTTCGGACTCTTTGACAATAAGATACCAAAAGTTGCCAAAAACTTCATGACGCTATGTTAGTTAAGGCACTACCTGCGTGGTTATAACGATGAATCTAGGTAGACTTTTGGAGAAGGAGAAAGGAAAATGGGGTGAGTTCCATAACGTATGTAGGTACATTGTACATCTCGGAGAACTTGTCTAATCTACTTGTTCATTTCTTAATCCAATAACTAACACCGTTGGCAAACCGTCGCTAAATCTTTCTTTCTCAGTTACAGCTAAGCAATGAGACGGAAATGTTCAGTCATGGACTGGTTTTTTTGTCTCGATTTAAGAAATTTCTGGCATACCTAACTGCTGTCGTGAACTTCGTTTTATTGACTGCCTTAAACGCCAGGAAGCCACGCACACGAGCTTGTGGCTGTGAGTGAAAATTGAAATGTGCTGGAAGAGTTAGTCTCCAGGTTCATTTTTAGGGGGTAGGCGACCGCCTAGGAGCCCCCATCTCTCTGGGGGAGGGAGGTGGGGCTCGACTAGGATTGAAACAATATTTTTCTCAGCGGGAAAAAGTAACAGTTTGGATCTGAAATTGCCAAAACATCTTTTGGAAACCCCCTAACAGCATTTAGAAGTTGAGTTCTTCAAGCCTCTGGCAGATGTGCTGACCCAAATTAATACCTACTAGATTTGGCCAGCTTCGAAATTTCCCAGATACCTGTAGTGGATTTCTATACATCTGACTGGGAGTAGGAACTCCTAGAGGAATATCGCGAACCATGTTATTCAGATGTTCGTGCGGACTTGAAACTGGATAGTGTTCAGGTGAAAGGTACGAGAAAGTACCGTTATTATCTCGCATACTATCATATTTCGTCTGATAGGATGTATGTGTGTCGCGAAATAAGGTTGTCTCAGACCGGTCCTCGCAACGCTGGTCTGTGTGAGATTTTTCCATCGGGGAATATTGATATTCAGGCTCTAGCCGGATGTTCTCATTATGATGTGAGGTAGTATTTTTGGGGTACTGAAAAATACCTTTGTTTTTGTGCGTATTCTGCACTTGAGGAGTGTGATAAGTGCTCCTGTTGACCACGTACCCGGTGGATAAAGGTGTAAGTGTTTCTACCTTTGAGTTGAAATCACTGTAGTTCCCCTTTAAGGGGGTCTGGTGTTGGTTGACGGTATAGCTGACATCCTCTGGAGGTGCGTACGATTGTGTCATACCAAAAGCTCGATCTCGCCGTGTTTCAGGGAGATGAGTGAAGCCCCGGTCTTGTACGGGGCTAGGCCGTGACGCGCCCGCAGGTTCGTCTGAAGGCGAACCGGGGTCAGGCCTTTCGCTTCCGTGGGCCATGCCACGTGTCGAGCGAGAGGGGTGAGTGTCACCTTCCGTCGCGTGCCGGCTCGAACCTTGACGTTCGGCGCGTGCCAATATTTCCGCCTTGTCGGCGAGCTGCGAAATTTGGCTTTCGAGTGGAGAATCCCCCAAAAGGCGGAACGACGGGGTCCGCTCCATCTGGGAAATTTTATCTATGTTCTAAAAAGAACAAGATTTAGCGGGGACTCGCTTCTGAACGGTAATCAGAGGGTCCTCCGGGCGGACAACCAGCCTTTTCTGTTTGAGTGAAGCTCGTCAGAAAGAGGTGGGTCCAGCCGTGTCAATCGATCAACCCGTGTGAGGGTTTTCTTGATGATCGATTGGCTTGCCCCTGCGGACGGTCTGTGAATAATTTCAGAGACCCGGACGACAAGACTTGAAACTCGTCCCAGCGGACGATCAGTGGATTGCTCCTCTGATCCGGGTGGCGAGTTGAAGCTAGACGGTGTAGCCACGTCTAGAGGGTAGTGAGTAACACGAAGTGTGATTATCTCGAGCTACCCGGAGGCTTGGAGAAAGCAGAATCTCTCGTCGCAGAATCATGTAGAAAGCTTCGTCCTCAATCGTAGTAGGTTTGAAGAGAAGAGTCGTCAGATCGGAGGTTGAGATTGGTATATCTTGACGGGCCCAGCCAGTGCTATATTTATATCCGTCCGGAAGTCGAATTCTGCATTTGATTGGCTGTACCGGTTGATCTCTAGCGCTCGTGTGTGTGGAAGTAGAAATCGCTTCCGATTTGATCGATTGTGCTCGGTGAGCGGAAGTTGAAACATCTTCTTCCGCCTTTCCTCCGTAGAGTGCGTCTGGCTTTGTTCGTCCTTGATTGGATTTGAAAGTCATTTGTTTCAAGGCAACTTTTGTGTGTTATGTTTGCCGGCTCGTTAAGCTTCGCTCGTGCAGTGAGCGTTTAGCTTGTCGTGTTTTTAACTTTCGATGAGTTAATTTCTCTTGTGATTATGAATTTCGCATAATCTTTTCGGCTATTTATTTTGTTTCATCTAGACGTAGCCTGACGTCTTTTTGTATAGTTCTAATGTGTGAACTTATTTTTGGTGGCCCTGAAAAGGCCAGTGAGGTGGTGAGTTCACCACAATACCTACGTCGGGATTTTATTAAACCTCCACAATTTACCGGAATACTTGGTTCAGCTTGACAAATGCATCATGTTGTGGCGAGCACAGAACCAAGGCAATAAATTCATCGACGCGCACGTGCAGAAAACCTTCCCAGAAATATCTTATCCTGCATTCTTTGCCACACAGTTGGAAACCTCTACGCTATTTGAGGATTGCTCTGAGAATCCTTTTTACAATCCTCATGAGTGTGGTTCGACGGAGAGAGATCTTTCTCCCAACTCATTGCTTAAGTCATACCTGCCAAGGTCCCTGGGCAAAGCGTACTATAATTTCGTTTTTCTTTTCTTTTTTTTTTTTTTGTTGTTTTGGTGTTTTTTCCAAGTTCTTATTGCGAATATCAATAAATAAACATCAATACGTGATTCAGCGTAGTGATGTTGTCAACATTGTACATATTGACTAGGGGTTAAATCGAAAGGTTTTGGTAGCTACAAAATAAAAGATTGATTAATACTTATTGCCGAGAATTAATGATGTTTGCTCTCATTCTTCCATACTAACTCACAGCCAAATTGCCACCCTAGCCAAATATTATAACTTGCTTGCACATTTCTTTCAGGTAGATATGTCTGAAGCCATTGACTTCTATCGTGACAAGAAAATTCTGATCACAGGCGCTGCTGGTTTTCTCGGAAAGCTCTTAATGGAAAAGTTATTAAGACTATGCGATGTCGGAAAAATTTACATGCTTATCAGAGACAAAAAGGGAATGATAGCCGAACAAAGAATAGATAATATTTTCCATGTTCCCGTAAGTGTGTGTAAGTAATTGTAAACTGTGGCTGGTATTAGCCAACGATCAATGGTATCAGTTCTGATACAAAAAAAATCTAGTTCTCAACAATAGAATTAAAAACTAATTTATAAAATTTGTGATTGATTTGCTAGTTGCAATTTTGAAGGTAATATCAATAAATAATGACATAATGGCACTAAACATTTTCGTTATATCTTTGCGGAGGCTTACTTAATAAAATTACTTCAATACCTAAGCACTCAAAGTATTTGTTTTATACTAATGTACTCGTTGGTACCTTTCAGTAGTAAATAACCTTTACTACTCTCGGGTGACTGAATTTAGATAAAATAATTTATATAGGTACCTACCTACCTACTGTTTGAACATATGAGGTAATTAGAATGTTGTAACGAGATGATCCCTTAATCACTTCATAGTACTCGAATTAAAGGAGGCAATGGGCACAATTGTAAAATTCTTGTAACAATCGTAATAGCTTTTGGACGATAATAAAAGTCCATTATTGACGATAAACCAAAAGGCTACCAAAGCTCGACTATCAAAGTATGAAATATTACCGACAACGGAACTCCTTAATCCCGAAATCATAATTATTAGGCAAAAATGTCTTTCATACCTTCTGATGCTCTTTATAATTTGGATTGGATTCGGATTTATAGTAGATACTCTAGGAAATGAATGATAAATATTTATGTATTTTACATCACTCAAAAATTCTGTACAACAGTAGTCGGTGTGTAAGTACTAGAATAATAAGAAATCGATTAACAAACACGATGGCATTCAAATACATTTTGAAAAATCGTAATAAAATCAAAATATACCTAATTGTAAAAAGTTCCAGTCATGCAGCATGATCGAATGAGCGAATTTTCGTAGATTATCGAAACATTATATTATATTACTGTTTTGAAATTTGTGCATTCCGAGTACAAAGAAATTGTTAACCACCAATTTTATGGCAAATAAACTCGTTCCAAATCATATTCTACGAATAAAAATGTTTCATGCAAATATTACCGATTTTTACAACTAGTGAACGGCATTATTTCGATTTTTGACTGATTTTTCAACTTTGAAATTTTTGAAAACTTGATGCATATTCTTATAGGAAATTTTACGCTGATTCCGAATATACCACATGTTAGTATGCAAACACTACATTTTTGAAAATTTCAACCCGAAGATGTAATCCCATCATGCTGGCAAACAAACTTGAACTTTCGTTTTGTGTCCTTAACATTTTAAAATTTGTTTGAAGTTTCTAGCACAATTCTACGGACAGTTATCGTCTGGAATGACACATACATACATATATACATATATATACATACATACATACATACATACATACATACATACATATATACTTACATACATACATAAAAAAATGCGTTAAACTTCAGAATATGATTCAGAATAGCCTGAAACGGATTTTTGCATAAAATTTTTTCAAAAATTCACATTCTACAAATTTTGAGGCGAGAGCAATAGCTTAATTTTCTTCAAAAATTCGCTAAAAGTACCTGATGCAGAAAACGAGAAGCACAGTGCACGGTTGCGATTTCTCAAAACTAGGTGGATCCGAGGTTTTCTCTTCATTATGCAACGTAGTTAATTTTGAGGCGATGTACCCACGTAAATGTAATCGTTGGTCTTCAACAAGTCGTGATTTTTTGGTGTTATGGGTGCGACTCTGGGTTTCAAAATTTCATAAATTCTTTCTGGTTTCCATCTTGCTTTCAAATATAAATCAAGGTAAGACATAGGACCAAGACATAGAATTTCGATGCGATTGGTAGTAGTAACCATTGCAAATTTCAAAACTGAAATTGGTTGTTACAGACGAAACTCTGAGGACTGATTCAATTAATTGTTTATATGCATATATATACCAAATTATTGCAATGAGTTGCGGTTAGTAGGTATATACATGGCCATGTTTAGTACATTGTTTTTTGAATGAAACTGAATAAATAGGTATACAAGTAACTAGGACTCTTGTACTATGTAAATAATTAAATAAATTCTGAATTCTAAATTTAAATCAGTAGAAAAAGTAATAGAAAATACTAATTTTTTACAAAATTTCTATTTCACATTCAGTTCTCTGCGAATAAAAAATTGAACAAAATAGTCTACTCTTGCAGAGTCTAGCCTCTCGTCTTACTTTCTTTGTATATATTATTCAATACTTATTTTACAAGAACAAAAATATTTCTGGTTTTGCTGGTAGAAAAGAATGCACAGTCTATTTTTGAACACATATGATAGTAAAAACTATCAATAAATTATTCAGGGAAAATAAACTTGGTAATGAACATTGGGACTGGAGTCGATTTTTACGTCTTCACATCAGTAAGACCTGCTCGAGGTCAAAAATCAAACAATCACTCCTCACTCACAAAGAGAAAAGGCCCTGAGCCTAAACGAATTCGGAAGTACCTACTTGCATAAATATGGTGACTATCTTGTTAAGGTTTTCACCGCAATCCAGTACATTTTGTAATACCATGTCAGCATGTACAATTGGGACTGTTTCCCTCACTGCAGCCTTGAATGATGTTCGTAAGGCAGAACGAACAAAGGGCTTGTAGATAAGGCAAAGTAAGTCAAAGCGGCTGAGGGTCTCGAGTTCAAGGCGACTGCAGCTTAGGCAGTGCGCTGTGCAGTCAATGGGGTGCAGTTTTCAGCCCAGATAAAGGATAATATTATTTTTGTAACCGAGCAGCAGCTGAGCAATCAGCCTTTCAAATGATATAATCTTCTGGTTCCCAATATAAGATGCAATTGAGCCAAACCAACACATCCTTTGGAACTAGCTTTTGTACTTGAAGACAACAGACAGCCTTCTTGGCGCTTGTAGAGCATATGGGTTTTTACGAAATTCAAATACATTTGAGGCCACATATCGCCGCTCCCTAAGCATATCTCGTACTTGTGAAGCCCAGTTCAGCTCTTGTATATTGTCCCTTCCGCCATTCGATGCCGTCAGCTCTTTTAGGCAGACTCTTGGCAGTCGACCCTCATCCATCCTCAACAACTCATCCACCCCACGATTCGCTTAACGATGGCAACCTTTAGGCGAGGACGGCCAGTCTCAAGCCTCAGGTTGTGGCCAGAATTCGAAAGAGGTAGGTGAAGAAGTCACCTTAGCCACCTCAAGCTCGTTCGTATAACTTCCACCCCAGATTTTGAAGCCATAGAGAGGAACCGATTTAACCAGTGGATGAAAGATGGAGATCCTAGACTGCCAAGACAGCACCCCCCCCCCCCCCCCTACACGACCAAACACATCCATTGTTGCACCCACAGCCTGTCGGGATATCGAGATAAGTGTTGGTATACCACTAGTAATCTGCACGAGATGGAAAATGGAACTCACAAAAACACGAACGTATTTTTCCGCTTTTTTTATTCGCTTTCCAAATACAATTACCTTTGTTTTGCCAGTGTTTAATCTTGCAACGTTTTACTGTAAAGTATTGTAAGTTAATCTTGAGCAGGTTTAACTGCCAGTTTAGCGATCGAACTCTCGAATGATCCACTGACGGTCCTCATAACTATCAGCAAACATTTCGATATCGCCTGCAAACATGTGGAAGTGCAGCTCTGTGGAGCAGATTTTTAGCCCCACCACCCACTAGTTTTTATAAATTTAGGAAGGTCACTCAAAGAACGGAATAAATACCAGTGAGCTAAGTGCTAAGTGCTTGCTCAGATGAACGAGAATGTACATGAAGTAGCGAGTTTTTTAATAAAGGACTATGTGAATGGTAGGAACATTATGAAGAACTAAACCTGAGACCTGATTATTTAATAGACCGGTTTGGATGAAATGATCAGGATGACTTATTTGGTTCTCTATAAACCTTAGATGGTGAATTCCGTTGGAGTGATGGTAGAATGTGCGGATATGCATCATGAAATATAGTCCCATTTCGCATATTAGAATGTCAACACGAATATAATACTGTTCTATTTCTCGTTCAACTAATTCTATCCATGTTATGATTAGTGAGGGAGCTATACTGCCTACCCATCTTGGCAGACGTTTTTCTGCTACCTTACTAATGTACCTGACCCCCTCCCCCTCCTTTCAATAGGTACGGGCTTTGTGTAAGCAGACATTTAAACCAAATGAAAAATCTACTGAATAGCAGCTGAATAGATTAAACTGGCAATGTTTTGAAGAACTTGTGGGCAGATTTCAGGGATTTTAAATTTCACATCAGGTCGTTACGAGTTGAGAACTATGTCACTACAATTTCTAAATTTTAAAAGCGTCATTGAATAAGTTTTTATAATAAAATTATAGAGGGGATAGAATAGATTAATAATCTATTCATAGAAAAGCCACAATGTTCACTAATACTCATTAACCATAATATATCAATAGTGACCCAGCTAGTGAAAATTTGAAAGTGTTGGGGTCTGTAACAAGAGAAACCCCATGTTTTGATTTTATCATTGATTTTAATATAAGCCACACGTGAAATTTCTCGAATCAGGTATTTGAACGAATGCGTCAACTGAAGCCGGACTTTCTCAACTGTATCCAAATCATACGAGGGGATGTCAGTTTGCCAGGACTTGGTTTGAGCGAAGACACGAAATCATTTCTTATGGAAGAAATAGACATCGTGTTCCACGTTGCGGCTACCGTGAATTTTGGGGCACCTATAAAAAGAGCGACATCTGTCAACGTCTGCGGTACCAAAGAAATTGCTCTGCTTTGTCAGAAAATGAAACATCTCAAGGTAACCACTGGATCAATAAATTTGTTTTGCTCCTAAATACACAAGCCTTACTACAATAAAATGTTCTATCACATCATAGGAGTTTCATCACAATCGTATCAAATAGATTGTAGCTTCTGCGCATACGCAAACGTCAAATCCTCTTAACAAGCGTAACTTTACAGATTTTGATTGAATGGTCTATCTTTCAAGACTAAGTATGTATTAATACAGTGATCTATGGGTACATACAGGTTACGGATACGAGGAAACTGCCACACACCATTTCACAGGTTTTTTAAATATTTTTTGCCATACCTAAAACCGGATAGAATTAAATTTATTTCAACTGCAGAAGGTACAAGGATCTTTCCACAAATAAATCTTTCTTCACAAATACTCGTTAACTGAGGAGACCTTGAACAAAGCGTTTAAAAGAGCCCACTCAATTTTCGTTGAAGTTGATTTTGAGACCTTAAAACCATGCTTGAAGTTAATTTAATTTTCTCTCCCAAAATGTACTCCATTTTCTTGTATCCTACCTTCTCAAACCCGATAAAATTAATTTAGAAAAACACTAATGATTTCCTTGCAATTCCGGTCGTTCGAAGGTGTTAGTCACTTTGAAGCGAAATTCATTTAATGAACGGGTGAGTTTTTTCCCCCCTCGCGCCCTAAAAAGCCCTAGCGTGAGGGAGTTTATTCATGCATTCTCAAAAAACGATTACATGATGTATTACGTTATAATACATGATTATTTACAATACAAATAATGTATAGTTTCTTATAAACAAAATTATAGTTCACCATGTAAGTTCTTTATTAATTTCAGTATTACTGTTTAGTATCGTCACATCAAGTTATCGTAATCTACTGCATTTAAAAACTCCATCAAGACATCCTTGAACAGTCTCACCAAAACACTGAATAGGGTGAGCCACGAAGTACCTACCCTGCAAAATGCATTTTCGCTCCTGTTAGGCCCTTGCTTGATCGAGTTATGGACACACATACAGTCAATGGCTACAGTCCTAAATGGCATTTGAACACAAACACATCGGGCTCTGCCAAAGATTGAAGCGGTACCTACTGGTAAACCCTTGTTCTTCCTTGACTGCTCAACAGGAACGTTAATCTCCATGAAATAGGCAGTTCGAGTCTGGTCCGTTCTGAAATAGAAGAAAAGATTTCCTTAGTGCTGGCTCCATCTGTCAAATCTGCTCCCACTCTTCAACTACTTGAGCTGCATGATCCGATTTCACCCTTGATTTTGGAATGAGGGAACATAATACAGGAAGGCCCTCCCTCAAAGCAGCATCTTTCGCCAGTCTGTCGGCCTCCTCGTTCCCTTCCGTCCTTACATGGGTCTGTGTCGATTCAATTCCAACTCTCCAGTCGAACTGAGTTCTCAAGTCCAGGATCAGGTTCCTGATATTTTCAATTGTTGGCAAATGGTTGCCAAAATCCGCGAACATTGCCAGAGTCACTAATCTGTCAGTATAAACCACAGCCGTAGACGAAATCTGCCAACAGTCTGACAGGACAACCACATCTATGCCTGCCGAATAGCTAGCGCCTCAGCCTGGTTATTTGAACAAGATCCCGCCAGCTAGAACTCCTGATGGTAAACTGCCCGTGATGCCACATAGACCACAAAAGCACTTCCAACCTTTCCATCCCCCAAATCACTTTCATCTGTGAAAACCTCGTTCGTAGGTTTTGTACCAGTCTCCGAAGGCCTCCCCACATCAACGACATGAGCCAGATGGGGCTACTCATCACGGGGCAAGGATCTCTCTTCCTGGTCACTCTCAGCAAGTATTTTATGTACATCAGCTAACTCCTTAGCCTCAACTTCCACTGGTTTCTCTCCAGTAATTACACAGCAGGTGTGGAACGAGATTGTCCTTAATTCTTTAATAATACGCAGCAACATTAATCTTTGTACTTGCCGCAAAGCTACCACATTCCTCCAGATATCAGAGTAGCACTCATCTAAGGAGCTCTGGCAAAGTAGCTCCTCATGAGCTCTCTAAGGAGCCCAGAATGTTTTTGCAGCCCGTGAAAGATAATTAATTAGCTGAGATGCCTTTTTACAAATATTTTGATATGGCTCGTCCATTTGAACGACCCCTCAAAGTATACACCCAAATACTTGAGTTCTGTGTATACACCCAACAGTTATGGACCCAGCACCCTTTCCATGCGTCTTCGCCCTGTGCACAACATCTGGGTCCTTTCGGGAAACTCCAAATTGCTCTTCAATGCCCACCTCTCTATCAGATATGGGGCTCTATTTGCTTTCCTCTCCATAGCCCAGTCAATGGAGGTAAAAAAATACCCTTTGTCGCAACAAATTAGGGGAAAGCTGAATTTTTGCAGGGTGTTAGTATACATAGTAGACAGTAAAAAATGACAAAGTCCCGACCCCCACCCCTCTTGCTTTCCCCCCCCCCACCCCCCCTCAAACATTGCAAGAGCAGTACTTTGGTTAAATACTCATAGCTCAAAAACTAATAAAGTTACAGTCGTGATTCTTTTTTTAAATTTTTCCTAACGATATGGTAAACAACTTATATAGTAAGTACTTTTTATGTAGATAGCTTAGTTTAACCGTAAAACTTATATACATGCAAAAAAATGCCCTGCTGATTACAAAAACCTACTTTAACCAATTATATCTTTTTATCCTTACACTTTGGGAAGAAACACATTCAGAACGACTTGTAGATAATTTAATTAGCTTTAAAATGGTGTATCTAACATTGCTTACGGTTAAAGTTATGGCTTTATAGAGAGCGTGAAACAGTAACGGGTACCGCGCCGCGCCCCAGCCACTCTGAGCAGTGTCGCGTTACAGCTTTGTGAACTCAGGCGCTTTCGTGTTGTTTTGTGTTCACAAATATACGGTTGAGTTGTGCCAAGTGAAGTGAAATGCTAATATATTTGTGCTATTGCTATGGATTTTTGAACGAGATAAGCAAGATGGAAGGGAACTTTTAAAACTGGTAAAAACTTTTCATGTCTGAATTCACCAATTTGAATTAATACAGTTATGTAGGCCCAATCTTCAGTTACATAATAATGACTGATTTTAACAAAATATGTGTTATATGTAATCAGGAAGTCAAAGATGACGGAGTAACTGTCACTAAGGGTATAAATACTTTAGTCAAGTCCAGTATTGAGAGAAAGGACGAAATCCATAAATTACTTGGTAATGTCGAATTAATAAAAGTACCTACATTATACATGTAGGCAAAATTATACCAGACCAAGCAACATTAAAGTAGCATTAAAAGCGCAAGATGGATGTAGTGGATTTAAATATGTTTTACTTGGTGTCGGTAGACCAAGTGGGACATTTATATTCTGATTATGCGGGTTAGTCCCCGTGTTATTCCTGTAAGGAATGTGAGCGAATCCGTCAAGGTCAGCTTGCTTGGCGGGATGAACTGAGAGATAGTTCGTGTCGCAGCCGCGTGGAGCACTGGGCTCGCATAGTGGGTGCTGGGTTTGATCAGTTTGGTACTGAGCCGTTTTGTAATATTCCGGCCTAAGATTTATATCTGTAGGAGGAATATGTTGAGCTTGGTTGAGGTACTGAAAAGTATCATTCGTTTTTTGTACATTTGGAGTGTATTTGACACTCTGATCGGCCGGGTAGGCTTGTGTCGAATATCGTGGGTATTCGGACAGCTTGGTCGAATCATAATGATTGACTTCAGAGCGGGTCTGAAAGGTATCCTCGATCTTTTGTATAGGCGAGGCTTGATCTAACGTTTCCCTCGTGAATACGTTAGGTGAGAAGGCTATCTCGTCGTGAGGATCGAGCCTTGCGCCGTCGCTGGGACCGGCAGATTGGCCGGGTAGCGTGTAGGTAGCGCTACGGGGGCTAAGAGGCCCGGCTTCGCCGTCGTCTGCCTCCCCTTGCATGAGGAAATAAGACGGCCGGCGTTCCATCGAAATAGCCGAGTTATTAGCTCGTTTCGATGCCTCTATGTATAGAAATAGAGGGTTTAGGAAGGTGGACTCGCTTGACAGAGCTTCTTTCCTTTGCTCGTATGTCAGGGTCCTACCTTGTAGTCTTGAAAAAGACTTCCTTGGACGGTAAATTAGAGCGGATGAGCAGAGTAATTTACCGGCGTGCCCCAGCGGTCGGTGACGAGCCTAATGCTACGAAACCCGGGTGACACGGCTAGGAACGTCCCTCGGGCGTACGATCTAAAGAGAATATCGATAGATGTACCGGGTGGCGTCCTGACAGATGAACTACGTTGGGCAATGAGCAGGATGAATAATCACTGGACTCGTAGATGCCAATGCGAGATCTGTGTGGAGAGAAGGTAGGCCTTGTAGAAAGCAGTAGGAAGCCGTTCTTGAGATGAACTCGGGATGCAGAAGGTTCGTCAGCGTAGAGCGTGTAGAAATCTTCGTACTTCGAGGTGTCGTCGTCGAGAGCGGAGAGTAGAATGAATTTCGGAGGCTCCGAGCGGGGTATTTATAGGGAGGTGGCCGCCCCCTGCCGCCTCCTGATTGGTCCGCTTAATTTCATTAATTCGACTGTGTAATCTCATTGGCTCGCACATTGTTTTCTCAGTATCTGCGAGTATGATAGCTGAGCTGGTCCTCCGGGGTGCTTACGAGCGTCCGTCGCGGAGCCGACGACCTTGAGTTTAGCCGGGGACCTCGGGTGCTTTCTCTGCGTCAGTTGTTCAGACGGGGTCCCCGGGGTGGCTGCTGGACCAGAGGTGGTTGCTTGCCGCCTCTTGGTTGGTTCGCCTATTGTCTCTCGTGTAATCAGTGTTTCTGATTGGCGAGTAGGCTTGTTTGAATTGTCCTTGCTAGTTTTAGAGGACGTTTGATTTTCTGTTTGAGTTTTCTCGTTCAAGGCGACTTGGTTCGAGATACTTGTCGCATCTCTCTCGCCCAGTAAGTGTCTAGGGAGGTCGCCTTGTATGTTTTTAGTTAATATTTCACTTTTGAGAGAGAAATTCGTATTTTCTCTCTGGTGAAATATTTTGTTTGACGGAGTTGTAACTCGACGTCTTATAAATATTTTTGTGTTGTGCCTACCTCTTTTTGGTAGCCCTGAAAAGGGCTGTTGAAAAGAGGGGGTGGTTTTCACCACAATGGAGAATCTTCTACGTCGCGGCACTTTCTCAGAAAATTAGACAACACATTCGATTTCAAGCATGATTGTTTGTTATGTGGAGAACGTGCGGTTTTTGACGCTAAACTTCCATATAAATAGGTACCGAACCAAAATTCACGAGGTTCAACTGTTGAAATAAAGCAAATGCTCCTCAATGCTTGTGATGTTAGGAATGATGATTGGGCCTGTAAAGTTAAGTCTAGGCTTTTAGATGTAATTGATTTAGTTGCCGCTGAAGCTCGTTACCATGGGCAATGTTATAAGAACCTTTGTAAACCTAAAAGTAGTGAAAAAAGGTAGGACGGCCATTATCAGCAAAGTCTATAGATCATTTTAACCTGCTTGCCAATTACGTTGAGAACGACAATGAATGCCATTTTTCACTGAAAGAGTTACGAGAGATTGTAATTAAATTAAGTGGTTCTGATATAGACTATAGTGATTATTATCTTAAGTCAAAACTTTTGGATTTTTTCAAGGAAAGGCTAGTTATGCATAATTTATCTGGAAAGAAAAGTGTTTTATGTAGGTATGTCACATACTAGTCACAAAGTTTTAGATACTTGGTACAAAAACAGAGAAACCAGTACTGAAGAAGAACACAAAAGAATTGTTAGAACAGCAGCGGAAATGTTAGGGAAGACAACCAAAAAATGAATTACGACTGTGGAAAATATCCAAGTGAAGAGGAAGTAAGTACCATATCAAATGATTTGATTCCTGA
Source organism: Adelphocoris suturalis (assembly GCA_030762985.1). Classification (NCBI taxonomy): domain Eukaryota; kingdom Metazoa; phylum Arthropoda; class Insecta; order Hemiptera; family Miridae; genus Adelphocoris; species Adelphocoris suturalis. The sequence goes on from CM061041.1 coordinate 42,934,353, forward strand.
AACATTGGCACTATTTACGTCTACAGTGACCAAAAAAAGAACTCTCATTTCGTCCCACCGAGGCACGGGCACGTCGCCCGAGCTGATCCACTTTCGTGGAGCCGGGAGGGGCTGTTGAGCGGGCGGAGCCCTGGGCAGCTGCGGAGCGGGTGTAGCCGGTGTCTTGAACGCTGCTGGTGTTCTCCACACCACCTCTCTCGGCGCGCTGGCGTCCGCCGGTGTCTTCTTCTCCGGCGACGGCGGTAGCGGGCTGATGATTGCCGGAATTTCCTCGGCGAGTAGGAGATTTTCCACTTCCTCCGTGATCATCTCTTCTGTGGTAGTGGGAGCTGCCATGGTCAAAGTTGGTATGAGCTCCTGGCGTGGGGTGTTTCATATTTATATCTCCCACTGTTCCTACCCGAGAAAAGTGGGCGTGGCTTGTTTCGAGTGCAGTCACCCATTTCTCGTCGAATTTGGTAGAGGGGACGCGCCCTCTGGCGGATTTTCGGGGAGTTTTCTCCTTACTTTCTGCCTGATTTTGGTTTCGTGACACAGCTTCGTCCGAGTTTAGAGTGTAAGCTGGTTTTATTTGCTGTTTGGGAACTTTTTTTGTATGTTCGCCAATTTGCACTGTAACCGAAAACTTATCTCTTTTAACCACTTTGAATGGTCCCGTGTAAGGACATTGCAGAGAGGTGAGCTGTGTGGGCACTCTGATATAGACATGTGTACATGTATCCAAATTTTTGGGCATGTTTACGGCATATTTCGTATTATTATGTTTAATATGCGTAGGCCGGAAGAAGAGAGGCTCCGAAAGGTTTGTAGAAGTTACGAAAATGTCTCCTGGGAGTGGTACGTCAATTCCGTAAACTTTTTGGAACGGTGTAGTTTCCGTTGCTGGGTCTACTGCCGTACGCATGGCGAGTAGAACTTTTGGAAGTGCGTCGAGCCAATTTTCGTTTTGTGCTTTGAGAGCCTCTTTCAAAGATCTATTTCTGCGTTCTACCATTCCGTTTGTTGATGGTTTGTATGGTAACGTGTGAGTATGTTTTACTCCGAGACGTTCCATAATGGAATTGAATAGATCTGATTCGAATTGTGTGCCTTGATCACTTGTGATGTATTTAGGTACGCCCTTTGAAGCTACCCAAATATTGATAAAGGCGTTTGTGATCGTGGTTGTTTCGATGTTGTTAAGAGGGACTGCCTCTAGCCAACCCGTTGCTCTATCAACCATCATTAAAATGTAACGTTTCCCTCCTTTAGCTAAAGGTAAGGGTCCGGTAATATCAACGTGTACATGTGAAAATTTGTTAGCCGTCTCAAATTCGGAGTACGGGAGCTTCACGGAGCGAGTGATTTTTGCTCGTTGGCAAGTTTCGCACGCTCGGACCCAGTTGGAGACATCTGCACGGAGTCCGTGCCAAAAATATCTTTGTTTAACTTTATACACTGTAGAGTGTATACCTGGGTGTCCCAAATTGTGAATTTGGCTGATTATTTCTTGCCTTATTTCGTTTGGAATATAAGGTCTTGGGTGTCCTAGATCTAGGTTACACCAAATTTCTCCTTGAGGGAATTCAACTTGTGTGAGTTTCAATTTGTCCTCTGCGTTAGGGGGAGAACGAATTTGTGCATTTGAAATGTGCAGTAGAAGATTGCACTCTATTGCAGCCGTAATTTGCGAAATTTCGGCTATGGGTGGACCCTCGTCCGTTTGGGTTGAAATCGATTTTGTTTGAATTTCAACTGGATCGAAGGGTCTGGAGAGTGCGTCGGCGACGACGTTGTTCTCTCCGGGTATATGACGAATGTCACTCGTCATTTGAGAGATGTATGTTAGCCATCTTAATCTCATTTTAGAAAAATGTGCATTTTTCTTAAGCATCGTGCCTAGCAGAGGCTTGTGATCTGAACAAATATGAAAAGATCGGCCGTCCAAGTCATTGTGCCAATGAATGCAAGCTTGGTAAACGGCGAACATCTCTTTGTCGAATGATGCTTTATTCTTCCATTGTTCCGGAATTTCTTTACTGAAAAATCCCAATGGTTGGTAAGATTTCGAGCCGTGTTTGTCTGTAATTTCCTGCTCTAGTGCCGCTCCGATGTGTGTGTCGGATGCGTCGCAGACTAATCTCCACTCTGCTGTAGGGTGTGGATGAGCGATATTATGTAATGTAGCTTTAATCATTGCTTGTTTTAAGCTGTTGAAAGCTTTTTCTCTCTCTGATGTCCATTCGATAGGTGGTTTGTCATTTTTTTTGTTTGACTGAATGGAGTCATACAGAGGTTGTGCCGTGTGAGCGAATTTACTTGAGCATGCTCGGTAGAAACCACACATACCTAGGAATCTGCGTAGACTTCGTACGTCTATTGGCCTAGGAAATTGTTCTATGGCTTCTATTTTATCTCGTTTAGGAATTATCCCTTCTTTCGAGATAGTGAAACCTAGGAAATCGACGGTAGGTTTTGAAAAAATGCATTTATCAAAACCTACTCGAAGTCCGTGTTCTCCTAGCTTGTCAAAAATTTGTTTGAGGTGGTTCATGTGTTCTTTATAATTTTTGGAAGCCACCAGGATGTCATCTAGGTATACAAATGCGAAATCAAATTTTCGCATGATGCTGTCCATGTATCTTTGCCATGTTTGAGCCGCTCCGGCCAAACCCATGCTCATTTTCTTAAACTCATAAAGACCGAAAGGTGTAATAATTGCAGTTTTATGAGCGTCATCTGGGTGCATCGGAATATGATAATATGCCGATTTTAAATCTATTGTCGAATAGATTCGTGTATCATGTAAATTCGCTTGGAAAGAGCGAATGTGAGGAGGAGGATAGGCGTCTTTCTTCGTTTTCGCGTTCAGGAAACGGTAGTCGCCGGTGATTCTCCATGACCCGTCTTTTTTCGGCACACAGTGTAACGGGGATGCCCATTCGGAATCTGATGGTGCAATTATGCCTTCTGAAAGCATTTTGTCAAAAGTACTTTTGACTTGAGCCCGTTTTTCGCCCGCCATGGGTCTTGCTCGGAAGTGTACTGGTGTTCCTTCCGTGGTTATACGGTGGTAAACCCCGTTGTTTTTCCACTTTCCTTGAAGTTTGCTCATTTTATCATTGTATTTGTCAATGATAGAGCGAATGTTTTCGTCCTCCGTGATTTGCACGTCCTCTGGTTGAGGGTTATTGTCACGATGAGGGATAGTAGCTGCTATTTGTTCGTCAGTGAATTTTTTGTTCATGACTGCAGCTATTTTTTGATCGGCATAGCTCTTTATTTTATCTTTATAAATGTACTTGTGTTTGACCCGTATTCCGATATCCCAAGACTCGAGGAATGGTATACCTAGGATCGCTAGATCAACTTTCGTGATCATAAAATCGGTGGTCATGTCTCCGAGGCCGATGTTAATTGTCGTGTCAGCTCGCCCTAGTGTGTCTATAGGGGCTCCGTTTGCTGCTGTGAGCTTAACGTTGGACTTACGAATTTTTAAGCCCAATTTTTTTGTGACATTGTGGGGCAGAATGTTCACTTCTGCTCCCGTGTCGATGAGAAATTCAGTGCCATTTAGTTTGCACTTGAAAAAAAGCCTTTTATACTCAGTAGACTGCCGGTGTATAGGCTCAGATACACTGGCAGTTATTCGTTTTCCGAACTCTCTACGTCGGAGGTTGGAACGGTACTTTCTTGTACCGATCTCTGAGTATTTTCGTTTGAAACCCAGGTTTTAGGCTGGCTTATAGTCGCTGCCTTTTTGCTAGTTTTGGAAGCAGTGTTTGTCTTCCAAGTGCAGTGTTCTGGGTCTGCACATTTGCGAGTTTCGTTACCGAAACGTGCGTGGTTTCGACAGACATAGGCCGTCGGTTTGTGAGGCCTACTCTCTACTGGTTGGGGTTTGAACTCAGCTTGTTTTGAGAGGGCCTTTTTGAAACCAGTATTCATGGGTTTCGGAGTAGATTCTACTCCTCGTATGTTTAGAGAGGTATTCTCTGTTTTGTACGCGTGTAGCGTATCAGCTAGGTCGAGCCGGGCGGTCGTGGTAGGCTGAGCTGCGACCATACCTCGTGCTTCGATGGGTAGAGTCTCGATCCACTTTTGAGTGATCAGAGCTTCTGAAAAGTACCCAACAGCTTTAGAGTACATTTCGTGGTACTTGGTGCTGGGTTTTTTGGCGAGAGATGCGGGGTCCTCGAGTGCGAGGAGCCTGTCCTGTAAGGACAACCCATATTCTCGCTGTAGGCGCTGTTTGGCCTCTTCGTAGGGTGCGTGGGGTGCCGTGAGGTAAGCTGAGTCGATAGCTTCCCTCATTTCTTCTGGTACCCACTTGTATAAAGCTGAGAAGCATTCGTTCTGCGTTCTCAGGTGTTTTCGCACGCAGTATTGATCGAACTCGGCGAGTGCACGATCGATATTCTTCTTTTGGAAGATTGGTTTTTGATAATCTCCCATCTCCTCTAAAAGTGCTCGAAAGCCACTTTGTGTAGAGGGATGTTGCGTGAGATGTGGGGCGTAGAGGCCCGGCGGGGGTCGCACGCCCGCAGTGGTTCCCTGAAATCCACTAGCTTCATAAGAGGGAACGAAATGCTCCGTGTTAAGCCTGTTCAAAGGCGCCACCATTTGTAGTGGATTTAAATATGTTTTACTTGGTGTCGGTAGACCAAATGGGACATTTATATTCTGATTATGCGGGTTAGTCCCCGTGTTATTCCTGTAAGGAATGTGAGCGAATCCGTCAAGGTCAGCTTGCTTGGCGGGATGAACTGAGAGATAGTTCGTGTCGCAGCCACGTGGAGCACTGGGCTCGCATAGTGGGTGCTGGGTTTGATCAGTTTGGTACTGAGCCGTTTTGTAATATTCCGGCCTAAGATTTATATCTGTAGGAGGAATATGTTGAGCTTGGTTGAGGTACTGAAAAGTATCCTTCGTTTTTTGTACATTTGGAGTGTATTTGACACTCTGATCGGCCGGGTAGGCTTGTGTCGAATATCGTGGGTATTCGGACAGCTTGGTCGAATCATAATGATTGACTTCAGAGCGGGTCTGAAAGGTATCCTCGATCTTTTGTATAGGCGAGGCTTGATCTAACGTTTCCCTCGTGAATACGTTAGGTGAGAAGGCTATCTCGTCGTGAGGATCGAGCCTTGCGCCGTCGCTGGGACCGGCAGATTGGCCGGGTAGCGTGTAGGTAGCGCTACGGGGGCTAAGAGGCCCGGCTTCGCCGTCGTCTGCCTCCCCTTGCATGAGGAAATAAGACGGCCGGCGTTCCATCGAAATAGCCGAGTTATTAGCTCGTTTCGATGCCTCTATGTATAGAAATAGAGGGTTTAGGAAGGTGGACTCGCTTGACAGAGCTTCTTTCCTTTGCTCGTATGTCAGGGTCCTACCTTGTAGTCTTGAAAAAGACTTCCTTGGACGGTAAATTAGAGCGGATGAGCAGAGTAATTTACCGGCGTGCCCCAGCGGTCGGTGACGAGCCTAATGCTACGAAACCCGGGTGACACGGCTAGGAACGTCCCTCGGGCGTACGATCTAAAGAGAATATCGATAGATGTACCGGGTGGCGTCCTGACAGATGAACTACGTTGGGCAATGAGCAGGATGAATAATCACTGGACTCGTAGATGCCAATGCGAGATCTGTGTGGAGAGAAGGTAGGCCTTGTAGAAAGCAGTAGGAAGCCGTTCTTGAGATGAACTCGGGATGCAGAAGGTTCGTCAGCGTAGAGCGTGTAGAAATCTTCGTACTTCGAGGTGTCGTCGTCGAGAGCGGAGAGTAGAATGAATTTCGGAGGCTCCGAGCGGGGTATTTATAGGGAGGTGGCCGCCCCCTGCCGCCTCCTGATTGGTCCGCTTAATTTCATTAATTCGACTGTGTAATCTCATTGGCTCGCACATTGTTTTCTCAGTATCTGCGAGTATGATAGCTGAGCTGGTCCTCCGGGGTGCTTACGAGCGTCCGTCGCGGAGCCGACGACCTTGAGTTTAGCCGGGGACCTCGGGTGCTTTCTCTGCGTCAGTTGTTCAGACGGGGTCCCCGGGGTGGCTGCTGGACCAGAGGTGGTTGCTTGCCGCCTCTTGGTTGGTTCGCCTATTGTCTCTCGTGTAATCAGTGTTTCTGATTGGCGAGTAGGCTTGTTTGAATTGTCCTTGCTAGTTTTAGAGGACGTTTGATTTTCTGTTTGAGTTTTCTCGTTCAAGGCGACTTGGTTCGAGATACTTGTCGCATCTCTCTCGCCCAGTAAGTGTCTAGGGAGGTCGCCTTGTATGTTTTTAGTTAATATTTCACTTTTGAGAGAGAAATTCGTATTTTCTCTCTGGTGAAATATTTTGTTTGACGGAGTTGTAACTCGACGTCTTATAAATATTTTTGTGTTGTGCCTACCTCTTTTTGGTAGCCCTGAAAAGGGCTGTTGAAAAGAGGGGGTGGTTTTCACCACAATGGAGAACCTTCTACGTCGCGGCACTTTCTCAGAAAATTAGACAACACATTCGATTTCAAGCATGATTGTTTGTTATGTGGAGAACGTGCGGTTTTTGACGCTAAACTTCCATATAAATAGGTACCGAACCAAAATTCACGAGGTTCAACTGTTGAAATAAAGCAAATGCTCCTCAATGCTTGTGATGTTAGGAATGATGATTGGGCCTGTAAAGTTAAGTCTAGGCTTTTAGATGTAATTGATTTAGTTGCCGCTGAAGCTCGTTACCATGGGCAATGTTATAAGAACCTTTGTAAACCTAAAAGTAGTGAAAAAAGGTAGGACGGCCATTATCAGCAAAGTCTATAGATCATTTTAACCTGCTTGCCAATTACGTTGAGAACGACAATGAATGCCATTTTTCACTGAAAGAGTTACGAGAGATTGTAATTAAATTAAGTGGTTCTGATATAGACTATAGTGATTATTATCTTATGTCAAAACTTTTGGATTTTTTCAAGGAAAGGCTAGTTATGCATAATTTATCTGGAAAGAAAAGTGTTTTATGTAGGTATGTCACATACTAGTCACAAAGTTTTAGATACTTGGTACAAAAACAGAGAAACCAGTACTGAAGAAGAACACAAAAGAATTGTTAGAACAGCAGCGGAAATGTTAGGGAAGACAACCAAAAAATGAATTACGACTGTGGAAAATATCCAAGTGAAGAGGAAGTAAGTACCATATCAAATGATTTGATTCCTGAAACATTGGCACTATTTACGTCTACAGTGACCAAAAAAAGAACTGAAAACTCGAGCTCTGACATTAGTAGAAAACGTGCTGTGATCAACCATTTAATAATATTGATATTGTTTTTGTACCAAGTATCTAAAACTTTGTGACTAGTAGGTGACATAAGATAATTGTGTTGAAATGAGAGGAAATAGTGTTGACTTAAGATAATAATCACTATAGTCTATATCAGAACCACTTAATTTAATTACAATCACTCGTAACTCTTTCAGTGAAAACTGGCATTCATTGTCGTTCTCAACGTAATGGGCAAGCAGGTTAAAATGATCTATAGACTTTGCTGATAATGGCCGTCCTACCTTTTTTCACTACTTTTAGGTTTACAAAGGTTCTTATAACATTGCCCATGGTAACGAGCTTCAGCGGCAACTAAATCAATTACATCTAAAAGCCTAGACTTAACTTTACAGGCTCAATCATCATTCCTAACATCACAAGCATTGAGGAGCATTTGCTTTATTTCAACAGTTGAAACCTCGTGAATTTTGGTTCGGTACCTATTTATATGGAAGTTTAGCGTCAAAAACCGCACGTTCTCCACATAACAAACAATCATGCTTGAAATCGAATGTGTTGTCTAATTTTCTGAGAAAGTGCCGCGACGTAGAAGGTTCTCCATCTTGCGCTTTTAATGCTGCTTTAATGTTGCTAGGTCTGGTATAATTTTGCCTACATGTATAATGTAGGTACTTTTATTAATTCGACATTACCAAGTAATTTATGGATTTCGTCCTTTCTCTCAATACTGGACTTGACTAAAGTATTTATACCCTTAGTGACAGTTACTCCGTCATCTTTGACTTCCTGATTACATATAACATATATTTTGTTAAAATCAGTCATTATTATGTAACTGAAGATTGGGCCTACATAACTGTATTAATTCAAATTGGTGAATTCAGACATGAAAAGTTTTTACCAGTTTTAAAAGTTCCCTTCCATCTTGCTTATCTCGTTCAAAAATCCATAGCAATAGCACAAATATACCTATTAGCATTTCACTTCACTTGGCACAACTCAACCGTATATTTGTGAACACAAAATAACACGAAAGCGCCTGAGTCACAAAGCTGCAACGCGACACTGCTCGGAGTGGCGGGGGCGCGGCGCGGTACCCGTTACTGTTTCACGCTCTCTATAAAGCCATAACTTTAACCGTAAGCAATGCTAGATACACCATTTTAAAGCTAATTAAATTATCTACAAGTCGTTCTGAATGTGTTTCTTCCCAAAGTGTAAGGATAAAAAGATATAATTGGTTAAAGTAGGTTTTTGTAATCAGCAGAGGCATTTTTTTGCATGTATATAAGTTTTACGGTTAAACTAAGCTATCTACATAAAAAGTAAGTACTATATAAGTTGTTTACCATATCGTTAGGAGTAATATAAAAAAAGAATCACGACTGTAACTTCATTAGTTTTTGAGCTATGAGTATTTAACCAAAGTACTGCTCTTGCAATGTTTGATGGGGGGTGGGGGGGAAAGCAAGAGGGGTGGGGGTCGGGACTTTGTCATTTTTTACTGTCTACTATGTATACTAACACCCTGCAAAAATTCAGCTTTCCCCTAATTTGTTGCGACACGAAACCTTCATTGACTGGGCTACCAGATCATATTCTAATTTGGCAGAGCAAACTAGGAGCAAATCATCTGCTTATGGAAATGTCCCCACACATTATATGTGTGGAATGTAATTTAAATTTGCCGCTATTCGAGGGGGTTCGGCTCTACTCGTGTGAGCTCGTGTGTTTACGCTGTCCCACCTTCCCTCTACATCTCGTCTTGATATCATTGTTCTTATTCCCGATATGTAAAACGTGGTTCGAATAAAATTATTCTTTACAGTGTGTTATAACAAAATAAAAACTCCTAAAACCAACATGCAAAATCGAACTGAACAGAATCATCCAAAACCCTGGTGTGTGAAAAAAGCACTGTTTTTTCAAAGATAGGCAAAAAAAAGAAAATTCAAATTATCCACAACTTCCTCCCTATTTTGGAGAGTCCAATAACTCTTGGGTTTTTTTCCTTATAAGTTACTGTTAGGTACCCAAAAAACGCTCTCCAAGTCTCAATTCCTCAAGATTTCTTAAAAATTAAGGAAAAAGGTTATGAGGAGGGGCAGGGGGTTACTTTTGGGACACCTTGTCAAATTCTAAATCCTTCCTATTTCAATACAATCCGATGTTATTAATCCGAGAAAGCTATGAGCCACACCCAACTTGCCACTTGTTTTTCAATTGATTTTTCCTGTTCCTTCCTCAATGTTTAACTAGGCTTGTCCACAGGTACAATATTTTATGATTTATTGTGGCATATTTGGCATTTACGCATAAAATGGAAAATAAATATTTTCTTTAGTTAAATTTCATCTCAATCAAAGATATTGCAAAGGATTTGTATGAAAACTGATTTTTCTTGGAAATTAGTTTTGAAGCACCAATAATCACCCTAATTTTATCGTCATAACAAAAATCGCAATTGATGAAAATACTCAACAAATTACTATAGGCAAACATTTTGTACCTTAAAATAATTTATCCAAATGCTTTAAGCACAAAAATATTCACAAATTTAAAGGAAATTTCGTTAAAAATTCATTTATAGTGAGAAAAAAGATACTTACGAACTTCGTTTATTAAGTCATGCTGCTTGACTGAGCCTGCTGTAGATAATTTCTATTAATTTATTATTTCAACAGGCTTTTGTTTTCGTTTCTACTGCGTATTCTAATTGCCTGAACAAAGAAATATCCGAACGATTTTATGATCCACCCCTGAGGGCAGACGAATTAATCGATTTGTGTGAGCACTTGAGTGACGAGGATTTATCAATTGCAATGAAGAAGTAAGTGATGTGTTATTCAATATGATTATTTATATTATGTATGAATCATTATTATGTATTATTCAATATAATTAATTAATTATGAGAATGTGATGGACAACTTTAATAAGTCTAAACAGCTCTAAGGAGCTCTCTTGATCCACGTGAAACCACGAGGTACTGCCATCAAACGTTCTCATTTTTCAATTTAATAATTTAAGCCTCATCCCAACCAGAAGTGATATTGCCGGTATTCAGCAAGGTGTCAAAGAGAACACTGCAAGGAGCATAATTTTAAGGGGAGCCATGTTTATCCTCTGTCACTATAAGGATTGCCATCTTGTACTGCATGACTGACTGTTACTTGGTGTCACCAAGCAATCAGTGAGTTGCTCGCGATGCCGCTAGGCACGTGACAGTGTGAGCCCCCGCACAAGGGGATTTCCTCATTCACCTTTCCAGCACTCCCAAATACAGTAAGACCTCTCACAGTCTGATTTATGCATATCTGATTCTTATGTAGTGATTCCACATACCTGTATATTATCCTGATTACCATACCTGAATGATCCCTTACTTTTATCCTTGCGGTGACTTCTATTTAAACTGTAAAGTTACACTTGATAACTTACTCTCAAGGTTAGTTAGAATTCATAATATTCTCAGGAGCAATACATTTTACTTCATTGAATAAATCAGAAAAACTATTGCCTTAAATCTGTGCACCTATTATTTGTCCTTAGTCCTTGATATCAGAGTAATATCATAGAATATTTAGGTGCTATTTGCAGCACGATAAGTATTTCCTTATCACAACCTCTTACTTGAAACAAAGGGTCAGTGTGACCATTCAAAGAGGAAATTCAGCCAGTGTGATGAGAACGCTAAACTCTCTGTTCAAATGCAGGAAATATTTTACCTTCTTTGATCCTGTAGATTTTAGGCTTGTTTTACAACCCTATCTATCTCAAAACACTTATAATATAAAATGCGCAGTTGGTAAGTACTGAGATATTAAAAATGCTATTTACTTATCAGTTTTTAGACTCAACGTTACTTCAAATTTTGAGGAAGGGTTAACTTTATTTCTTGGTAGATTACTAAGGTTCATTATTGAAAGTAATGAACCAAAGTGTTTTGACAGACAAAATACGAAATTTCGAATTGGAAAACCTAGAAATGAACATGACAATATTATGTAGTAACGATTTGTTGTGGCCCCAGAATATATTTGCCTTTCACATGTTCAATTATCTACTAACACATACATTTTCACAAATTAACAAGTTTTTCATATTTAAAAACTCAAATCTTTAGATCAAAGTATGCATTAATTCTCGGTATAATACAATGCTAGAAAGTTTTTTTTTTTTTTTTTAAATCTTGATGCCGGTTCTTACATTGAACTTGTCTGGTGGAAAAACGAAATCGTCAAAGAGATAAGAAATAATTTGGTTAAGTAAATGAAAATCTGAATAAATTTCTCTCATCGGCGTTAGCAAATGTAGTACTACGTATGTTGTACCCTAATCTCCCCTATGTTGTAAAGTTAGCCCTGAAAATAAGCTCCTCATAGTGGAAATCCATCTTCAAATTTGGACCAACTCCATCTTTTTGCAGGAGTTGTCTGGTAGTCTTGTTCAAATTCAAACCATACGTCGACATAACAATGCCCGCCCCTCCCCTTCAACATCACAACTATCGTACGTGTCAGGCTGAGGTAGAAGTGACCGGTTTAGGACAGAGGGCAGAGCCAAATTCGCATTGGAGGATTTTACATTATAAATTATAAATTTACAAAGGACACTAATTGATCTGAATTAACGTATGCCCTTTATTCCTGATTTCTTGTTTGAAGGTACATGGAATGTTGGCCAAATACATACGCGTTCACGAAGTGCGTTGCGGAAGATGTCATAAAAACGTATGCAGCAGGAATACCTACGTGCGTGGTGAGGCCAGCAATCGGTAAGTAACTTCTCAAACATGTCTGTGTGATGTCCTGGCAAATAAAGTAATAGATGGCGGGGTTCAATAGAAAATTGGAATATTAGAGAATTGCATTTTCCAGGCCTTTTCTTGTGTGTAAGTATTTTAAATTCCGAGCTTGAAAAAGAGGTGCAGCTCAACTGCGGCTCTTGTGTGTTCGAAAGTGATATCGAAGCAACTCTGAAACAACTGACAATTTGCGGTTGAAAGAAGTACCAACTGAATTCTGATTATGAATTAGTTCATCACAGACTAATGATTGTGAATTGGTTTGCAGTCATTTGCACTAAAAGCGAACCAATTGAAGGTTGGGTTGACAACTTTTACGGACCTGGCGGGTACATCGCTGGTGTGGCAGCTGGAGTGATCAGGGTAGGTCGCATGGACTCCAAAGCTACTATTGCGCTCGTTCCAGCGGATATGTGCATTAATGTCATGATGGCAGCTTGTTACCACACCGCCAAATCCGGGTAACTTGTCAATAATTAAAAATATAACTGTTGAAGTCACTTATGTTATTACTCGTATGTTATTAGAACTCATCTACTGCAGGGTTGGTACGTGAAATGGTTTCAAGGCATTATACAAAAGCCAGATTTCAGAGTTGGAAACTCAATCAGAAATCGAAGATTGGAATACGAGAGGATGTTAAAAACGTTGGCAAAGTTGGGTTTAATGTCTAACTTCCTTGTCTCCATACTATGATGATGATCACTGAAATTTTTTGAAAGATGATTTCGAGTACCTTTACCTACACTAAATTATCAATTTCTTTCCATAATCGAAACATGAAGAAACGTGTTTCTGAGCACCATCCTAATGCATGGATTACAAACCTACTGACGTCTCTTTTGGCGAAAAACAAATGAACTGTCAAAATAAGCATACATATTTATATGGTGAAACATATGAATGATTAGCATATTAAAAATGAAAAAAAACAATCAATATCTGTAAAAAATTTAATTCACTAAAATGAGCAAAAATAGCCTATTTAATAGTAATAGCCAAATATAACTGTATTGTTATCAAAATTAATTATATAATGTTTGTATGGCAAAATGCATTTGATACATTTGTCAGTTCAAATAATAATTGTTTTTGAAACTTTCAATAATTAAATCATATTTTCCTCCTCATTATATATTTTATGTCACTGATACGTATGAATATAGTTATAAAAAAAATTATCTTGTTCTGAGGTTGGGCAAACCTTTGGAATAGGGGTATGGATCTTGTCTCATAGCATAAAATTCGTTCCATTCTCACACGGTGTACCTCTGGAAATAAGTACGATTTAGAAATTGAATTATCTAATTATCTGGTCATTATGCTGTAATGTAGATATTGGGTTCTTGGCTCGCGTCTGAGTTTTGATAAGTGATTTAGTTTCTGTTGTTATCCATTCTTAACATTGTTGGGAAATGTCAATAAACATACTTTTCTACTCATGAAGGTTTAAACAAGAGGCAACAATTTATAACGTCACTTCGGCAGCTCTAAACCAACTAACGAATGGGAAATTCGTCGATTATGTCTTGAAGGCTTGCAGACGAACGCCAAGTGTAAAGATGATCTGGAAACCAAGACTAATGATTGTCAAAGCAACCGTATTATATTCTTCCCTGTCATTCGTCTATCATCTGTTACCAGCGTTACTTATAGATTCAATCTCGGCGATTTTCTTCAAGAGAGCAAAGTGAGTGCCTACCTATAGATCGCATCGTAAGGACTAAAGTACCTATGTTCGGTATATGGTTGGTTTAGTACAATGCATACAAATTAAGATGTAATTTATAATCTACATACTATATTCTACGTATACATGGAATTTTATAAAACGATTTGCGATTTTGTTTCAATGATTGCCATTTGTAGTGTTTTGATTCCATCTGACTGTATCAAAGTCCCCTTCCCTTTTCAAGGGACGTGGGTGATGTTGACGCCTAATAGACTGGTGTAGGCACCTGGAACGTCGGAATGTATCATTGATATTAGAGCACATTTCAGCGAAAGTTCGGAAAAATTGAAGCTATCGCTATTTTGTTCATTAGTGTGCGTGCGTGTGTGTTCGTCATTTAAGACGACATCTCTCCCTAAAACCGAGATTAAAAAAAAAGAAGTTTTTTGAAAAAGTAAGTATCCGTTCAGCACTTTTACAGCTCTTAAATCAAAATATAAAGTCTGCCAAGTTGGGTGGGTAGTATAACTTTCTCACATTTTGTAACATGGCCGTATGGAATTAGGTGAAGAAAAAAGTACGAGCCGAAATTATTGAATGCAAAGTATAACAGTATCTAAAACATGTGTATATATGCTGAAAATTAGGGCTATAGATCATGTTTGCTGTACAGAAATCATCTAAAGGTTAATCCACACTATAATTGAAAATTTCATCAAAATCGATTCATTATTCTCGGAGTGTACCTAATCGAATATTGGTTTTGCGTATGCCCAATACACCCAATATTATTAAAGCTAATGCTATAGCCCATCATCCTGAGCCCAACAACCTCTCGAGTTTGAACGAAATCGGATCAATAGATGATAGGAAATCAACTTTATGAGAATTAAAGTTCTGCGCATGCGCAGACTACTATTAACCCAACGGAAATAAAATTTATAGTGGACCGTTTAGGGGCTAAACCGCACAATCCCTAGAAATTTCATAAAAATCGGTTCATCAGTCTCGGAGTTTTGCCTGTGTCGATCAATTTTAGTTTTGCGCATGCACTTTAGTCATTACTCCACCAATCGCAATATAATTCATGGGACATTTTTCTGGAACATATCCATCCCCCGACTTTGAAAGAAATCGGACCAATAGATGATAAGAAATCGACGTTATGAGAAATTCACGTTTGCGCATGTACATAGGCTACTATGTATAGGACGGCAATGGGACCGTCTAGAAGCTAACCCGCACAATCTCTGAACATTTAATCAAAATCGTTCCATTAAACTAGGAGTTTTGACTGCGTCAATCGATATTAGTTCCGCGAGTGCGCGATGGTTATTACCCCACCAATCGCTATATAATTTATAGAGCATTTTAATAGAACATGTACCCAACTACCTGCCGAGTTTGAAAGAAATGAGAAATCGACGTTATGAGAAATTCACGTTTGCGCATGCGTACAGGCTACTGAAAATCAAACGGGACCGTCTAGGAGCCAACCCGCACTATACGCTGAAAATGTCATCGAAATCGGACTGAAACTTGGTATAGTTTTGGGAGTGACAAGGATTTACTACAGACACGGAACCAAAATTGATCAGCAAGCTCTGAAACACAAAAACCAAATGGAAAATTTGATTTTGGAGGACAAGCATTTTTTCGACTTCTTTCACGAACACAAAGACGTAATGCTTTCGATGAAAGGACATCATCAGGCGAAGATACAGTGCTAAACACAACACAGCTGGTAGGTACTGTTTCGAAGGCCTGATGATGAAGTCCTTGCTAGTGACGAACGACTCCTCCGAAAGGTAGGTATGTAAATGATAATACGCAATTTCGTTTATTTTCATCCACTAAGTAGAACATTTAATCTGAGCATTGATTATCTGTCTCGCTATACATCTTTTCAGTGCTCTCAAATCCTATCGCGATTCGGAAAGGTTTATCAACGCTTTGTCCTTCTTCACATGCAGAGAGTGGACTTTTTCTGAGAACAACCTCAGATCTCTATGGAATCAATTGAACCCAGCTGACAAAGCTTTGATGGACTTTGATGTCAATCAGTTGGATTGGGAGGAGATGATTGCTCTCAAAGTTCGAGGGATACGGAAGCATCTTCTTAAAGACCATGAAGGCACTATACCCATGGCCAAGAAGAAATTGTACTGGTAAGCGATGATTGATAATTTATTTATTTAAAGGGTAATGGTTACTACACAATGTGAAAGATACGCTAGGTTAACAAAAAAATTATCAA
Source organism: Adelphocoris suturalis (assembly GCA_030762985.1). Lineage (NCBI taxonomy): Eukaryota > Metazoa > Arthropoda > Insecta > Hemiptera > Miridae > Adelphocoris > Adelphocoris suturalis. The sequence goes on from CM061041.1 coordinate 42,950,326, forward strand.
AATAGATTCATAATATGTAACTATTAAACAAAATAATGTAAGTGGACCCATTAGTACCCTGCGTTGCAAAAATGCAACGCAAGGGCTGGCAAAGGATTGCCAAAGGTTTGCTTACTAGAAGAAGCTTTCGGAGAAGGTTCTCACCCCATTTCAGGCTTCTCAAAGATGAATACAATGATCCTTTCGTCCACAACTGATTTCTCCACTTCACTCCGTCGATCTCAGTGTTCAGTTATCATTGGAGTTGATTCAGCTGTTAGACCATAACTACCTACAAAAAAGTAAGTACCAATCTGTTGAAGTAATACTAATTATTTTTAAGTTTTCTTTGTTGTTGATCACCATTGAATAGTAACCAGATGCGATCGATTCCATACCTGCATTCTACAAAGTTGTGCCAAGCAGTTTTTACCTTTGAAGTACTGAGTTGGGGTTTCGCAACACTGGGCTCTTACATCATCCATCAATTTTGTTTAACTTACAATATTTATTGTTTTCTAGTTTGTTTCAACTATTGCAGAAATGCCCATGACATTCATGTGTCCTTCAAGAGAGGAGCAAGAAAAAGCGGAGGCCGTAGATCTTACCGGCAGCAGCACAGATCAGACCTTATATAGCCGTCAAACATTCCACCGACAAGATGCTGCTTTTGGCAGAATAATCCCACGCACAGATATAATTGTATTGTGCCATGTCTTCTCGGTCATTTGTTCGTTCCTCTACTCGCATATAACTTTCTATGTGATGTAGGAAAGTATTACGTTATCGTTACCCACCTTACGGTGAATGGCTTACGCTTTTGTAACCGTGTCTTCGGTTCTCATTTTCCAATTTTTATATAATAATTGCGAAAATATCCCTTACCATAAGCAACCACTTATCAATACTCCAACGATAATTTTAATCTGTATATAGATTACCTCCTGGCATTACATTGTGTCAAGTCTGTACTTCAATTGCAAAAAGTTGGAAACTGTTGAAGCGTACCATTCCAAAATTCAGTCATTGCATCGTATTCAAACAGATCCATAAGATTATGGAGTAAGTCATGCCCGCCACTGCACACATTCCTGTTATTAAATAGATGATCAGCCTGTTCGATACAAATAGGAGAACAGTTGGGTTGGTTCAGGATGCAGTTCGGGAAACGAAAAAGTTCAGTAGAGAGAGTACATAGCTGTTTCTATGAGATAAACGATTCATACAGAAAATAATCGAAATGGGCACTAGATTCTATTCGTTCGTGTTGGTCATTTCAAAACCCCTTGGGGCGAACGAACACGTTTTGGACTCTGTAAATCGACCCATGCCCAAGAAATGTGGGCATTGTGATATCGCTTTGCTCGAAAAAGTGTTATTGTTTTTCATAAAGTAAATATAGGTTTGCAAACTTATGTAAAACATTTTCTGGATTTGTACACGTTATGATAGAATAAATTGATTCAAAGAAATTGCTTATTATTAGGGCTGGGATTAGAGCATATTTGCTAAATAGTTTGTTTTTCTTCGAATTCCCCTCCCGAATTCGGGCCCTGGCCATCCATAAAATTCGAAAAAAGGAATAATAACTATTAAAATTGTATCTGGTGAGAGTAATAGAACCGTAGGTTGTTAACCTTTCGTGAGGTCATTCACACACCCTAAGCTTCTGCTACAGATAAGCTCTCAAAGCCCCAAGCTTCCTTTCACTTTGAAAGGGGGTTGTAAGGTATTTTAGCGGTGTGCCTATTTTGGGAACCACTTTGTTTAGGTGGCTTTTTCCAAGAAGTGGAGGAAGATTCGTTCCTAGTGATGGTATAAATGTGGAAGACCAAGAGAAGGTTCTGCATTCTACTCACAGTTCTCAGTTCGTAATCGTTTTCGTACCTAAAAATCGGTCATCTTAAAGTTGGAATCGCGAGGGATTAAGTTGGTTGAAGTGGTCGCTACAATACAAGGAGTCATCCAAAAAGCCGACTCGTGGCCTGGAGAGACTGGGAAAACCGTTAAACAAAAGTTGGAGTTCGTGCTGGCTCGAAATCCCGGATGGAGTGCAGCGTTGGAGAGGATGCTGAGTGGCGAGTCCGCAACGTCAGAGGATTTTCTGAACTACTCTGCACACGAAGCAGCATAATTGAAGTATTTACCTCTCGTGTCAGTTGATGAAGAAAGATTCTTCTCGTCATAGAAACGTTTATTGACTGATTTAAGAAAATCATTTACAACTAAAAACATAGAAAAAATTCTGGTTGTACAGAGCAATGTAGATCTACTTCATTGACTCGCGTAATTCTATGATCATTTTGTAAATTAACTTTTAAACTGTATCTTTCATAAGAAAACTTCTGATATATAATGCTTGAAAATTGTGTGCGAGCATATCGCAGTATATCACATACAATTATAAAATAACGCTCGAATATAAAGATATGTTATTGGTTTTTTCGTTTCACGTTCCTTTCTATAGTTTTTAACGGTGTTTTTCGAGCATATTCTGCATATTTAACTGCATTTAATGGGTTTTTGAGGCATATCTATCGAGCATCAAACACACGGTTTTTCGGACATATCTATCGAGCATCAAACACATGGCTTTCGAGCATATCTGGAGATTTTAACGAGCATATCGATCCCAGCCCTACTTATTATTTTAATTATGTTTCATGTGCCTTGTGATGCGTTTTCGCAGTGGGCTCCATTTTGGTCATGCAGATAAAATTATGATTTTTTCGATAAAAAGAAACAAAACTCATGTTTTGACATAATATCTTACTGCTGGGGGTTACCCAAATTTTCCGTCACACTATTCATGTAACAGCAAACAAACTGACGTAGGTAAGCAAACTTCACGCACAACAAGTATTATATGCAAGGAAAGTATTTAGCTCTGTTAGTTTTTATCTCAAGAAAATCGTTCTCCACACGTTTGAAAGCTCTCAATTTACCTCAAAACATCATGCTATCAAATTCCCCCTCCTCTTACTTTTGACATGAATATGTCTTACCACTGGGGTCAGCCAACTTTTCCGTCACGCTGTAATATATGTAACGGTCTCACAGTTGTATAGAGGGGGAATTCGGCAGCGTGATATGTAGTTACGTGTCAGATAAATCAAGAGCTTTACAACAAATGGCGAAAGATTTTGTACAAGGAAAAATGTGGAAGATGTTAAACGGATATTTCTAATGCACTTCATGTACAACCAATCGGATAGGGAGTTGTAACTGGTTCATTTCCACCCCACATTATCTTAGATAAACACTTGGGAACCTTGGGAATTCCTTAAATAAACGTTCTTGGAATGAGCCAAATTCTCTTCTTTTCACCCCAGAAAATTGAAATTTAATAAGGAATCTCTCTGGAACATTAAGAAACTAATTATATGGCAGGCAACAACGAAATCAGTTGAGTGAGGTATCTAGAGACGAATGAAATGGTGGATCCCCTTCTGATCGGCTAAATGTGCCAAATTCTCAACTTATCGCCCCGGAAAGTTGAAATTTAATATGGAGCCTCTCTGAATATCTAGAGATAAATGAAATGACGGACTCCGTCCTGATCAGCTTAATGAGCCAAATTCTCTCCTTTTCACCCCTGAAAGATGAAATGTAATAGGGAGTCCCCTGGGTACCTTAACAGACGAATAAAATGGCAGGCTCCGGCCTGATAAGCCGAGTGAGCTAGATTCTGTTCTGTTCACATTCACCCTTAAAAGTTGAAATTTGATAGAATGTCTCTCTGGATCATCAAGAGACGAATGAAATTATGGACTCCGTACTGATCTGCTGACTGAACCGTAACAGCACAATAAATCACAAGGAGAGGTGTGACAGCCCCTCTCCATTCTAGCGCATAAATGTGCTGAGTTCAGGCAATATCCTTCTCGATCAAGAAGCGGCGTTCTACACAACGCTGAGCGAAAGGTAGACGTACTCTTTCGAAAATGACGGTTACTGTCACAACCAAATTCTTTCCTTTCCACCCGAGAAACTTTAAATTTAGTAGGTAGCCTCTCTAATATATCTATAGACGGAAGAAATGACGCATTCCATCCCGATCAACTGAATGAGGTATATTCTTTCCTATTCACCCTGGAAATTTGAAATTTGATAGGGATTCTGTCTGGAACATAAAGAGACGAATAAAATGACAGGCTCCAGCCTAATCAGCTGAATTTTGTCCTGTTCACCGTAGAAAATGGAAATTTAATATGGAGCCTCCCTGGAATATAGATATCGCCTCCCTGGGGTTTCGTCTATCAAGAGACGAATGAAATGCGAAAGACTCCGTCTTGATCAGCTGAATGAGCTAAATTCTCCATCCTAGAAAGTATGTTATTTACGATGACATTAGACATATTATATCCATATCACAATGAATGAGCGTGTAACGTGTATATTCCACTATGCTATATGTTAGTTCTCACCAATAAACAAATACGTGCCAGTCCAACCCGCGAGAGCAGACAGCAGAAGTATGTTGGAGTAAGGATCACGCCATACGGGAGGGGTGCATCCCTTCAGTATCAATTTCTCAGCCGGCTGCGCTGCCCACGTCATTCTCAAATCAACTCTCAACTTGATTCTTTCTTTCACACAATAAGTACTAACAAACGAATGACCCCAGATCTTCACGTACAACCGCTCCGTTGTTCGGGAAGCATAACTCCGTTAGTTTTCAACCCAAGAAAATCGTTCACCATTCGTTGGAAAGCTCATAATTTACCTTAAACCTTTACAAAAAATTCACTTTTTTTCCTCTTTTCAGGGCACAAACGGGTTAAAATCTATAATACAAAGCATATATAACAATATAAGTCAACTTTCAACATAAATAGTCAAATTTCTATTAAATCTTTGGTTCTCATTTACAATAATTAAGGTTTCAAATACCATCATAGGTTTTTATATGGAAGTGTACATAACAATATGAATTCGCAAGCTTCTTTTGAATGTGGTTTAGTGCTTTACAATACCTATGTACTTCTCAACTACTCAAAATTTTAAACTTACGGGTTTGCTGAGTGGGTAAAAAATTACAAATGCCGACGGAGTTTTTTCATTTTTATTGTGTATAAGTATTAATCTATTCATTTATATATATATATATATATATATATATATATATATATATATATATTTTTTTTTTTTTTTTTTTTTTGTGAAATTTATACATTTTGAAACCTAAACCAAGAAAAGTTTAAGGGGGTGGGGGTGGTTACAATACCTCCTCAAAGCGGTGTTACAAATTTTATAAACCTAAATTACTCCTACTACAAATTAATGCTCGTACAATAGATAACAAATACAACAACAATAGTACAATAAGTAAGATAGATATCAATAATTAAATGTAGGAATTCATGCAGTGAACTCCTTTGTTGCTACACCATGTATGATATTTTTTGCAGGTTGAATGGAGCCGACTGGATTCTTCAGGCGTTTATCATCCTCTTAATGGGTATTTTCTTTGTGAAATATATCAGCTCAATACCAGCTTAAGACTGAATACAGACTTGAAGACTGCAATACAAACATATTACTTTCTGTTCGGAGGATTCTTCGATTCATTAATTTCCTATCACCTATTAGAATGTCACATTAAAGGTCACATTGGAAGCCAACTACTACCACCAAAAATGAAGTACCATATGTATATAAATTTTGATGTTTTTATTCACCACCCCTAGTAAATTAGGAAGAATTAAATGTATTCTCCGTGTCTGGCGTAGGTATCTACATACCACTAATTCTAAGTTGTGAAACCCAACAATATTTGTCACATTTGTATGTCTACATTATGGTTTCACATTCATATATCGGTTATGGTTTATTCACTTTAAGACTGGTTTGCTAATATACTAATGATTTAAGGGTACCTAATGAAATAGGTAAAATGGTAACTATAAGCTCAAAAAACACTGTGCCGCTGCTCCTTGAAATTTGCGTGGGCATCATCTTCTTGGGATCTCTAATCTTTTTTCAATGTTACTTTTTATGTTACTATTGACAATGTCATTAAGTTTGCTCGAGGTCATGATATAGTCAGTTTTCCGAATCGTAACCGAAGATCAATTAAAATTAAAATGTGCAGACACACTTAGTGAACTATTTATCGAAAATTTGCTATGATTCTCATTTCATCAGAAATGAGCTTTGGAACTGATCTCTGATATAAAGATATAATATATTATGTTCCTACATATATATTTTTTTTCAGGTGACTCTGTAAACGTGTGATTTGTTTTTCACTCGTAGAATTCATAAAATTGTTTCTATTTATAAAGTTAAACCATTGCAGGAACCGATGAGAATTTAGTTTTCAATCGGTTCCCGCACCTTCGCTGTAAAGAACATGAATTAATTACTTATTCGCATCTTCTAATATACCGTTAGGATTGTTTTAATAATGAATAAGATCTTAGATAATTTTATCAAAATCACGGAAGTGAAAAGAATACGAAGGATTTTGAGCAGGGCGCTTTTCTTGCATGTCTGTAAGCGTTTTAAAACATACACACACACATACATATTGGTTGAGCTCACTTACTGTGAAAGTAGAACATTTGTTGATCCGAATTTTAAAGTACAAATAAATGGATAAATACAATCCATTCTTGTTTCGTCAACTTACATGTGTCTATTTCCTCTTATTTCCCGAAGTTTTAAAATGGTTCGTAAAGGAAAAGTTAAAGGTAACCACCCGAAGGGTCTGAAGTTTCGTTCGATTCTCGGAGGTGTTTTCTGTTCTTTACCAAAGACGCGGAAAAACACTCTTGAGCTTCCAAAAGTCTTTCAGTATTGAGAGCCTTGTAAGAGAGAGACAAGAGTCGAAGAACAACAGTACAAACTGCTGTTTCGTCGTAATGTACAGCGACAGAACGCTATTATGAGGAAAGGTGGGGAGGGAGTGTTGGACAACTTTTGGATGGCTATTGTTGTAAACTCGAACAAAACTTTTGTTTGGGGAAAGACTGTTAAATTATTGAAAGGGGCGAAAGGCTCAATGACGTGTGCTCATCACTTATTTGTCAAGAGACTGAGGGTTTCTCAGAGGAAGGAGAATATGCGGAGGGGGGGATCTCTTGAGACGGAACGCCTTTGGGTTATTCATACTCCTCCCTTACCCCCATCCCCAAACTTTAACCAAAATATCCCCTGACACTATCCCAACAACCAACTATTCCGTCTCCTCATTAATGGTTCTAATAGTTGGATTCACACACTTTTTACCCCGAAGTAGGGGCTGACTTTCGAAGCACCAATCAGTTGGAATCACTGCAGACGGAGCATGTTTTCAATTAGTTTTCAGCAGAACACTAGTCGGTCAGCCATTCACAAATCAAGCACTTTAGGGGATCACCCAAACAAGGCATCTAAATAATATATTTTAGAACGTAGACATCAAACTATTCCCAGGGGCGAATCGTTCGACCCGGTTCAGTCGAGTGAAAGTGATGGTTGGCTTTTCGACGACTTGGTTCCTCTACTCGCTCGACGGGGGAAATTTCCAAACACCGGCAACCACACCATTTCTTCCTACAGCTACATAAAGAGAATTTCAGCCAAATAATGCATATACCCTGAAGACTGGAGGACCTATGTTGTATGTGATATATAACTGTCACCTGATATGAATGAGATCTAGATAGGTACATTTTGACGAAACCACGACTATGTGAGTATTTTTCTAATATACAGTTGTTTAATATCCGAGCTTTTATCTTCAAAATGGACGCGACATGATCATTTCACAAGCCGGGTCGATATAAGAGACCTGCTTGATGACTTTCTAGTGGGACCGAGTCAATGTGAGTCTGGGCCGAGTTACGGCGCCCATTCCCGGTCAACTCAGGAATACTTTAGACAGGCTTGAATTTCTCAAAAGGTAGAACATATGAGTTTTTAGGCAGAAAATAATTTACCAATCCTACCGGAACATATGATTGATAGACATTTTACCCCTCTTAACGGAACATAATGTTCAACAGACAAGCAGCGTTCCTCTCGTAGCAAGACTTTGTAAAAGGCATATAGGAACGAGTATGGCGCATTCTCTGCCACTGCCAAGAGTTAACTAAAAATGAGTTTAGCAGCAATTGTATAAAATTCGCATTGTAAATGAATGATTGATTATTATAGATCATTTTGAAGTTTTTAATATCACTGGGAGGTCAGTAACAACGATCAAAATCAAGTAAAACTACCGAATGAAATCTTAGGATTTTGTTTTCAATTCTCTGGACACTTATTCGCGATAGGAGTGCAGAAAGTATACACCTTTTTATTTATACTGATAATATTACTTGTATTCTATACATACATGAACTCAAGATGATAATAAGTTACTCATAACCGTAAAACTAAGACTAAAACTAAGATAAAAAATTATTATTGAGTACCTATTCCTTATTGCCATTATTATTTTATTATGAAAGAATATAATACAAATCTACAAATACAATTTTACTAAAATCCTACATTTCTATTTTCAGGCATTAGATACTAAATAATAAATTTTTTTTCAACTTCAGCCTTAATGAGTGATTTTCAATTTATGGGACGATTTGGGGTTCAGTATTTCAAAAAATCCAACCTTCTTCAAAATGTCTTATTTTTTTGCATGTGTTCCGGGGTCCTTAGTGAGGATATTTTAATATCATAGCATTCATGAACTCGTTCGGTTTCTTCAAATTTGAATTTTATGAATTTAGCAGGACACGACAATGAGATGTGTCCCACGACAATGAGATTTTCCATCAAAACACTATGAAAAACCCTGCAAATTATTACACAATGGTTTATTATTTCAGCGTCTACGCATATCATTGGTCTATAATCATTAAACCCCGTTATTTATATAAAGTATATAAATATATTATCAGAGCATGGCGCATCGTGCCTCTGAGAAGGGTTCACACTTTTATAGTTCCAAGACCCCGCAATTTTACGCTTCACAGTAAAGATGTTTAACAAAAAAAGGGAAAATTATGCCTGAAGTAATTCACGTTAGCGCATGCGCAGAATGGATTAATGATTTGAGAAAAATTAAATTGGTAGGGTACAATCTACAGCCTAACCCACGAATTCCCAGAAAATGTAATCAATTTGATGAAAACTAGACCTTGTTCCTGGGAGTACACTTTCGCACATGCGCAGGAGCTAATAATGATGCAATCATGTTCAAATTAATATGGAAAAATTAAACCATTGTCCAATTTTGCAACTATGCAAAATTATGCACCAATTTTGAGCGGGATTGGACGACTAGGGCGTAAAAATATAATGCTTGAAGGAATATACGTTTGCGCATGCACAAAAATGAAGAAATAATTTGAGAAGTATGGAATTAATAGTTGACCATTTACAGCCTAACCAGCACATTCCCTGAAAATGTCATCAAAAGCGGATAACAACTGTTGAAATTAGGATCGTTTAAAAAGGAAAACATATTCGCGCATGCGCAGTAGCTACTAATGATAATATTGTGTTGGAATTTCAAGGGAATGCTCAAATCAACCTTTTCCACCTATCCTCCAAATTTGAGCGAGATCGGACAACGGGGGTGGGAGAAAATGATGGTTGTTGTAAAGCGCATGCGCCGAGTGAAGTATTGATTTGAGAACAACGAAACTAGAATGGGACCACCTTCACCCTAACCCGCACATACCATGAAAATTTCATAAGAACCGGTTGAATATTGTGGAAATTAAGCTGGTTACAAGGCTTTGCGGACATACACACACAGACAACGTAGATACACACAGAGATAGACAGAGAGAGACAGGATAGAGAGAGAAAGACACGGAACGAAAGTTGTTCAGAATAGTCTAAAACTTAGAATGCTAGTGGAAATTTTACCACTGTAAAAAAACCGCAGCTGTTTGATTTTAGTGGTGACCACAACTTTTAAATCTCTCGAAAGTGAAAACAATGCTTCCGCTACCTATAGGTAGACTCTGGAGCAATTTACAAGAGATGAAATTTAGCATTTAGGTACCGATACTTCACTAGTAGGTACATCGCACGGACAATGGTTAATAAACTCGATTTCGTAACGTTAGAATAAATTCCATTGGAACTATATCACCTGGTAATTGGTAATTCCAATATTGGCAGTATATCAGCTGATATTAACAAGGCACATTTTTATGTATTTTATGTATGTTATGTATGTATTATGTATTTTTATGTATTTTATGTTATTTTATGTTGTCAGATGATTGTAATAATGATAACACTATTGTTGACGGTTAATGAATAAAGAATAAAATAATAATGTAAACAGAAAATATAGAAACAATGTTGTGACTAGTTTATGTGTAAGAAAAGTTTAATAATGTTTGAATAAAAATTTTTTATACTTTGAAATTGGTCTTTACAAGATTTTTTCGGCAACCAAAATCATATCCATAATATATTTCATATTTATTATATTTAGCAGAAAATCGTCATAGAAGTTTACACTTCTCCCGTGTGGTCTTTAGCACACCTGATTTTTCTATGTCCAAGCCCTTAGGGAAAGCGAACTATTCGATGTAGGACAGCGATGCGGGTGGTAAAAATTTATTTCATCTAGAAATGGTTCTGCTAAAATTAATTTGGAAGAGTCAGATGATTGTAGGAGTTTAGTTAACATTCTCACACCGTCAAAATACCACTCCTACACATTCCAAAATGAGAAAGGGAGATCAATAAGAGTGACGGCCAAAGGGATACACCATTCCTGTATATGACTGATATTACAACCGAATTGAAAGAAAAAGGCTTCATCATTGTATCAGCGACGAATAACAGCATGGAGGAAAAAGGCTCGCTTGGAAATGTTTACGTTGGGATTTTCACAAGAATTTGACTTAGAAAAAATCGACGATATCAAAACCATACTTTGGTGTGAAATTAACATAGCTCCACTGCAGGGATCGAAGGTAGTCCCGCAGTGCAGAAATTGTCAAGAATATGGTCATACCAAAACATATTGTACAAAACCACCAAAAGACCATCTGAAATCCACCCCCAATGTGGAAATTGTGTTCCGATGAGCTCACTGCCCATAACTGAGGTTGTCCGGTTGCGATTGATCCCCTAAAGGTTAGAGAGAGGGTATTAAAACAGGAATCAGGACATAAGATGGGTGTCCCCTGGAACAAAAATTAATCGATCCAGAAGGCAATCGTTGAAATTACCAAGTAATTTGCAATCATACCTCCAACACCAAAGGGCTGCAGGCGTGATCACAACTACTTTAGATCCTAATCAAGTAATTATGGAACAGCTAATCAAACTAGAGAACCTCATTCACAGCTTGAGCAATCAAGTCTGTGCCCTTGAAAAAAAAACCGGACAGGGCCGGCCTAAAAAGCAATAATGAAAATGATCAAAATCACATGTTTTGGAATGTTTATGGACCCTTTCAAAGATGAAAGGAGTCCAGGCAGTTCTAGAATTGAATAACACAAATGATTGTCTCATTTCAGAGTCACATGTCACCCGCGAATCGTGTTGCAAACTGAAGGGATTCAAATATTACCACAATATCGACCCAAGTAATAATGCTCGGGGTAGTAGTGAAGTTATAATAAGGGAAAATATAGGTCATTATGAAAACCTGAAACTCGGAGCTGACTAATTTCAAATAACAGCGATAACTATAAAAACTAATTCTTTTCCAGTTGCCAGCATAATATACTGCCCACCACGGTATCAATATACGATCGTACCTATTGTAGACACCAATGCAAAGCACTTCTTCTGGGGCTCTAGACTGATAACCAAAAAAGGCAGAGAATTGTTCCGAGCCAGACATACCAATCGATTCGACAGGCAGGCCTACTTGCTGGCCGACAGACACAAATAAGGTCCCAGATTTATTAGACTTTTACATAATCGAAAACATCTCGGCTGGCTATTTATTGGTGGAAGAAAGAGAAGATCTAAGCCCCGACCAATCCCCAGTAATACTGCCACTAAGTGAGCAGATCATACAAATATCATACAATCCTGTGATAGTCAATCAAAAACTAAATGGGACAGTTTCGAATTCCATCTTACCAAAAATATTAATCTTCATGCTCCATTGGAAGTTCAGAGGACATTGATCGAGAAGTATTCAGTATGGGTACGATGATTGACGATGCAGCATGTAATAACACTCCATTAATGAGGAGAAAAATCAAAGGGATCAATTACCCCTAAGAGTCGGGAAAATTAACGTTGATTTAGATAGGGCTGGGGAAAGTTGGTCTTCCATCCGGCCCCCTCTCAAGTTTTGTGCAAAAGGAAAAACAATTTCGGTGTAAATGAGTATCTTGAAACTTATTAAAGTTTACAAGGTGCTAATTTTGGGAATGACAAATGAAATAACGGGTTCCGTGCCAAATGCTAAATTCTCTCCTGTTTTGTTCACCCTAGGAATTTCAAATTTCACCTTTCTCAGACATCAGGAGACGAGTAAACTAAAAGACTTTCATGATCATCTGAGTCAGCTAAATTCTCTCCCGTTCACCTAGGATGATATCAGGTCGGGAGTCTCTTCTACGGACACCAGAGGTAAAAGCGTGTTCCACGGCACACGTTAGGCCGGCAGGAGTACCAAACCTGCTGCTCCCTCCTCCACATTACGGGGGCCGCCAAAGGTTGTAGCACTAGCCTCGCCCCTGGGTGTAGTGTGAGTGTTTTGTACTGTGACATGTGTTTGTGTGAGGACCGTGTTGGGAATGCTGAAGGGAGAACAGGAAAAAGGAAAAGAGAGGGAGGGAAGAATACTAGACCCAACACGCTTATTTGCTGATGCCAGAAGATCAGACGAACAAACATGGAGGGCACGTTGGATCATCGTCTAGGCCTATCACCTAGGGTTTCGAACGCTAGCTCGGACGCCAACCCTGTAGGACCTGAAGGGTCCCCCATACGGGGAGTACTGTTAAATTGTTTTGAAATTTGACTTTTTGCGTGCAAGGAAATCGTTAACTATTCATTTTATGACAAAAAACGTCTTCTAAATAATAATCTCCTATTCAAATACAGGTTTTAAATTTTTACCTAATTTTGCTGTATTTAAGCAAATTTTAATGAATTTTAATAATTTTTTTCCAGCATAATTTTGTAAATGAATTTGTCAAGGTTCTATTTTATAACACCGACATAATACACACACATTGACATTCACACGACACACACACACACACACATTGATTGATTGATTATTTTTATTGTTTCACATTGATTGACATTTGATTAATATTCTACCAAGAAATATAAATTTAACGATTTTTAGCTGTTTTTAGCCATTTTAGTGATTTTTTTTAAAGTACATTTTGTGACATTTGACCAATTTAATGTGCTCAAAAAGTTCTGGCCAACGAACTCATCCTTCTTTCGTTTGGAAAGCTTGATTTTTTGGCGCAAGAACGAAATTTTTATCTCACTCCTAAGGAGAGTTACGTCTGGAATGACACATAAATAAATAAATATATATATATGGTTATATATATATATATATATATATATATATATATATATATGTATATGAATATATATATATATATACATATGAGTAAAAAAGTTATAAACTCTAGGATTCGTTTCAGAATGCCTCAAAACGGATTTCAATGAAGAAATTTTTTCAAAAATTGTTATTTAAAAATTTTCCGAACCATTGCAATAGCTTCATTTTCTACGAAAATTCACTAAAATTACATAAAAGTTGGTATGCCGTAATAAATCTGAAGATTCTAAGGCCACTTGTGCCAAAAGTTTAAAAAAACACCCCACTTCTCAACTAGATACAAGTTGGAAAGAAATCGGAGAATAGAGTTGTGAGGAAGGAGCAAACTATCTGGAGTTCAACCCCATCCCCACAAGTTTATTCTGTTAAACTGCGAAATTATGCTTGTACAAGGATTTTAGGTTTTCTTAGATTTACATATTTATAATTCCAAGCGGGGATAGGTATTTGAAGTTCGAATCGCTCTAGAAAATGTCCTGAGGTCGCGTTGAAAGCTTATTGCTTTGAGGATGGAGTACGTGCCGGGGGTTGAATAGGCAATGACCCGCAATACGTCACGGTCTTGACAAAGGGTATTCTCGGAATCACGTACCACCTTCTCTTAGCTTGAGGAAAGCAGTGAATATTCTCGGCTTTCAGTTCTTACATTCATTTGAAATGTGTGTATGAATATGATATTTGTTGCATTTTAATCTGCCCTGCTTTCGGTGTTTATGATGACTAGATATTCCTGCACTACAGATGCGAATTCTTGTTACAACTGTCATTAGCCCTCCCCTCTTGTTATGTCAGATACATTTAGATATCCTTCATTTAGGTACTTCCACAAATCTTCACTTATGCATAATTAAATTTGTTAGGTATATAATTTTTTGAAGCTCTCTGTGTCATTTAGGGTTCGGCTGAAGATATGTAGTTAAATTGTCCGCGTAATGAGTAGAAGGTAACCTCAGACCAGTGAATTTGATCAAAATTGTTAAATGTATTTAGAAAATAAATAGGAAAAACCACTGAATCGATGTTTTTCACTTATCTACCTATTTTTATTTTTACACAACTCATCAATGTAGATACCTGCGTACACCCTAACTACAAAACCTTCTGGGGCTAGGAGATCAGAATACTGGCAGGATTTTTGATAAAAGGTAAAGTTTTAATTACACAATACATTTGACCATTTATCAGGTTAGTGTACCTAACCAGATGGTCCTGAGTGAGAAGGTAGGCAATTTTTATAAATACCCACGAGAAAAAAGTTTAAATCACACAGCATGATCGTATGAGCGAATTTTCTCAATTACCAAACGTACTGGAATATGTTAAATTGTATTAAAATTAGAGCAATTTGAGTGCGAAGAAATTGTTAAAAACAAATGTTTTGGCGAAAAAACCATTTCTAAATAAGTTACTCAATTAAAAAAAGATTTTGGAATTTTTAGATTTTTTGTTTCGCAATTTTTATAGATTTTTCAACAATATTAATGAAATTTGAGTACGGTTTTCAACATAATTTTGTGCGAAAATTGCTTAATATCCTAATTAATCGTTGATATTTTTTTTAAAGTTAAATTCTGTTAAAAATTATAAATATAACGATTTTTGGCCGTTTTTGTTATTTTAAGTAGGTACCTAATTTTCTAAGCATATTTTTTTTAAATTTGACCATAATGAATTGAAATAAAAAATGAAAATTTAACATAAAATGAATACTACTTGGGTAACGCTCATTCCTAGTGGCATGAATGAGCTCTAAAGCAATGTCGACATTATGGTGAGAATCTGAATTATTACAAACCCTCGTCACTCGCTGGATGCCGATCGACCTGAATACCACCACCTCATTGTAAGCAGAACTGGTCAAGTGTATGTAGCATGTGAGTCTTCACCTCAGGACAGTAATCTCTCGCTAAACGATCCGTTTTGAATTTAATCTTCAATATTTGGAATTCAGATTCAAACTTGAATACACCATTTCTTTTCTAATCCTTAATTGGATTTCAATTATTGATCGTTCTTGGAAAAACAGTGGTGCTCCGTCTTTCCGAAATAACTCATTCATAAGGTTACAATTTTCACGTGACGTTGGATTGAAAGCATTCGTCCATTTACCGTATACATTTGTCTAATAACTGCCTCTCTCATCATCAGCACTAAGCACCTCCCTACGTGGACTGAGTAGTTTATGTAACCCTGTTACCGTCTATCAAGCACCCAAAGTGACTTCCGTCACCCCCAAAACGTCGAGGAGCGACCCTGAACTGTGGAAGGAGCCTTTTGAATTTCGACAGCACTTCAACTCTTCAGTCCTCTCTACGAACCCTTGCTTTGCTAAAGAACAGCTCGCCCCCTCCTTGGTCACACACTTTTAATTCTGCGCAACTCTTGACGTCAAACGAGGCGTAGAATGTTTTCCACTCATCCATATTTACAATATGGCGTTGAAAACGGATAAGGGTGTAAAAAACGTATGCCAAATGGATGTGCTGCCTCGTAAATAGATCACTTCCTAAAATAATCGAATTGAAATGTTAACAAAGTAGGAGGACAAAGTACCAATTTAAAAAGTGAGCAGGATTAGATATAGGTACATGTAGTAGGGAAGGATAGTTGGGAGAGAGAGGGGAGCGAATTTGAGAATTCTGCACCGAGCGCCTCTTTTTAATTTCTCTCTTTCACGACTATCTGGAACCCATTAAAAAGTTACAGCTACTTAAATGAAAAAATAAATAATAAAAGTAATAAACAAACAAAAAAAAAGTTTAGACGTAGTAACATGGACAAACGATAAATTAGCTGTGAAAATATTAGACGAAACCAAAGAAAGCAATATACATTTATTATACACATTAATCCCTTACTGCCTACCCTGTTGTACTAACCTCCGATTGCATTTGGAAATTATGCAGAGAAATTTATTAACGAAAGAAGAAATTTTGTACGAGTGTTTTTGTGGGGGCACTTTTGACGGGTCACGTCAGAAACTTGCTTGATCTATCTATAATTTCTGTGCAGTCATTACTCATCACGTGCAAAGCCGCACAAAAACACTCGTACTCATGATCAGGCCTTATTTGGGGATACACAAGATTACCATTCGTTTGAAACTTCTTGTTTACGCCATGGAATTGACTTTTGTATAACTAATTTAATCCACATTTATCCTTACATTGTTATCTTATATATCTACATAATAATATCTTATCTATTTGGTTGGCATTATGTCCTAACCGTTGTAACGAAATTGACTTGTTCCCTACAAATAAACGCTTTGATTTGTTCTCCGTAGAAGAGCTATCTATTACAGAAATAATAACCCTTTGTGCAATAATTTTCAGCGTTTAATGTTAGAAAAGTAATAAATTACCTATTGATTTTTGCTACAGTAACTACCCTAGGTTCATTTGTTTCTCTCAAAATACTTTTCAAGAATAGCTGATATAAAAATATTTATTACTTATTCAAATATATGATGCCTATACATTTTAATTTTTAGGTATAAATTTCAACGAAACTCATTAATATTGTACAGGTTCTAGATCTTCTTTAGTCAGCCTTGTTCAATATACTTACGACTGTTTCAACCACTTTTAATGACGACAACCTTTTAATGAGCATCACTGATCAGTAGAGGGGCCTCCCTTTTAATCGATTTATGATGCTGAAATTTAGATGAGCTCCTTTGGGACACCTCAAAAACATGAGAAGCTCTAGATAGAGCGCTGCACGTAAACAACTTCCTTACCGATTTGCATTTTTTGGATGCTGATGAGGGCAGTGAGACGACACAAGTTGTTTTTGTTGTTTTTTCGGTGTTTTGTATGTTTCTTTATTTTAATAATTTATTCATTAATAATATAATTCTCATTTTTGACCAGTATTGATGAGATTGATGATGAGAGGAACGAATGATAGAGCGAAAAGGGGTAACGCTAGGTCCTTCGCCCCTTAGCACTCCTAGCGGCGGACCTTGTTAGTTCGGAGTCCCATTACAATCAGTCAATTTTGATCATTTACTATGCACGGGGTTTAATAATAATTGTGGACCAATCTGCTTTGACGAGCTATCTAATACAGAAATAATAAACCTTTGTGAAATAATTTGCATCGTTTTATTTTTTATAAAATGACTATAGTAGTGCTGCTTACTCGAATAAATTGAAAGTGTAGATTACACATTTTTAGGAAGTTGACACAGAGCGTACATACCTATTCAATAGCAATAAATGCAGACGAATTCCTAAGCAGATGAATAATTTATGTTACACATTGTGTAGGGATTTTTGTAGAAAACCCAATCCTTTTCCTACAAAGCAATCTGTGATCTGAGGTGAATAAATCCCTCGTGGTCACCACGTTTAAATGCAAATCTCCGTTTCGGCCAACACATTGCTGATGCGTTAAGCCCAGTTGAGAGTTTTCCAGTTTCGACCATCGCCGGGGATTATTCGCATGAAATTAGCTTGGAGCTCACTATTTCCAATCTCCCTATACCGAGTTCCCGTGGAGAGGGGGGGATTAAGTGATTTTACCCCACAAACCTACTGATGACTCCGCATATTACAGATGCGCTTAATTTTGTACTCATTAGCATTCCATGCAATTCGATTGACTTGATTAGAAATTCACTCAAATGTTCAGCACCTACGTTCACTGAGTGAATTCTGCTTTTCTATCGGCTTGAGTATGATATTGTTATGTAGATACTTCAAATGTTTTTGAGATTTCGATTATTTAGGACGTCCCTCTGAAGCTAAGTAATATATAGGCAAGGCTTCATCAGTAGAGGGAAGACCTATTGAAATTGATCGAGGGGTAATCCAACCATGAGGGAAAAAATTACCTATCACGTATGTGACAAATTTTGTCGCCTCTGCCAGACTAAATTTCTTAGCAGATATTTATTACATATTCCTTTAAGCGAATTATCGAAGAAAATTAAGGTTGTTAATGGCTTCAAACATGTTAAAATACTTTCTTTTTTTCAAAATTTTCTTGATGGAAATCCGTTTTGAGACATTCTTAGACGAATCCTGAAGTTTAACGCTTTATATATATATATATATACTAGCCGCGTTACCCGTCCGATGGGTGAGAAAATGATCGGTGTATCGATGCGTGATGCTTGCGGGAAAAGTGCACAACCGTATTAGTTGTAGAAGACATTTAATAATTTACGTAATTCGTAATAAAAGAAACTGGAGGGCAAGGAAACGGTAATGCAAATCTATACTATTTATAAGAATGAAACTCCGTCTGTTTGTCTGTTTGTTTGTCTGTCTGTCGTGTCTATGCACGGCCAAACGGCTGAGTGGGGGGAGTGTACGAGTGGGGGGATCTTCTTGAGATTTTCCGAAAGGTGGAACGAGCGAATTTAAAATTGTCTAATCCCAGCCGAACCATGGGCCGTAGGGCGGGAGGGGGGTCGAAGTTCCGGTTAATGTGCGCTTTTTGGACTTCCCCGCTTCCCCTACCCCTCTAAACGGCCGTTGACAATTCCGGAAAAATACGGGTTTCGTAGGTTTTCCTACGAGGAAGACGACGGCGCGATCGGATCGCGAAAAAAGTATCGGGAAATGCGTAAAAAAAATGCGAGAGTACGGACCCGTTTTCTCGAAAAGTCCGCCGAAAAACTTGGTTTTTTCCGATTAAAATATACCCCATAAAGGTACGTTTTTCGGAACGGTTTTCGCGGGCGAAATACAGCTTTGGGTCCGCCGAATCTGAATCCGAAATCGGATATCGAAAAAAGTGACGGGCAGTCGGTCAAATCGCGAGCGGAAGCGAGAAGAAGCGTTTAACATCAGAAATTAATTTTGCCGTGTTCGCGAGAAGGCTCTACGAAGTCAGGGGTTCGATGAGGCGGGGCTTGCACCTGACGAAAACGGGTTGCGAGCAGGTACACGCACTTACGTCTTGAAGGGTATACAGGTATACCTTGCGAGCGAAGCGAGAGCCATGTCAACAAATATACAGCAATACCTTGCGAGCGAAGCGAGCAACATCCCCGAATAAACTTTTTGTGGTTCCACGTAGTTTCATAAGATTTAATTTGTTTGTAAGAATTTCCAACAGAAAAAAACGTCTGCCAAGTTGGGTGGGCAGTATAACTTCCTCAAGCGAGCGAAGCGAGCAGCATCCCTTACAGAAGTTAAACCTACCCTTAGGGATCTATCGTTTGCGAGCGAAGCGAGCAACATTCCCTACATGCCACACTTTGCGAGCGAAGCGAGCAATATTCCCTACATGCCACACTTTGCGAGCGAAGAGAGCAATTGAATGGGGGGTCCGGGGGGCTGGCCCCCCGGCTGGACGTGGAGGCGAGCGTAGCGAGCCGGAGCGGCTAGTGAAAAAGGGTTTAAGGTGCGGGGTATGGAGGATTATAATTATAATAGGGGTAAACAAACAGAGGATTATCATTATGATTCATAATGCTTCAATTCAAAAATTAAGATATGCTTCTTAATTTGACATGGATATGTCTTTGCTCTGGGGGGTCAACCAAAAATTTCCGTGATGCGAAATTTGTGTCACAATTTCAGTGTTTTTCACATACAACCCATCCGTTGCTAGGGGAATGGAACTTCCGCAGTTTTCATCGCACAGAAATCGTTCGCCACTCGTTGGAAAGCGTTTGATTTATGTGATAAATGTTCACATCCCAAGCTACCAATTTCCCCCTCCTTACGTACCTGGCTACATTCCTAAACTAAGTTGATTGGACTATAAACAATTTTAACAAGCATACACTCAAACTGACTGGAGGAGCTAAAAAAATGAAAAATCAGGCTATCATGAACATAAAAATGATAGCGCCTGTATTGGAGAAATAACTTTAATAGTATGTGTACATTGTATAGTATAGTATATACATTGTATAGTATGCTTATTGTGTCTCCAAGAATAATAGAATAAATTCTTTATCCTACATTTCGTCACCTACAGTCCAAAGTTAAAGCATTTGTTTACAACTCTCGAGGACAACCGTTATGAAATCCCCAATCAAAGACATAGGTATCCATGTAACATGGTATCAGCTTGTAAAGCAGATAGTGGAACTAGTTTACGAGTTTCCTCTCCTTTGACTTGACTTCTCTCTCGCTCTGTCTCATGAATGAGATACAACAGCCTGAGATTCGTTGGTGGTGTTTTAGTAATGGGCCCTGATGGCTTGAAATTTTTAACTGTTCCTCTTCCTTATTAGTTGCCTCCAATTATCTTTTGACGGACGAAATGATGTCGTTGCGCATCATCCGTCTCAGTAGATGTGTATAATTGTACTTTTGCACATGACTCCGTTATATTCAACAGCAACTAAATTTTGGTTGAGCTGCACCTGATTACCACTAATCAAAAATCGGTGTAATGTTGATCAGCCACTGTCATGTTGCTCTGCAATCCCTAGAAGTCAAACAATCGGGTTGTGAAGCCAGTTACCCATGCGTTGCACGGATCCACATGTACATGTAGGAAAGTTTCCCGATGTCCCAGAGACACGTTTTTCCATAGACAGTCACGAAAGTATTTCTAGTTGGCTGTCGATTCTTTTTAGCACTTAGGATCGTCCCCCAACAGTGTAGAGTGATATATTTCAGCATAAGACATTATTTTCTGAATGGACACATTTTTTTTATCAGAGACACGTTTTCACTTAGTCACTTTTTGCAATAGCAGAGTCATTTTATCACTTGAGTATAGCTTAGACAAGTTGACAGATCATTCTTGGCCAAAAGGCACGTTTTAGCAGAGACACATTTTCATAAAAGTCAACTTTTCTTCGGTTAGTCATTTTCTTGTATTTGAATTGTCTAATTCACACTCAAAGCCATTCTAACTCACTGGGGACACGTTTTGTGCAAGAAACCACTTCTTTCAGATGAATCATGTTTTCTTAGAAGACATTATTTGCTAAAGCCGTCATTGTTTCACCTTTGACCTCTTGTATTCACATCGCTGTCCCGAATGGACACAAATCCTTGCCAACAGGCACTTTTTTGTCAGAAGCCACGTTTTATTGAGAGACAGGATTTTCCCGTTGTATTTAGTATTTTTCATTCTTTCATATATACATATTCATTTATTGTTGTGTTGAGACACTATACTTTTGCCTAAGGCACGTTTCACTTAATGAGCCATCTTTTCATGTTGTAGACACGGTTTTAGCTATAGACATTGTTTTGCATTTTAAATCATGTTTTCTTGTTGTTGGCTACTTTAAGCCATTATTCTTGCCCAAGGGGCTTGTTTTGCTCTCCAAGCCACACATTATTGATGCAGTCATTTTTCTATTAAGGGACACGGTTTTGATGTAATCACTATCCTACTTTGTACAAGTCATTTTCACGGCTACTGAAGTAACATATGTCTACAATCACAGGCATAACCCATAATCTGTCTCCTGGTTCACGTTAAATGACAAGAGTCACGTTTGTTGTTGCAAAGTCACGAAATCTTAACTTCTGTAATTTTCAAAGTTTATTTAATAAAGTTCCACTCTAAAGTCAGTTCAACATTATTGAAGATTACCCTGACTCCCTTTTTGGTTCAACTACATATTGCACTTGCACTATTATCCTTGTCTGGTGATAAGACCATTTCAGTTTTAACACGTTCATAGTATTGGCAATTTACCTTATGTAATTTGCAAGGTATCAGAAACACAATATAAGAGTCCACCCAGAGTTATGATATAGACACAAATTCAGTAAATAAACCACAAGGACTGTCTAGAACTTCCGTGAGGCCTTTCCAGTCACCACGGTAAGTGAATGTATTATCATTGTTACTATACCTTGACCTTTTCATGTGTTTCTTGTGGCCATACTTTTCACAGCTACCAGAGTCACGAAAATATAGACACTTGTGTCTCTCCCCTAATCTAACTTTGTAACCTCCGACATTCACCAACAATTATAGTTTGACAGGGACTACTACGTCTCATTTATAACAACGTGCCTCCCTGTTTACACAGTGGACATGGTGAGCCGAAGGCAGTCATTGCTGGCAAATTCGTCTCACTTTCACCCGTGGTCACAGATACATCAGACGAAGGTTTGTTCAGGTGTTTTCGTAGCAGTCTGCCCCTCAAGCAGCTATTTTGTGGCCAGATTACTCCCACCTACAGTGGTAGTATCTTTCTGCAACATACCTAGTAAGTGCCCAGTAACAAACCCTCTAGTCATAGCGATTTCGTGTCTAGTCACCTAATCAGTTTTCCAATCCCCCCTTGGTATCTCTACTTTTCAACCTGAACCTGCTTGCAATAAATGGTGGCAGCGGTGGGATCTTGATTATTTCATCTCTGTTGCCCTTTTTGTGAGACACGGTCATAGTCACGATAATTTTTGTGTCTACTCTTAGGTAACATACAACTTCCCCTTCAACTTTAGAACCTTTACTTGCTTACATTCATATATAAATAATACATATTTTTCAAGATTTCTTGCCAACACCTAATTTCCCAAAATCATCTTCATTGTTGGTGCTACATTTGAAAAAGGCATTAAGCCGAAATATAAAAATCTAGTTTATGATGTCCATTTCTGTTTTCTTTGTGTCTCATGGTAAATACTCATACATACATTTGTTGAGCTCTTGTAGGGCTGTTTAATCCGTATAATATATATTTGACTTTTAAGCCAAAATAATCACAAAAGTTTGCATAAAAGTCGAATTTTTTCAAAAAGATGAAGCCAGGAGAAAATGAAAGAATGCTTCATCTATTGGAAAAGGCACATAGGATCCTCCAGGATTATGCATCAAGCGTTAGCTGGGTACCTAACAATCTTCTCCATGGCAAGTCTCTCTGTATATCAACGTCGAAATTCCCACAAAAACTTATGTAGATCCCCGTATTTAAAAAAATGTACATTTAAGACGAAAATATAAAAACTAGTTTTGTACTATAAATAGGTAATTGCTTTTCCAAATAAAAAACTGTTATATATATATATATATATATATATATATATATAAATTCCTATGCAATTCTTAGGCCGACCCCCAACAATTTTTTTTGTAACGTCCGGGACCGCGAAGCGCGAGGTATATATATATATATATATATATATATATATATATATATATACTAGAGCTCCGATTATCCGCGAGTGCCACGAAAAAAATTTTAAATTTGTATTGCAACTCATTCGTCGCATTGACGACGTAACTGTCGGAGAAAGAAAAATAATTCACGAAGTTGCGCTTTCAACGTCCCAAATTGTTCGCCGTTTCAAGGCCAACTAATCCGTGGAAGCATAGGTAGGTACTTAGGTACCTGAAGTGGGTGTTCCCTCCGCCCATTCTTCTAGAATCACTAAAACGTTTTTGGAAATTTGTCAATTCGACGAACAGCTGCATTTCAGGATTAATTACGAACCTTGACCTTGTTTGTTGTTCTTTATTTGAGTGATTTAGATGTAGAGAAAAGGTTTCTGCTGTGCTGTACATATTTTCAAAGTTTTACATAGGTACCTAACAATTTTTTTTCGTACAATAAAACATAGTTTTTATGCTGAAACTTCAAGAGTTCTAATTTAATATTGATGACATATTCAGGTGCTGGTTAGGCTGTAGACAAGTTGCCTGTCAATTTCATTCTTCCCAAATCAATACTTCACTCTGGCGCATGCGTAAACGAAAAAGTCATCAAGCGTTATTTTCTCATGTGTCATTCTTCCGATTACGCTCAAATTTTAAGGGTGTTTGAAAAATGATTGATGTGATTACCTCGTATGACTTTCATCACGATTTTATCTTTAGTAGCTGTGGCGCATGCGCTAACCTCAAATGCCGTATCAAGCATGACTTCTATCGTTTTCATCTGATTTTGATCAAATATCCAGGGATTGAATGGTTTATCTTATGGGATTAATACAGTTCATTGATCTGAAGTTACAATCATGTAACGAACACGAGGTGTTTTCACCTCAGTTTTAGTCTTTTGGTTTATTATTTCCAATAATAAGCCTATGTGATCGTATAGCAAAAAATTTGTATAACCCCCCCCCCCTCAAACTTTGTCACTTTACGTTTCAAGGTGCCTAGAATCCAAATTTGAAATGTCCGTCCGCCGTTCGGGCCATAAAAGGCCTTAGAATTGACTTAAAAAATCTGTTCTTTCGCACATAGACTCCACTAGGGGTCTAGTTGGTCCTAACTTCTCGCCAGCTCGATCGCTCCACTCTCATGGGAGCTATGAGCCAAAAATAGGTGAAAAAGTGTCTTTTTTTTTTTTTTTGTATATTTCAAGTTGTATAGAAATTGGAGGGAGATTTATGAGTGAAAAGAAAATGTTAGCTTTTAATTTTATGAAAAAAAAAGTATTCTAAATGATACTCTTCTATTCAAAAAGAGATTTTGAATTTTAGGCTATTTTTTGCAATTTTATAGATTTTTTATAACAAAATTTAATGAAGTTCAAGTTTTTAGCATAATTTCGTACATAAATTTTTGAATGTTCTATTTCATAGTTGATAAACTTTATTTGACCAATCTTATGCTAAAAAATATCAATTTAACAATTCTTAGTCATTTTCAGTGATTTTGTCTGCACATTTTTTGAAATTTGACCAATTAGATGATATCAATATACAGTATAGGTAACACTTTTATGTGTTGGAAAGAGACTTGGTAATAAATTGTTTTGTTTATCAACTATATTAAAAAGGGTAAAATTGTGAGATTCCGCTGCTGTAATGGATTGAACCCATTTGTGAGGTCCGAAGCTCCGAGTTCCGATACCTACTAAATATACTATAAGCGGCGTTTAATAATTATGGACCAGAGATCTACCTAGAAGGGCTGTCTAATACATAAATAATAAACCTTTGTGTAATAATTTGCAGCGTTTTAAGTTATATTTCGATAGAGCACCATAGACTTAATTTGATAGGTAATTTTTTATGGACCCGTGTTCTGCGTAGAAGGGCTAGCTAGTACAGAAATAATAAACCTTTGTGTAATAATTTGCTGCGTTTTCGGGTTATCCGCGATTTTCGCTATCCGTGGTGCTCTTGCCACCCAATTCCACAGATAATCGGGACTCTACTGTATATACATACTGATTTTTCTATTGATTTCAAAAGATTCACATTATAATGGCAACTGTTTTCTCCATCAAATAATCAAGGTACCTACCTACTACTAATATACTTGGCGTTCAAGAGCACCGTCATACCCCCCCACCACCAGCCTCTGTATAATAAACCATTATCGGCCTCCATATAATAAAACAGGCCTACGTAATAGATAAGACTGATTTTTAAAGTTTGGTGGTCTGGATGCTGGCATCTCAAAAACAAAAAAATATCCTAAATCAATCCTTTTAGCACAATACAGATTAACAAATAGATCAGATTTACGCCTAAAATGATGTTACGGAGGTCGAATATGAAGAAGAATTGAATCTAGATGGCACTGGTGATGGGGGTTGGACGTACTGTTGAACGTCTAGTAATAGGTTTGTTCGCAGTGACCATCAAACCTGTAAGAAATGGTTGGAAACGCGTTTGGGGCGTTTGCAGTGTCCATTTGAGGAAATCTATGACTGTATAGCATCCATAGTGGTCCGTTCGCAGTGACAGAAAAACAGTGAAAAAAAAAAAAAAAAAAAAAAAAAAAAAAACTGGTGGTTTTGGAAAACATTTTTTTTAAAGATCCGTGACCCATTTGGTCCACGCTAGTGTTGAATAGGAGATATTTAATTTTTTGCTTGAAAAACCTATAGGTGACCCTATTCACCTCACCCGGTGGACCAGTCGGGTCAGGGCCCTTTTTGGACCATAGAACTTTCCCTGTGATAGTATTACATTATTTGACCATGGTAATGTAAACTAGAAGCAGGGAACTGTGTATTGCCGTTGGAATCAAATCTTTATTTCAAACAGGGAAAAAACTACAGACGTTGAAAGTTGAAAAGTGACCCTATTCGCCCCACCTTACAGTACAGGCTATCACAAAACTAATAAAGGTGTAATAGACGTAAAAACCAATAAATATAAAATATTTATCCATTTATTATTATTATAATATGAACATACAATTGAACTTCCGGAAACTTGAAATGTATATGCCACAACAATTAAAGTAAAGATTGATTTGTTTTGTCTGAGTTTATACCCAGTGGGTACACAGAGTACAGCAATAGCTCAATAGCAATAGCTTGAGCAACTGTATCTACTTATTTTCCTCCAGTCTTCTACACATATATACACATTTTCACCAAAATCCTGAATCAGTTCAAATGGAAACTCTATAAGGAAACCCATAAAACTAATTCAGTATAAATTTCACCTAAAAGTCTTCAAGTTTGGGTCGTTTTGCAGGAATATTAGAGACAGCTTCCTTTTTGGGGAGTGTTTTGAGGCCTCCACCAGGCGAAGCAACGACATCTTGCAGCCACCTCACTTGTGTCGCAGGTCCAAAACCCTTTTCGTTCTTTGCTGCTATCCGAAATATGATAGCTGGTTTGGAAGTAGTATCAATGTGAGCTGCTGCCAGAGAAGTATTTGGGACAACTGTTTGATTTTGCGGACCATTGTACACTCTAACAAATGCCAGTTGAGGAGCTTTGCCAGGCTCTGTCACAGTTTGGTTACTATTTCGTACAGCAAGACATACAGAATATTCTATTATAGTACCAGCAGGGTTAGATGGAGGTTCCCAAGACAGGTGGGCACCTTCAGCCGATTTTGAAATTTTTATAGATGATGGCGCTCCAGGATATCCAGGAAGACAGGTTTTGAAAGCTGATACCTCACTCCATGGTCCACGACCGCATGAATTGATGGCAGCTACTCTAAATTTGTAAGCGGTGCCAGGCTCAAGCTCAATTTTTATCGAATTTGTGTAGTCAGGAAGACTATCCAAAGTCAAGTTCTCATGTTCAGGGTCATGGGTGAAACTTGGCTCGTAATAATTACCCACAAAACATGAGGTTCCTTTGATAATTCCTACATCACACCAAACTGGTTCTTTCTTGGGAGCCTCTTCAAGTTTGATTCCATTGGTTCCCTGGTCCAATGCTGCTGCTGCAGCAAGTGTGGATAGATCATCAGTTTCTGCACTAGGCTCAGTTTTAGGTTTGATGACTATAGGTTCTTGAATGCATGGTTTTTCATCCTCACTCATCATTGAAGCTGCAGTGTGAGCCTCTTCTTGAACATGTGGAAGGTGGAGACTATTTGTAGCTTCCTTCAGTACAGCAGCAAGTTCAGCATCATTGTCATCCATCATGGTGTCATCAGTTGTAGGGTGGCCAGGAACCATCTTAACAATTTTAGAACTATGTCCATCCAGAGAAGGGAAAGCACCTTCCTGAATATCATCAGTTTCCATGGGTGTTTCATCAAGAGATTGAGCAGATTGTTGAGTTAATGGAGCCAAAGCTTGTTGAATATCAGATATCAATATTGGCTGTTGAATGGCTGCTGTAACATTGTCAACTATTGTAGAAACTGGGTCGCTGATATTGGTAGCATCAGCTTCAAGATTAGGCAGTCCATGATCCACTGGATTTGAAAGCGATTCTTCCACAGGGTCCTGAGATATTGTTGCTTCAGGATCAGTAAATGTTGCTTTGGGTTGAGGAATTGCTGTTTCAGGCTGAGCTGTAGGTGTTTCAAGCTGAGGGATTGTGGTTTCAGGCTGAATAACCGTTGATTCAGGCTGAGAGACTGATGTATCGACACAAGGAATCACTGAATCAATCTGACAGACAGTTCCTTCAGGTTGAGGATTTTCTAGTAGTTCTGACTGAGAAATTGTTGTTTCAGACTGTGGAATTGTTGCATCAGGCTGAGATACTGTATCATCAAGCTGGGGGATCACTACATCGTGTGAGGAGGTTCCCCCTTTGGATGGAGAGAGGGTTGTTATGGAAGGAGACATTATAGTTTCAGATTGACAAATTGTTGATTCAGGTTGAGAAACTATTGATTTTGGTTGGAGGATAGATACTTCTGGTTGTGACTCAGTATCGTCAGGCTGCCCAATAACTGGGTTAGGATCAATTGATTGCTCTGCCTCATTTTCCAATAGTGATGGGAGAGTCTCCTCAGCTGGGGCTGCTTCACGAGGAATTTGATCAGGCACAACAACTCGTTCGTCTATGTTTGCACCTGTTTCTCCGTCACCAGTTTCCATTTCTTCCTGAGGTTTACTCTCCTCATCAACCACACGATCATCGGTAGTTGTGCTCAACTCATCCACCAGAGTTTGAGCAATGCTTGAGAGATGCTCCTGAGCAGTTACAACATCCTTTCCTGCTTCATCATTTTCCTCAATCTTATTTTTATCAAGTTCAGTACCATCTTCTGGGGTTTCAGATATGACTTCTGACTCTGGTAATGTTTCAGTAACTCCCCTGGAAATTTCAGATTGGAGGTTATCACAGCTTTCTGGTTCTTGCTCCGTATTGTGAGACCCACTGGTTGGAATATCGGATTCACCTTCAACTGATTTTGTAGGAGAACAGACTTCAGCTTCTCCAGGTGGGTCCTCGAGTTTTTCAGCATCATCTGTTTCTTGTATACCAACTTCAGCATCTTCTTCCATTTCAATATTATCAACATGAGCCTGAGAGGTTTCTTCAGCATGTACAGTTCCATTGAGTTCTTCATCCAATTGTTCAAGTTCAGATTTCTCAGGAATTTCATGTTCTTGACTGTGAGATTCTTCACCAGTGGTAACTGCTAGCTCACTCCCTTGATTAGTATCTCCACCTTCTTCAAGATCATCTGGTACATTGTGGTCATCATCTTCATCTTCTTGTTGCTCAGGATCCTCTAGCATTTCTTCATCAGGATCTTCTTCATCAACCTGCTCACTCCCTTCTCCTAACGCTTCATCTTCCAATTCTGGTTCACCCTCATCATGACCTTCTGTCACTTCTTCTTCACCAACCTCATCCTCTTCAACTTCATCCTCTTCCCCTTGGCTCTGAAGCTCTTCAATGTTACTGTCCTCCATTTCATTTCCATCACCTTCTTCAATTTCTTCGTCTCCTTCTTCAGGCTCCTGTTCTTCCATTCCCATATCATCAGCACTTTCAACTGTTTCATCCTCTTCATCAACTGCGTCTAGCTCTTCATCCTCAGGCGCTTCCTGGTCTCTGTTTGCTTCTTTGTCAGCACTTTCTTCTGTGATCCCCATTTGGACAGACTCTTCTTCCTCTTGATCTTCCACTTGTAAATTAAGATTATCTTCTTCCATGAGTTGGGTACTTTGGTTCAATAGAAATTATTTTATCTGAAACAAAAATATCACAAATGCAGTCATTGAAAATATTTATACAAAAATGCAGCAAATGTATGAATTAATATTATATAACATTGAAGAAATACAGTGTTCTGTAATATAATAGCTTACAAGAACCCTGAACAACCACGCATGAATATTTTGACACATGATCACCAGGTATTAATTTTTTTCTAGATCACTGCTAATTTTGCCTTTCATATTACTTTCCTTTTGTTTAATGTGCCTAGTTATTTATATCCTCGAATTCACACTCAATTATTTGAGCTAATACGTAATATATTTTTAGAGGCCACACTAAAAGACACCCTTTGAATAAATAAAGTTAAATAAATCAATAATTCGGTAAGTATGCAAAGATGCCTTATGAGCCCTTGAGTGATCACAACTTTGCTTCCATGTTTCACCAGAGTAAGATTCACGAAGATCAATCCTGGTAGGGGCTCAATAGCCCAGTCAAATTAGACCAAAAAGAGGCAAATAGGGGAAATAATTCATAGTAGAGAAATTTCTTCACCAAACTCTTCCTTCACACGTAGTAAATCATATCTCAAAAGTCCCCTAATATGGGGGGTGAGCTCGACGAGGGGGGGGGGGGGGGGGGGACTAAATACATTTATTAAAGGAATTTTTTTAATTTTTGAGATGTGAGCAACTAGGCCACCCCAAACTATACAAATCACTCATATATATATATATATATATATATATATATATATATATATATATATATATATATATATATATATATATACACACTCAACATATCTACATGTTATCAATAGGACTGATTCAGTTTTTTATTCCTGAGATGCGAGTTATATCTTTATAAAAAGATAGACTCATGATTGGTTGTGCTGGAAGGAGTTACCTTCCCACATTCTTATATAGGGAAAACACCTGTTGTGGGAATTGAGGCATTTGGAAGCATACAAGGGTAGTTTAGATCTCAAATATTCCAATGTGGAGCTCATGGTCTTAAGCCCCCCATACACTGTCAGTTTAACTGAAGATAATCGTAAGGCGGCGACCCGAGGTCGCCCACACATTCATCAGTTAATCTGAAGATCGTGGACTGCAGTTCGGGCGGACTGAAGGTGTGGGGGCAAAGGGCCGGCGAGGATCCGATGAGAGATCCGCGACAGGCAACGATCTGTCAGATCATGATCGCAAATGCTCCCCGCCCCACACGATCAGTTGGCCTGCAGGCGGGTGATCCGTCGGCTCTTTTTTTCCCCGTTTTCGTCAGTTTTCCGTGCGATCAATTTTGAGCGTGTTTTCACAAGCCGAAATTGGACAGACAGCGCACTGACGGCGAGGATGGACGGGAAACCTACTTTTATTTCGGCATTTATTGAGATTTATCGGGCCTATCCGTGTTTATTATGTTTTCATTTTAAAAATTGATTTTTAGCAAATTTTCATTTTTTCATTCTTTTTATTTATTTATTCATTTTTTTAAGCAAATTTAAAAAAAAAAATTAAGCTATTGCGTTCGTTCCGATTTTTGAATTGTGGTCCAAAATTTAAAATTTTTGTTCAAAAACCGTTTTGGAACGTCTATTGTTAGTAGAAAAATTTAGAAAATCGCTAATTTTAGTACTTAATGCATTTTTTTCATTTTTTTAAGCGAATTCTCACAAAAAATTCAGCGATTGCATTCGTTCTGAATTTGAAAATTGGTCCAAAACCAGAAATTTTGGCCAAAATATGTTTCAGGACATGTAGATTCCAAATCCAGATTTTCACGGTTTTTTCGTATCGTTCTTCGCGCTCTACAGGTCGCAATTTTGATTTTAAAAAATCTGAAAAAATTCACAAACATTCCTTCACTCGACCGGACGGATGATTCCCGGTGAAACCAAATTAAGAAGTTTTTGGAAATTTTCTTCACTCATCCTCAAATAATTCATAAGATCCTCGTGGTGAGACTGCCTCAGTTCGCGTAGCAATGACATGTTAGAGCTAGCGTCTCTATCTTGAAGCCACTTTTTCACCCAAATTCTTTTTTCTGGGGGTTCACCAAAAACTGACAGTAAAATAAACCGCGCAACGTTTCCCTCGAAGCATGGTGGTGAACTGGCGAACTGAGGTTCGCCTGCAGTCCTGATTCCTGTCCGACAGTCCGCCTGCAGGCCCCGGACAGATAGTGTGTGCGATGTTCAGGCGATGATCGGCAGTTTAGTGCGGCCGCCTGCAGGCCGTTGACTGGTAGTGTAGGGAGCCCGGCGATATTGGTCGTAAGTTCGTCTGTTGAGGCGACAGCCTGCAGGCGATCCCATAGTGTATGGGGCCCTTTACAATCAATTGATAGTCCAAAGCATTGTAGCCCAGTCAAATTAGAGAAAACAGGAGAAAAAATTCATAGTAAAGAAACTTCTTCACCAAGCTCTTCCTTCACACGTCGTAAATCTTATCTCAAAAGTCCCCTAGTATGGGGGGTGAGCTCGACGAGGAGGGGGGGGGGAGTTTCTCCTTTTTTTCGACTTATTTTTCGGTTTTTTACCTATAACTCGAAAACTAAGCGTTCTAGCGACTTGTTTACTATTACCAGAATTAAAGTGCATAAAATTTCCTCCAATTTGCACTCCTGACATCATTCTCTACGATTAGGCGTTCCGCCGCTAGAGCGCGTTGAAAAGTAGGTATAATTTCAAAAAACAGCAAAAAGGCCTTTATGCTCTTTTTACGCAGAAATCATTCGTATGAAGCTTCTGGGTGACTTAGAATACATCATGACTTGTTTTCCGAACGTCAGTGATGCTTGGACAGTGGCTTGAGCAGGTTTCATGTATGTCTTTTTTTTTCTGTTCTTCGCTTACATCCTGGAAACTGTGATAACCATAACATATTTTCAGCACCCTTACCAACTCACTGTGAATTATCTGTGAATATTCATGTATATAAAACACAGTGGCTCTAAAGAAGAAAAGGAACTAAAGAAAATGAGCTGTGTTTCACTAAAAAATGTTTAATGTGCAGGTACAGTATAACCCATGTTAAGTAGTATGGGAGGGGAAGGGGTCATCAATCTTCACAGGTGTCTGCTCTTCATCCATTGAGAATCACCATCTGCAGTCAAACTGAAAATTCAAAATCGGATCACAGTGAGGTGCATATAATCTTATATTGATAGTAGTAAAGTAGACAACCATTCCAGGTTGGGGCTTTTCGTCCGACTGCCTCGGGCGTCGTGGACGTAATCAACTGTCCTCCGAATGGAGGATCAGATTCGTTCTGACGATTTCGCTTAAAGCTACTCATTGCCTCGCCCCCTTGAGTGGAGAGGGCTTCGCCCTACAGAAGCGCGAAAATTACTTGGACGTATGACCCTCACCTGGGCGGTCACCCATCCAAGTACTCACCACGCTCGACGTTGCTTAACTTCGCTAATCGCATGAGAAACGGTTCATTGCAACGCCTAACCCGTACGGCTCTTATATTGATAAATAGATTAAGTTCATGCAGATGATTAGGATGAAACTTACATAGCGATGGCATATGTTTTGAGTGGGTAGTCTTATGGTTCCATGTCTGTTTCATCATCTTCTGTAGATGAACCGTCGTCAGCAAGTGGTGGCTTGTCTACTTCACTACTATCAATATAAGATTATATGCACCTCACTGTAATCCGATTTTGAATTTTCAGTTTGACTGTGGATGGTGATTCTTAATGGATGAAGAGCAGACACCTGTGAAGATTGATGACCCCTTTCCCCTCCCACTCCTTTTGTGAATATTACTTTAACATGGGTTATTAAAAAAAAATTTTTTTTCAGTGAAACACACCTCATTTTTTTCAGTTCCTTTTTTTCTTTTCTTCTTTAGAGCTACGGTGTTTTATATACATAAATATTCACAGATAATTCACAGTGAGTTGGTAAGGGTGCTGAAAATATGTTATGGTTATCACAGTTTCCAGGATGTAAGCGAAGAACAGAAAAAAAAGACATACATGAAACCTGCTCAAGCCACTGTCCAAGCATCACTGACGTTCGGAAAACAAGTCATGATGTATTCTAAGTCACCCAGAAGCTTCATACGAATGATTTCTGCGTAAAAAGAGCATAAAGGCCTTTTTGCTGTTTTTTGAAATTATACCTACTTTTCAACGCGCTCTAGTGGCGGAACGCCTAATCGTAGAGAATGAAGTCAGGAGTGCAAATTGTAGGAAATTTTATGCACTTTAATTCTGGTAATAGTAAACAAGTCGCTAGAACGCTTACTTTTCGAGTTATAGGCAAAAAACCGAAAAATAAGTCGAAAAAAAGGAGAACCCCCCCCCCCCCCCCTCGTCGAGCTCACCCCCCATACTAGGGGACTTTTGAGATAAGATTTACGACGTGTTCCTTCAAAAAGTTTCTTTACTATGAATTTTTTCTCCTGTTTTCTCTAATTTGACTGGGCTACAATGCTTTGGACTATCAATTGATTGTAAGACCATGAGCTCCACATTGGAATATTTGATATGTGAACTACTCTTGTATGCTTCCAAATGCCTCAATTCCCACAACAGGCGTTTTCCCTTTATAAGAATGTGGGAAGGTAACTCCTTCCAGCACAACCAATCCCTTTATAAAGATATAACTCGCATCTCAGGAATAAAAAAATAAAAAACTGAATCAGTCCTATTGATAACATGTAGATATGTTGAGTGTGTATATATATATATATATATATATATATATATATATATATATATATATATATATTGTAATAAAACTCAACGTTTTATAATCAACAAGAAGAGACGTGTATTCAACTCACAATTTCGAACATAACAACAACTTTTTCTCGCTCTCGTCAATAACAACACTATTCAATAGCAACAACTACACATATGACTGTGGGGTTACTCCCACATTACCCCCTCCTTCTTCTAAACTGGTCGAAGTCCTCACGTCCGCTCGTACTAGGCGGTTAGCGTGCAAAAGTCTAGTGTTTCTTCCTATTCGCACTCTGTAGAGAACGTCGTTGACCTTCTCCTGCACAACCCATGGTCCAGTCCATTGTGGCAGCAATTTCTGACTGAGGCCTCTCTTCCGTGTGGGGGTGTGCACCCACACCCAATCCAGCCTTTGAAACAGAGGCTGCTTAGCTTTCCGATCAAATGTTTCCTTCTGAGCTCTCATTTTTAGTTTAGCTTCGTCCCGTGCAAACTCTCTGATTTCCTCCAATTGAGCCTTCAACTGAATTGCATACGGAGTTGTCAGTGTTGCAGGCATAATAGGTTTTCGTAATAACATTTCTGGAAGGCATAAATCTCTACCATAAACGAGTTGAGCTGGTGTAAACCCTGTAGTCCGATGGGGTGCAGACCGGTAGGCAAGTAGAAATAGAGGCAGCTTTTCATCCCAATCTGTATGGTTTTTGTTCACAAACATTGCCAGATGGTTTTTAATCGTCCTATTCATCCTCTCTACTAAACCTCCCGATTGTGGGTGCAGTGCAGTACTCCGAGTCTTGGATCCACCTAACAGCCGTATCACTTCCTGAACTAATTTTGCCTCAAAATGTTTCCCCTGGTCTGTGTGGATTTCTCTTGGCACTCCTAATCTACTGAACACTTGCTCCACGAGAACTTCTGCAACAGTTCGTGCCTCCTGATTGGGTATAGCAATTGCTTCGGGCCATTTGGTGAAATAATCAGCCATAACCATTATGTAGCGGTTGCCTCTACAACTTTTTGGGAATGGACCAATCAAATCAACTCCCACTCTTTCAAATGGTTCCCCCACTTGCTGAAGAGGTGCTGGTCTCTGAAGATTTGGCCCTTTGAATTGGCGGCATACTGTGCAGGTTTGGCACCAGGCGCGTACATCCGACGACATACCTAACCAAAAATAACTCTGGCGAATCCTCCCCAAGGTTTTCCAATAGCCGAAATGGCCACCAGCTGGGTCATCATGGCATTGTTTAAGAATGTCTATAACTTTGGAGGATGGGACTACCAGTTGGAGCCACTGGCGTCCTCTTCTGCCTTTCCAACGATGAAACAATTCGCCATCTACTTCTACAAGGTTCTCCCATCGGCTAACAAATCGCCGGATTGCTGAGGGTTTCCCTTGGAGTTCCTCGTTGGTTGGCTTCTTGCCGGATCGCATCATTGTTAGGATGTTTTTTATACCCTCATCAGCACTCTGCATCCCCTGGTTCTGAGGAGTTAACGAAATTGCATTCGTCACTGTCTGGTCCTGAACTTCTTTTCGGTCACAATATTTGCAACTACCTCCACAGGGACGGCGCGATAGACTATCTGCATTTGAGTGCTTTTTTCCAGCTCGATGTGAAATGTTAAAGTCATAGAGCTGTAGTACTTCAAGCCACCGTGCCAACTGCCCCTCTGGTTTCCGAAATGTGGTTAACCATTGAAGAGCTGAATGATCAGTCCGGAGCTGAAACTTTCTTCCATACAAGTACTGATGGAAATGAAGAATGACCACAGCACGTAACCACAGCAAGTAACTCACGTCGTGTTGCACAGTAGTTCTGTTCTTGTCTTGATAGTGCTCTGCTGTAGTACGCAATAACACGCTCGTTCCCATCCTGTGTCTGCGATAGCACTGCTCCTATGGAATGACCACTAGCATCACTATCCAGGATGAAGTCTTTGTCCCTATTGGGAAACCCCAAAACTGGTTCAGACGTCATTGCAACTTTCAGCCTTTCGAAACTGTTGGCGCATTTTTCATCCCATAGGAATGTCCTTTGCTTTCCAGTTAATTGATACAGGGGTTGTGCTATCTCTGCAAAACCAGACACGAACCTTCTGTAGTAAGTACATAGGCCTAGGAATGATTCCAGCTCTTTTTTGTTTTTTGGTACTGGCCACTCCTGAACTGCTTGTGTCTTCTTAGGGTCTGTTTGAATTCCATCTGCAGAGATCACATGCCCCAAATAGAGAATCTTCTTCTTGAAAAACACACACTTCTTTGGATTCAGTTGAAGATTAGTTTTCTGCAAGCATTCAAACACTCGTTCTAGTTTTTTAAGAACAGATGGGAAGTCTTTACCATAAATCACTAGGTCATCCAAGTATGTTAAAGCCAGATCGGCAGGGATAACAGCTTCCATGAGTCGCTGGAACGTGGCAGGCGCATTACATAAGCCAAATGGCATGACTTTAAATTGCCAGAGCCCTTTTCCGTAAATAGAAAATGCTGTTTTTTCTTCATCTTTTTCAGCTAGCTCTACCTGCCAGTAACCAGAGCGAAGGTCAAGAGTGCAGAACCAAGATGCATCCCCAAGTGTGTTGAGTAAATCCTGGATACAGGGTAATGCATACGAATCTTTCTTCGTAATCTGATTTAGCTTCCGAAAATCGACGCAAAAACGGGTGGATCCGTCTTTTTTAGGGACTAAGACCACTGGAGAGGCCCACGGACTGGTTGATGGCTCAATTACATTTTGCTGCAACATTTCCTTGAGGAGCTCATCAATTTGTCCTTCTTGTGCGAAGGGTATTCTCCGAGGGACTTGTTTGATTGGTTGACAGTCCCCAGTGTCTATCTTGTGTTGAACAACATGAGTTCTTCCTAATGGCTTATCTCCCTTGGAAAAAATGGAATGGAACTTCTTGAATAACCCAATTACTTCACTGTATTGTTCTGACCCTGCTTCCAGATCAGTTTCTTTCATGGCTAGCTCAATCCATTCTTCAGCTTTTGGTTCTTCTTTGACACCTACAATCTGGCGTACTTGCGTCATCTTCCTCCTACTCAGGTGTAATACATCAATTGCGCATTGCCAACGCCGCTTCAAGGGCACTTTGACTGCTCCCTTGTCTAATAGCAAGGAGTAACTTGGAACGTCGACACATGCTTCAAATTTAGCCAGTAGGTCTAACCCCATGATTGCCTTATCCCTTACTCCTGCAACCTGAAACACGTGGTCCATTCGCCTACCACACAGCTCAACAGTCAATGCCACCTCTCCTATCATGTCCAGTTTTTCCCCCGACGCAGTTTGTAGTCCTGAATACTGAGAAGGCACTACCCTCATTCGCTTCAATGATGGTGTATCAGGACGAAGGATTGACGCTGTTGCTCCTGTGTCAACTAAAAGGCAACACCGTTTACCACCTATTCGTGCTTCAACAAAAAGCGCACCCTTGTCCCCCCGTGTTACCTTAAGAAAAGCAAAGGGCTGTGAATAAGCTGGAGCCTGGGTTCGCCCCATGACCCGGGCTCTTGCTAGTTTTCCGGTTCGAGGTTCCTGACTGCTGCGTCATGTTGGGGACACTTGGCTTGCATATGCCCTTCCTTACCGCATTTATAGCAACGAGTCGGAACTCTGCCCATATTTGACGTTCGAGACTGATTTTCCATCAATTGAGCTCTTGTCAGAGCATCTTGAATTGTAGTAGGTGCTGTCCCTGCTACGAACCTGCTTATCTCTCGGTCATTGAGGGCACGAAGAAATGCTTGTAACCCAAGTGGGTTGCGGCAGTGTTCAGGCCAATCTGGCGTTGCCTGTCTTACAAGACGTTCGATGTCTGTGGCCAAATCAACAATAGATTCACCTGATCGCTGACGTCTTACCTCTAACTCTGACTGCCACTTGAGGGCTAAGTGAGCCTGTCCAAATCTTTGTCCCAAAGCGAGAGTCAAACTATTGAAATCTACTCTCTTTTCCTTAGGTAGCATGCTCATAACGCCCAAAGCTGCCCCACGAAGAGCACTAGCCAGTCGTTGCCCTTTTCTCGCCTCTGTCCACCCATTCGAGAGAGCAATTACCTCAAAGTGGCCATTGTATTCCTCCCAAGATGTCTTCCCGTCATAATTCATCAGTGTACTTTCATGGCTGACCAACTCAGATACTGACATCGAGGAAGGACCCGAAAGTTGGGTCTGGTTTGTAGGAATGGCCATGGCTGCTCTAAGCTCCCTATTTTCTTCTTCCAATTGGGTGACTCTACTAACATAAGAAGACAGCTGGTGTTGGAGGACATCAAGAGACTGTCGCATTTCTGTCAATGTTGGTTCCAATGACTGAGAGGTCATTAAAGAGTACCTGGGAGCAGATTCCTGATGCTCCTGCAGTATTTGTTCCAAAGCTTCAATTCTACCCTCAAGGTGAGATCTCGAAGTTGGCAAACTATCGTTCACTGGTTCTGTGGTAACTTCTGCATCTGCCACTCGTTGACGAGTTGATACTGTCCGTCGGGGACGTGACACATGACGAGCTGGAGGGGCCATGCCACAGCTGAGAATACCAGCAATATTAGATCCCGGACGGGCCCCCAAATGTAATAAAACTCAACGTTTTATAATCAACAAGAAGAGACGTGTATTCAACTCACAATTTCGAACATAACAACAACTTTTTCTCGCTCTCGTCAATAACAACACTATTCAATAGCAACAACTACACATATGACTGTGGGGTTACTCCCACAATATATATATATATATATATATATAAGTGATTTGAATAGTTTGGGGTGGCCTATAGATGCTCACATCTCAAAAATTAAAAAAATCCCTTCAATAAATTTATTTAGTAAAATATAGATCAGTTGGAGAAACAAATGAGAATCTATGATAAGAATCTTGAAGAAGAAAAAAATGGCGCTGCGCTATACCCCCTTTTGTTTTTACCTTGGCTATAAAGCTATAAACAGTGAAGGAACATGGAACACACTCCATTTCTAATTTCAGCTTCATAGATCGAATAGGAAAGAACTTAGCTCCGGATCTCACTCAGCTGATCTGGGGTGCTCTAGACTTCATGATTAATTTCTAGAGTCCCAAGGGTTATCCACATAAAAATATCAATGATGCAACTCTCCCTCCATGCTCACTCCATAAGAGTGCTACATCCATCCTTTATCTGTCACTTATCACCTCTAGCTCCAACCAAAGATCAAAGCACTTTGACATAACTGGAGGTGGCCGTACTCTAAAGACTGCCTATAAAACTAGCTATCACTCCCTCCCAGTGGCCCAGTTCACAGTCAGTTCTTGCTGAGCTAAGACCAAGTAAAGGCCGTTTATAGAACATTGATGCTGTAGCCTTTTACGAGACACTGGTTGTGTCAGTAGAGTACGGCGCGAATGATATTAGTGCAAATAGGGAAATGTCGAATGGGGATGATGAGGATGATCAGCGCACAAGTATCATTTTTCGGCTCAAATTACCGTTAATTTTGGTAAATAAACAGATAGTCACAAGTGACGTAGTAGGGCGAAAAGTTTTGGTTCCCCAGGCAGATGGAGCCACAGCTATGAGCTGGGCTATGTCATCATAGGGTAAAAGGATTTCAAGAGCCGTTTTACTGGTCAGATACCCATCATATGGCACCTTTTGAAACTCTCGCTTAGATCTTTCTATTGAGGAAATAAAAAGTAATCATAAAAATTACGCATTTTCCTCCTATATCAGCTATGTAGGTAATGATTGAACTATTGCTCACAATAAGTTCAATTGTTTCTTTCATTCAGTAATACTTCTTTTTTTTCATTTAATGCAACTCTCATTTTCTGATCCAAAACCAGATATAATATTTATTAGAAATAGAGCACAGAAAATGCAGCGAGGAGTACCCATCGGTCCAAAAATGTTGTATTTAATAGTTTTAAATGAAAGAAGATTTCATGTTGAGAATTCCAACACCATTCACACTTTCCAAGGAAGGGCGGTTTGTTTTCCTGCTTTTTCAAACTTTTGGCAAAAAGTGATACCACACTAGGCAGGAGGCCCAGCCCATATGAGAAGGGTGCAATGATGTAGTTTGTTGGGTAGGTACCAAAGCTCGGTTGGGCCGTACCTATGTACCTCCATACTGCCAGGTTCGCTGCGATCCTGATTCGAATCTCGTATGCCCCCCATTGTCTTGTATCCCTAAGCCACTGCAGTGTGAAGTAAACACTAGACATTCAACAGCACGTCCAACCCCCCACCACCAGTGTCATCTAGATACAATTCTTCTTCATATTCAACCTCCGTAACATCTTTTTAGGCGTAAATCTGATCTGTTTGTCCAACAAATCTGTATTTTACTAAAAGGATTGATTTAGGATATTTTTATTTATTTTTGAGATGTGAGCTTGCGAGCATCCATACCAGCATCCAATTTACGCCTAAAAATCAGTCTTATCTATTACGTAGGCCTGTTTCATTATACAGAGGCGATTATGGTTTATAAGGAGGTCATTTTATCATAGGGAGGCTGGTTTATTATACGGAGGCTGGTGGTGGGGGGGTATAACGGTGCTCTTGAACGCCAAGTGAACGTTATAAACCAATATTGCTAAGTGACCATAATGAACTAATAACGCAAAAAGAAGGTACTAATGAGTAGTAGGTACTTGTAAGCAGTAGGTACTACAGGGCATGTATGAGACAGGTAGAATAGAATTTCAACAAGCCGAACCACCATAATCTGCTGATTGAGCTAATAAGCTAATTTCTAAGCCGTTAAATCTATGAAGCTGAAATTTGAAACAGAATCTCTGAGACAGGTGGGATGGTTCCGCAGAACTGAGTGAGCTCGGGAGCTCATTTCTCTCCAAATAGACAGATGAAGCTGAAATTTGGTATTTAGCAACATTACTACGAGAGAAAACATGGTTTTTATTTGTTGGTTGCAACAGAAAATTGACATCTTTATATAGGCGTTTCAACTGAACCCATTCTTATTTTTCCTTTTCCTTAAGATATAAGACTCAGATACAGTGTGTGCTTAAAGCGACGAGTAGTGCAGTTCACCTAAAATTTTATAAAGAGCATTTCAAACGATAGCTCATATATTTTTATACTAGTGTTTCTTGAAAAAAGTAATTATTTTCTTTCATTATGTAACTCAAATACAATGTGTGCCAAAAGCCAAAAATAAGGTAGTTCACACCAAAGTTGACGACGGGTCATTGCTATTCAAATATGATGTTAGGAGTTTTTTTTACAAAGGTGTCATTACTTCAGACACTTGAAATTACTAATAACCACACAGCCCCTTCAGGACGAGTCGCTAGACATATTTCCAGATTTAGGCACTCTCACACCCGTTTGACCATGGCTACAAGTATATTTTTCCTTTATATTCCTCTAAACACGTTTTTCTCCTTTCCCACCTTCTACCCTCACCATTATATGAGCATTCTGTCTATAATATGTCTTTAGGCAAAGTCCATGATACACGATACAGTCCATGATACAGCTTTGAAATTTATTCATGTTATCTAACACATTCCTGCCTGCAACATAGAGTGCCTAGTCATCTAAATCAGAGACAATGTCGGATACAAGTTGTGGTGCAGCTTTTATGAATAAGGGCCGGTTTATCAATCACATTTTTCCAACGGATAGGGAGGATTAATCCGAGTGATAGCGTTATCCTCCAGTTAGTTGGGGTGATTATCCATTCCTCGATAAACCCTACCTGGAGTTTTAATTTATCCGGTCCCTGGATGACTGGATAACAATAATTATGACTGAAGGTTAAAGGAATTTAGGGCTTTGTAACTTCAATAAAGTAGCATTCATTCGTTTACACATCTTTTTGTGATCACAAGTTTGGCTGTCATTGTGTTTTTGTGCCTTCCAATAGATATATTTATGGATTTGTCTTCGAATAGCAGGGATGACCAAGACACTATCGTAGCGGAATCCGTTGAATGGGAAAGAAGACTGAACATAATAAGACATCTTGTAGATCACCTGCTAAAATGGGACAAGGGTGAATTTTTATTGAGGTTTCGGTTGGACAAAAGCGACCGACATTCTAACACAGATCACAGATAAGATTGAGGCCACAACTTATCTCAATAATTCTGTAACCTCCATTTGTAATTGCAAGTTGGAATTCAGGTTGGAACATGGCAATCACAATTCGTATGTATTTCCAACCTCTAGGCATGATTGTTGTGGACAAAAAAATACTGGACAGCAACAAGGTGGCTCGAAAGGTGATTAAAGGGAACGTCACCACGGGACGGACCTGTGACGCGGAATGTAGGTTTGTGAGCGTGGCATTCCGGTTTTGTATGTGGTTGGGATATAAGAGTTTCCTTGTGTACTTACTTGAATATTTCATTTTAAGTATTCCTCTTATTCACCTTTTATTTCACAATGAAGACCATTTTATTCTGATGGTGTCTACAGAGGAAAAATGAAGCTCCCCATATTTACAAAAACACCATATCAATAGAAAATAAAATAAATCTAAACTTCAGCTTACGTACTAGAAAGTTCCAGTCATGCAGCATGATCGTATGAGCGAATTTTCCTAAATTGGTCGTATTACATTTATGTTGAATTCTGTTGAAATTTAAGCACTTTGGGGACAAATACAAATTTTATTATACATTTTATAGCAAATTAGCTTTTTGTCAGTAATATTCCAATGAACAAACGATTTTGTGGATTTTTACAATTTTTTCAAGTGTTCCTATCGATTTTTAGCTTATTTTAATGAAATTTAAGTACATTTTTCAGTACAATTTTGTGCTTAAATTTTTAAATGTCCTAGTTCATGTTCGATTAATTTTTTTCGAGTAGGGTTGTGCTAAAAAATAAAAATTTGTTAATTTTTAGCGGTTTTTTGCCTTTTTTAGTGATTTTTTAAGTACATTTTTTGAAATTTGACCAATTTAA
Organism: Adelphocoris suturalis; assembly: GCA_030762985.1. Taxonomy (NCBI): domain Eukaryota; kingdom Metazoa; phylum Arthropoda; class Insecta; order Hemiptera; family Miridae; genus Adelphocoris; species Adelphocoris suturalis. Next base: position 42,993,659 of record CM061041.1, read on the forward strand.
TGTGCTCAAAAAATGTTGTCCAACGAACTCATCCTTTCTTTTGAAATGCTTGATTTTTTGGCGAAAGAACGAAGTTTTTAACTCAATTCTATCGAGAGTTATCGTCTGGAATGACACATACATATATATACTTATACATATATACATATATACATATAAAAAAGCGTTAAAATCCAGGAATCATTTCAGAATGCCTCAAAACAGATTTCAATGAAGAAAATTTTAATTTTAAAATTTTTGGAGCCATTGCAATAGCTTTATTTTCTAAGAAAATTCGCTAAAAATGAAAAACTCAAGTAGATATATAGAAAACCTCTAATGTCCCTACCACGTACAAAACAGGAATGCCACACCCACAAACCTACATTCCGCGTCACAAGGAGATCTGGTTGGTGAAAGTAACTATCTATGTGGTCAATCCCACTGGGGTGGGTTTTTCCCTTTCCTTCAACTCACTCCCCTTTCCATCTCACTCGCGATCTTGACGCTAAAATGCTTTACAAATTTTCAGTTGCCGTAGGCTGCAAAGACTTCACAAAACCCCGTTAATTGAACTAATATCTACTTCGAGATTCATGTTTCACTATCATATTTCTTTGGTTTTCTGATAATGAAACCGCTTCAATTACAGATGTGGCTGATAGATTTCACGTAACAATTAGTAGCTTGCACCAAGTCATCCATTACTTAAGTAAACTTTCAAGTAAAGCCATCAAATGGCCATCTGAGGGTGAGAAAAGAAGAATTGCTGAGTATCGTATGAGTAATTAGGGTCGTGGTCGGAAGTTTGAAGAAGGAAGGCACGGAATAGGATTTCGGCAGCGGTCCAGTTTAATAACTGACAAATTCGTGGACTCACCACCACATGTTCTCTTGACCGCAGTGGAACGAACCTAATGTCCAAATATTATACTGCTTGAGTCGCTTCACCTTGATACAGTGATCGGTATGTCAACTGTAAGGGTTTAAAATTGTGAATTTCAATAGGCAGGTAAATGTTACGATTCTTATCTTGAGAATGCTGTTAAGTAACTTCAGGTAAGAAAAAAGGGATAAGGGTCGAATGCCATCTTCAGTACCTAGGACCCGTAGCAGAGGAGTTTATTAATGTACAGTATTCTTGTTCTCAAAGTTCTACATTCTACAACCTTTTCAAATATGTACTAACTGTAGCTTAGCTAAGTGTTCCCGAGCTTTCAGGGTTTCCTGTAAACTGAACGAACACACAGCTGCTCATGACCTTCCCCTGACCATTAAGATAAGGGGATAGATCAAAGCTCTGTGACTTTCTAGCTCCTTCAGCTTGAGCAAAGTTACTTATTGAACCCTACCACGCTATAAAAAGTTGAAATTTGGGTTTGAGTCTCCCCAAATCTAAAGGAACTCTTAGACCTTTTCAGAAGCATTCACTTGCCACACCATTGCATCATTGTGCAGTCTGTAACTGATTGATGCGTACATAATATAATTATAAACAGATTTATAGGTACTATCGGATAAGTCCTTATTATAATTGCAACTATCATATTATAGGAGTTAATAATTGGCAATCTATTTGCCCGCGAGAAACAGTTTAGAACAAAAGGGAAACAATGAATGTAGATAAATCTCATTGATAATATGCCCTCCACTAAACAACTTTTTCTAATCGACCTGTACATAAATTTATAGAAAATGAAAGAAAACTTACCACAATATATAACTGATCAGAATAATTACTTCAATTTCCGCGAATAATTCCACAAAAATGGTATAAGTAGATAGGGAAAACTATAAGATTAGTTTCGGCGTAAACAAGCCAAACGCAAGCGTAGGCGAAGAACGAACCAATCTAACCTAACGTCAACAAAAACCTCAAAGCGGTATTTATCATTAAGAAGTTGTATTAATTCCTTCTTTGTGCTACAAAACATGAACTAAGAAGAAATGGATTCACGGTCCAAGGAAATTTCTTATTTGTGGGTGGATCTTGCATTTGCAACAAAGAGCTTATAATAGGATAGAGAGGACTGGTCGAGGAGGGGGAAGAACCCACTTGAGACTCCGCCCAGTTGGGAGTGAAATTGAATAGCCAATGAAAAAACGATACGAGTAACGACACTTGTGCATCGATATCTACTATCGATGGCTTCGGATCATCGATGTACCTTGAAATCTCAAATCGAATTTCTTGTATCCGAATTCGCTAAAATCCTCCCTGATTCATCCACTTCATATATTTATATTCAAACAAAATTATTTTATCTGTTCCCTCATCATTATTTAGGGCCGGATTCACAAACGTTGCTCAAGTTGGGAGATGACTTGTGCTCATGCTCACAGGAGTGAAGGACTGGCTCCAGTGAGTGAAACATTCCAGACTGGTATTCTTAGGAATGAGATCATTACTACAAGTCAGACACTTATTGGGCAAAACCTTCTAAAAATAGGTTCATTTTCCACCATGTGACCACCATGACTGTTGCCTAGTCATATAAACGGAGGAGAAGATGAGATTTATTCATTTATTTTGACCATATCACCATTTTGCCACTTTGCGCCTTCAGCTTTTGAGTATAAATGAATATCATTAGGTTCTTACTTATATCTATTATTATAATATATAATAACTTTCAAGTTTTCCTCAAGCTAGCTAAGGCGGTACCTTGGGATTTTGGCTGTTGAAGTCAAGGCTCGACTGAGTTGGTTTTATAAATCTGGGCATTCCATGAGTTGAGGCTCCACTCGAACAATTGTGTGACTCAACTACTCGAGTAACGATTATTAATTCCGTTGGCGTCTCGAGAACTCCTCCAGCGATACTTGAGGCATTTCAAGCCCCAAGTTCCATGAATGACATGAGAGTCGGAGTCAGGATCTTCTTAGTTTTTTTAGCTGTCGCTAGGCTCGCACCCTTATTTGGAATCGCGAATAGCCCTCCATATTATTTAAACTCAAAGGTAGCCATGGAGAGGATCCTCGTAACTATTTCAATTCCATGCCTATTCACATATTCGAAGAAGATGAATAAATTAGGAAGTTGAAGTAGAAGAAGTTCAGGATGTTCACTAATGGTCGCGAAAGTCTCTTGAATGTACGCAATTTGTTTGACGTTTTATTTTATTTATTGAAATTCAATTAAGTGCTTGTTACATTCACTGTGTGATTGAAGATAGTTTAATGGATTAGTGGAAAACTTAATATGTAATCATTCGCTGAAATACAAGACAGCTTTTTATGTAAGTAGCTCTTGTACGGTTAACTGCCTCGAGGTTACGTTTTGGAAAGAGGGACGCTTCCCTTCGTTTGCTTAGGACTTACTTTTGCTTTCTTACTTCCAAGTACCGAAAGCTTCTGTACATTGATGTATTTATAAACCCTACATAAACTTATATTTTCAGGGATTAGTATGTGGAGTTCAATGCCCATTGTTTTTAGTTGTTGAAATACTGCAAACACTAGGTACACTATTCTAGTTGTGTACTGAGCATATAATAGAACGAGCTTGTAACTCAAATGATCAGATAAGGTAGATGTTTCACCATTTGGTATGTATTTATATATACACTGAAGATTATACAGCACTTGAGTAAAATTTGTTCCCGTGCGATCAAGAGAACACGAATAGAACATAACTAATTCAGAACTAGAACCGAGGTGGTCGGGATGAGTCCTAGAATTTTTCAGTTTTTAGGTTTGATACATTGTGATTGTGTTCGTGTTCTAGTACGAAGCAGTCTCCCTGCTCAGCTATTTAGACTTTCCAGCGTGGTTGACTTGTAATGTGTTGACCCTAAAGTGGTCAAATCTTTTCCGTTGTGCGAACCATTTTTTAAAAGATGTACCTCAACAATACAAAATGAGTGGGGGCGGGAAGGCCAAAAGGCGACAATATTTGTCTTCTTTGCAATAGCATAAGTAGACAACCAGAAATAAAACGTTACCATTGTAATGAAGCTTTGTCACTGGCTCCCATTTGTCTTGGAAGTAATCTATTTGTATTGTTTGACACATAACAGTAAATTTATCAGCGTTCCAGCACCTTGAGTTCTTCAGCTGGGTCATGAACTTAGGTGTGTTCACGAACAGTTCTCAGACTTGTCCGGAACCAGATGAGTTCGAGAATATGGCCACCACAAATCACGAACTGTTTATTAGTATTTGTTACACTGCTAACGAATTTATGAGTACAGTAACCTTTTACTGTATAACCTTGACGCATGGAAGTAGTATCACATGGGATCCAGTCCCATCAGAATCAGTCCACGTCACAAAAACCATTAACGTTTGAAAACACGAAATGTTGAAAGCGCTCAAAGCCCCGACATCAAGCTTCAAACGCTCGCGAGAGAGCTCTCCTGTTGTTGTTCTGAGTTTGAGAAAAAATCGAACTCCAGAACCGAGTTCTGAACTTGTCCGCAACTAGTCCAAAAAGTCACTGCAAACAGCAACTGGGTCTCGCAATTCGGAACACTTGCTCTACAAACATGACAACCTCCAGTGCGTATGCCCTGGCAGTTCTGGAACCACAGAGTAACAGAACACTTGAAAGTCTAGTACCGCCTGGGACTGCAATACAAATAATCCTGTTGATCCGAAAAGAAGGCAGGTTTACGTTTGTCCAGAGAAACAATCCCAAATCAGATTGGAATCGAACCAGAACCAATAGAACTGAAAAGGGGAGGGGATAGTGGCGTTCAGGATTGTCCAGTTGTCTGAACGGTTTTACTTAGTGAGAGTCTTAAATCTGTAACTTTGATAAGCGTGAAAACGTCTACTGCTCATGCCTCAAACTATAAGTTCTGACAAAATCTCGAACTAGTTCTTAACTGTTTTTTACTCCTTCTCTGGACAACGAATGTGAGGTTCCAGGACTCCTTAGAACTGGTTCCGAGTCTCTCCGAATGGCCAAAACTGAGTGTTGTCAGACCCAAACGGTTTGGGACTGCTTCTTCGTACACACCTGTTGAGCAGGAATAGGTTAACCTCGCCTACACATATAAGCTTCGCTGCTAAAATTTATATTTTGTCTTCTCTCGCGTTGCCAAGCTGGTATTATGCCTCATGTATATCACTTTGTGTGTTTAACAGTTTCACGATTAATATTCTGTGACTTGCATAAGCAGGAATTGCTGTTTTACTTGCAGGAAAAATTATTTTTCTTGGCTAAGGAGTTTGAATCTCTTGGAATGTAGGTTAGGTATAGATTTTCCAACAATTCGTGAACTCAAAGACAAAGTGATGTGTATATGAGGCAGAATTTACCAGCTTGATAACGTGAGAGAAGGATAAGAATAAATTGTAACAGGGAACGTTATATGACTATACGAGGTTATGTCTTTCCTGCCATATATTCGTTTTGGAGCATGAAGTTCATGACCCAGTTCAAGAACCTTGGGCACTGGGAGCACTGCAGGGTCAACACAGCACAATAACTCAACCAGACTAGAACATCACACTTGCTGTGCAGTAGTACTTGTTCATGAACTCGAGCTTGCTGAAACAAAACCTTATGTATCAGGATTGTTCCAGTGCAGTGTTAGAATACCTAGACCTTAGCGAATTCATATACCTACCTACTTGTAACTCAAGTAATGCACAAGAATTTTCTCGATTAATTTTTCTGAACCCTTCATCATCTTAGGTTAGGAAAATTAACAACTCAACGGAAAATAGTTGAAGAACTAGACACTGCCTGAACACTGTTTTAGACAGTATTAAGTACCAAAGAGTCGAGCAGTGTTCTCTTCCATGCACAATTTCTTCCCACGTTTAACATCTGGCAACAAAGAAAATGAATCACAACGTTCGTTCTCAGTGGCAATCCAGCTGAATTCCGGAACTCTCCAGAACTGGGATGAGTTTTCCTTGAGCGTTCCAAAACTATTGGAACTCATGAAAGGGGCCTGCTTCAGTGAGGTCTGAACGCTCGAGTTCTGGAAAAAATCGGGAACTGTCGGAACAACACTGAAAACTGTGGGTTCAAGCACTGCGCCCGACAAAACTCCACTGTCCTTCAGAACCTTTTGCACTGGCAGAACTGACGTTTAGAACAAAGGTACAACTGAATGGGGGTCTGCGGTGAAGTTCTTCGTAAATAGATAGTCTGACCCTTAACACCCCCCAAGTTGGTATTAGCCAATCTGGTAACCAATTGCATTTTCCTGTTACATCATGCCGCATTGATATGAACCTGGCTTCAACCCTTCGTTTTGTAAACTACACATATTTATCTGCACTTGAAAAGATACTGAATATTATTCCTAGGAATTCCAAAAAACGACCTTACACCCCAAAAATGTACACCAAAGGATCTTGACAAATTATGTGTACCTGGGTACATTAGTTGTTTTTTCTTTTCAAAATAACTAAACTAGGTAAAGATGAAGTGAAGTTGATGTAGTAGTGGACAAGTGAACGACTTTTGTGTAATTACAGTTGAAAAAATTGCAACTTACTGGTTATACATTAAATTACTTGGATGAGGTCTGCTCCATAACCTGTTATTCCAGTGCATTTGGCACTGTGAGGTTTTTGGTTTAACAACTGTTACCTCAGACTCTGTTCAGCAGTCATGGTATATTTTCACATAGGTCACGAGTTTTATTAGTTCTCTAAACACTTTAGAGGATGGTATGTTAACATAAACCGAAATTAGCCTTCATTCTATTGCGCCTTATTGTATCACAGCTGTTAAACGCCAATCTTGTTTTTTCTCATTTTAATTAATTATTTTATATTTTAAAATCAGTAATGACTGAGCTGAGGTTAGGGTTTGTGTATGTGTGTGAATGCACCATTCAGGTGAGTCCATACACAGTATGTATTTAGAATACGAATTGATCATTAGAAATTTTTTATTAGAAACATTCATTTCATACATTTTTGAATACAATTTGAAAACATACATTTAAAATTCAATTGCGTGCAGAGAGAACAACCCCACCCCTCCCTTGTAGGGTTAAAGGCAATTCCCGTTTCAACCCTTTTTTGACTATTCTGTAGAACTGTGACAGTGTGTGCCGGCCAGTCAAAAGATATGTCCGCTGCTGAACTGCAGGTCGCAGGCTTAGAATACGCATCGTAATGCATAAGTAAGAATTCACCGACTGCCAACGCAGAAGGGTGTAACAGGAGAATACAGCTGAATAATACCACTGTATGTTATGTTTTATGTAAGCGGTCTGTTGTGGGAATGCGACATTGCTGGGGTAGCTATGGGCTGGTCCGAACTAAAAACGAAATCACTCGCGACGAATTTGTGGAAACCCATTTCAAAACGGAATTTAGTGAAAAAACGTTGTCTATTTCCACGAAAAATAAAGAGTTACAATGTTAAATTGATTTTCACGGTTAGCCCATCATGAGTAACAAACAATAACATTTGTTATATTGTTTGTTACTGATGATGGCCTAACCGTCGAAATCAATTCAGTATTGTAACTCTTTATTTTTCGTGGAAATAGACAAAGTTTTTTCACTGAATTCCGATATGGGCTGGTCTCTGCACCCCCAAAACCCTGATTTTCAATCTTGTAAAACACTTTTTCCCTGTTTTGCGAACACTTTACCGGTTTGTATGGGTATTACACAAACCATAAGAAGGATGAAGTACCGGAAGAATAATATGATTTCTAATTGTGTTCTATGTATTGAAACGCGAGTGTCATCTAATTTGTCATGGTCAGGTCGATAATGGGGCTTCGGACATGAGAAGCTTGAGGTAAAGCACAGCACATAAACATGAACTTCATCGATTTCCTCTTCTTTGGTTGTCTGTTAGATTAGTCGTGTTTTTTCTTTCTTATAATAATTTATTTATTAATAATTCACATTTTTGACCGGTATTGATGAGATCGATGGTGCGGGCAACGAATTGTAGAGCGAAAAGGGGGTGATGCAAGGTATCAACAAGGGGAAAATCATGTAAACCACCATATTCCTTAAGTCTTTCGCCTCCCTAATACTCCTAGTGGCAAACCTTGTTAGCTCAGAGCCTCACTGTTGGGATACCAAAAAAGAAGTACTATTATTATTTGTTCCTGACACCTAGTTCGCGCTGTTTGTATTATTATTATTTCACCTAACCATCAAATTCGGATTTTTGTGGAAATAGACAGCGTTCTTCACTGAAATGGGTTTCCACAACTTCGTCACGAGTGATTTAGTTCAGTTAGTTTCGTTTTGACTGATGTGATTTCTGAGCTAAAATTGTACCCAACGTTTTCCTACCACTAATAGTTGAATCTGACCAAGATGTAGGTATAAGCAAGTGTAAAAATCATGGAATCTTGCTGAACTGGATATATATTTTTTTTCTTAAAGAAGGAAGGCTCTTTTTCCTAGATTGTGATTACAAATATTTTTGTTGTTGGTTATAAATTCAGAGAATTATTTTATACTGTTTTTTCTAATAACACCAACAACCCATTTCTGACCAGTCCGTTTCGTCATACTTGGCTGAAAAGTATGTGAAATGTTACATTTTTGGTGGATTATTTGACAGCCCATAACAATCGACGCGATGACGCAACGACTAGGTATCTACTATCTATCTGCTACGAATCTGCCGAGCTGACCTGTCCACACCTTACTTCTCTATGTAGCCAAACTCTGCTACTACCCTCAGCGAGAGAATAGAATTGAAATGAACGAACCAACGATGTCAGCACAGTGAACAGGTAGTATAGACCTCTCAGGTTTTAGAAGTGCAAAAGGAGTGGTACAGCGCTGCAGCGGGCCGATGCGAGACTGGGCCATTTGCGGCCCCCTCCCCTCCTCATCCCTCACTCGTAGGTGAATTCGCAGATCGTGATTCGCGGTTCCCTCTTCACCGCGGGCTCCCGCGAATCACGATCCGCGAATTCACCTAAGAGAGGGGGAAGAGGAGGGGAGGGGGCCGCGATCGGCCCAGTCTCGCATCAGCCCGCCACTGCCCCGTCCCCGGTCGTTTTGCACTTCTAAATCCTGAGATTGGTACTCTTCTTCGTCTCTCGCCACCAGTAGTAAGGGAGAAAGGATTCCCTCTTTCTACCTACTGCTCAGCAGACTCGTAACGGACAGACAAAATATGTAATTTTTGTGGGTAACTGATGAATAATTTTATTGTTATTGTTATTAACTAAGTAGCAATTAATTTCTTTACTAAAAATAGCTTAATTTTCTAAGAAAATTCGCTAAAAAACACAATTACCAGCCAAAAAGAAAAGAAGCAAAATTGAAAGTGTTTTAGTTTGTTGCAGAAGTAGGTACATCACATTCATCTGTTTCATTGTTGCTCAAGTTTCCCAATCTACACACAGTTGTTTGGTATTAAAACAACATTCATGCTAGCGTGGATGAATGAATTTCGGAATATCTATAAGGAATCCGTGAGTTCGGCACCACCTAAACTCGGGATCACAACATAGTTCAGCAAACGGCAACTCCTCTGTTTCGCCCAGCTGTTGCTTGCTGTTGCATCACCTTTTAGGGTATTTCAAAAAGAGCGCATGATTGCAAAGGTCGCCTTTTATTGTTTGCAGCATTATGACATTTTTGTTGATTTAGGTCTGTTGTCATTGAGGTTTTGTCGTGACAAGAAGTTTAGTTATTTTAGTGGTTATAGTTGTATCGCCATGGAAAGGTACGATTCTTGGAAATCACAATGCACCAAACATATCTACTGTTTCAATCTATATACTCGTCAAAGTTATGATTCAGACAATCAAGGGCGGAGTACCTGTGATTTCTAAACCAAATTTCACAAAATTTGGTCCTGTAGTTTCGACGAAAAGCTTCTTACGGACAGACGGTGGATTTTGTTTTATTTTTTCTTGGTGGATTAAATAGGTTTAATATTGAGATTTATGAAGAGAAATCGTAAACTAGATTGGACTCTTTTTCTTTGTACTGTTTGTGTGAAACCTCACTAAACTTCCTCCAATTCATTACTGCTGCAAAATATCTATTAACTGCTTCATGTTCTGAAGAATAGCCTAATTGTTTGTTGCAGAAGTCTGAACCATGGCACTCCCGCCATATATGCTAGGGGCCCATCCATGGGCCTCTGCAGCCATGATCGTGCAGGCACAGCAGCAACAGCAAGCTGCTGCTGCCCATCAGTTAGCTCATCAACTCGCGCATGCGCAGTTGGCTCACCAGATCCCGTTGCAGCACCACCAGCTAGCAGCAGCCCAAGCTGCTGCGAACCAAGCTGCTCAAGCTCAGATGCAACCACAGCCAGGAATGCCCAAGCATCCAGAGCCTATTACGGATGATAAGCTTCAAGAAAAAGGTTAGTTTTTAGGACCAAGTCGTGCCTATCTACATTGAACTTGTATCATGATATGGTGTAGACCTAAAATTAGCGTCCCACACGTTTTCTATGCAAACAAAGAGGAAGATGCACCTTCTCATTTCATATCTAGTATGTTTGGGCACATTGCCCTCTCTTTTCTAGCAATTCTGGGGGAAGTACATGATCACAGCTTTATTTTTTAACAATTTTTCGTAGAAAAATAAGCTATTGCAATGGCTCCAAAACTTGTAAAATAAAAATTTTTGCAAATTGAAATTCGTTTTGAGACATTCTGAAACGAATACCAGAGTTTAACTCGTTTTCATATTTATGTTTATTGGGCATTCCACGTCTAGGGTAGTACTCATGAAATGAATGTTCTTCAAAATTGACCATTGTTGGGGGTGTTGTGCCTTTCGGTGAAAAGAAATTCTCCACTAAGTTCCAGGCTGATTTCGTAAAGCTACTCCACGTGCAGTTGATGTTAAAAATAGTTGGTAGTTAGGGTTCACTTCATCTGCTGTTTGAGGCCTTATTCAGCAACCAAAAATAATTATAACACTAATAATAGATAAATAAAATAAAGCAAACTAATGTTTTGGAATGAGAATACTTTTTGCAATGACATCGACATTTATTCAATGAAAATGGAACTTCATTTTAAAAACGAATTTGAAAACTCAAAACCGGTTGTCCCTCAATCGGGCATTTAAATTATTTTTGCCTAATATAAAGGCATAATACCAGTGGTATATCCAGTTGAAAGGGAAAGCAAGTCATTGGGGCTCACTGGACATAAATAAGAAGTCAATGATCCATAGTTTTAAAGTTGTTGTGTTTCTCGCATCATATTACTTTCTTGAAATAGGACTGTAAGGACCTTAACTTCCATTCATATGCTTGATTCCTGATAAGTATAACCATTTTCCTATTTAAAAATTATTTAAAAATAAAATAAACGATAAACGTAGATTTACCTAATACTTATTCACTAGGTTATTTTACTAAATTCACCCCTAGAGAAATCATTCATTAGTTACCTTCTAAACCCGTTGAGTAAGTAAACATAAGTAAAACTGGTAATATTACCACCACCATCATTTTGTTCATTTCACATGTGTGAGAAATGAAAGAATACACAAGAAAACCCGAAAATACTACAGCCACACTTCCCAGACGTTTGTGTAGAAGCATCAATTCTACATTTTTTATTACTGGTCAGTTGGCATACCTACACTCCCACTCATCGGCTCTCTGTTCCCTTTTGTCGCCTTCCATTGTTGTGCATTCTACCTCTTATATTAAAAGTGATCTCCATTAATCGTAATTTTTTCCTTGATAATACCTGGTCCTTGGTTAATTAAAACTTCAGTATGTGCGTTTAGGGTGCAATACACATTAGTAGCATTTAGATTGAACTATTCGAGTTACAAACTTGTATTGATGATCGCATCATCTTACAAGTGTTTCTAAAGTTATTGGCTCCACTCCTTCATACTTACCGAAAAACTACGGGAGCTATGTGAATGTGGCAGATGGTAACATGGTAATTTTTTAAAATTAACCTCAACCGGAATGGTCATGAGTGGCATTGGACAAGGTGTCAAAAACGACATTGCAACGGGCATGACTCTAAGGGGAGCACTTCAAATGGAATCAGAGGGTACTCTGTGAAATCCCACATGGTGAGCTCCTGAACAGGAATGCCCAAAGGGAAAGTTCGAGTTTGGAGCCAGGAACATGTTTCATCCAAGGGTGGTAGATGTACCACGTCACGCAGGAGGTGCCCAGTGGCACTGCAATGATGTCCCATTTTGTCCCAATGGTTCAATGCTGTGCCCCACCTATCCAGTTGTATTTTTGTTCGGTGGGCTGGAACAAAGTAGTCTCTGTTATATAACAATGGTGCCCAAACATGTTGGGGACTGAGTTAGATCAATGTCAAAACTTCACGGACATAGAAAAAACGACGATAAAAATGTATGTACCAAAGTAATGTCAATTATAATCAAACCAAGTAATACTAAATATATCCTTTGTAAAGTAAAGTATAACATAGCAGGAATATCGAAATAAGAGCATGCGAAAACACCAAAGACTTGTTTACACAAGATGAACATACAGACCTTCGCAAATACGAGAGTCCTTGGTATCTGTGTGTACCATAAAGAGAAAGTGCAGCAAGATAAAGGGGAAAAATACACATGCACTTAGGTAGAGTTAACTAGGGGCTGTGTTATACCACTGGGACAGATTTGTGAAGTTGTCAATGAAACCCTACTCACCTAATTTCTTGGTCATGTTGGTACTTTGTACTTGTCGAGTAGGATAATAATATTGTCCAAATACATGGAATATAATATGGTTTAGTCAACATGTACATGCCACTGATAACGCTGACAACGAATACACAAAACACGCAACTTTAGTGCCTTGAACCCGTGGGGCAACCACTTTCTTAGTTTTCTTAGTTACTAGGAAAGATAAAATTCCCTGAGAAACTTGCCTGCCAGAAAAGCGGGACAAGGCAGATAAAAATGGGCGCCCTTTACCTTGTTGTAATCTTCAGTAGTATTTTCTGGTACTTCCGTGTTTCTGGGATCCTTGGCTACAATTGGGATTTCTAATCACTGAAATCGGTGGATTTTTCTTCTTGTTATAATTTTTCAAACTTCAAAGGCTCCTATGTGTCCCATGGGGAGCGAAAGGGTCAAAAATTTTGGAGCCATCACACAGCTTCATTTCTTACAAATTTCGCTAAAATTGCAACAGAAAAAAATCAGAAATTTGTTTGCACTCTAAGGACTAAAATACATTGTTTTGAACATGTATAATTCGCTCATGCGATTATACTGCAGAACTGGAGCTTTGCTATAGGTGTATCCATCTGACTTCAAACTATTAATATACACCCCACAAATGATTCTAAAAATTATCTGAGGTTGAGTGGTAAGTTAAAACCGGGACGTAGGCAAAGCATTGTTGAAATCCTCGTGAACTTTGTCTGGAAGGAACAGAGTTATCTGCGATTGAAACCCTGCTGTGTTTTACGTCTGAGCTGCTCTAGTTGTTTAATACGTTTTTTTCTCTTTCTCATTTTTCAGCTCAAAAATGGCAACAACTTCAAACCAAGAGATTTGCAGAAAAGAGAAAGTTTGGTTTTGTCGATGCTCAGAAAGAAGATATGCCACCTGAGCATATACGCAAGATAATTCGAGATCATGGTGACATGTCAAGTCGGAAATACAGACACGATAAGAGAGTTTACCTTGGGTGAGAACCAACTCCTTATTTTCAAAGCTGTGACGAATGTCATTCTTGTTAATTTTCTAAATGGGTGTTTTTCTTCTGTCTAGGGCTCTCAAATACATGCCTCATGCTGTTATGAAACTGTTGGAAAACATGCCTATGCCCTGGGAGCAGATCCGCGACGTAAAAGCATTGTACCACATCACAGGAGCGATCACATTTGTGAATGAAATCCCTTGGGTAATTGAGCCCGTATATATAGCTCAGTGGGGGTGAGTATAAATTGTTTATTGTCTCTTGATTTATATTTTATAAGTCCATACCTAGTTTGCTGTAGCCATTGAGATGATTGATAATCTATTTAAAAATCTTTGTCGAGTTTTTTGATGAGCAAGGTTTATCCGGTAACTTTGATTTTCCCCCATAATGGTCTTATCATGGGGACTGTGCTACATTAAGGAACTACTATCTATATCTAGGGACTGTACGTACTGGATCAACACTGTTGAACTTTGTACATAATGGCAATTGCAAATCGTTGCTTTCCTCTCCCCCTTCCCTTCAAATTTCAGTGTTATAGGTTGGTATTCTCAGAACTGGCAAGATCGATGGTTACTAGTATACAGAACTCATTATATAGAGAGGTTCAGATTATTCTGCTTGTGTACTCATATAATTTTATGGCGTATAATTTTTAGCAACGCTTCTTTATTTGGACAGTTCCCTCAAGAAGCCCCAGTTCCTGGGGAGAAACGGAAAAAAAATCAAGGACAGAAAGGCCTTTTTTGTAAAGTCTTGTTATAATTTTTAGAACTATGTGGATCATGATGAGGAGAGAAAAGAGGGATCGTAGACATTTCAAGAGAATGAGGTTCCCTCCATTCGACGACGAAGAACCGCCATTGGACTATGCAGATAACGTTTTAGATGTAGAACCACTTGAAGCAATCCAGATCGACATGGACTCAGATGAGGATGGTAGCGTAATCAAATGGTTCTACGATCACAAGCCATTAGTTGGTACTCCGTAAGTACTGTTTTGATTCCTTAGAGCAGCATTTCTGGGAACAATTTTCTTTCTTTCTAGTTGTCATCCAAATGAAGTATTGATGGAGGTAGTACATATTTCCTCCATCTGAATTGGCTTCAAACACTGAGGGAAATCCATGTCATCTTGTTCCATAACTATTGTAGCATGAGATCATTATATGCTTAGCAGAAGAAACTAATTATTACATATTTTTCGATGAAAGTATTTCTCGTTTTTCTGCAGACATGTCAATGGACCTACATACCGCAAGTGGAACCTGACTCTTCCTCAGATAGCAACGCTTTACCGTCTTGCCAACCAACTACTCACGGATTTGGTTGACGAAAACTATTTCTACCTTTTCGACCAGAAATCGTTTTTCACCGCTAAGGCTCTCAATATGGCGATCCCTGGTGGTCCTAAATTTGAACCATTGATTAAAGATTCCAATGCAGGGTATGTTAACAAATATTTCTTGGAAAGAGATACCACTTTTCCCACAAGTTACTGAACTGTGATTAAGCTTGATAATCATAATATGTTCTTTGAAATTAATACTTTTTATTGGCTTGTTTATATTTCCTATGTATTTAAATTGCTTTCCATTCTGATTGCTATATAAATGTCACTATATGTTCAATGTATTCTACAGCGATGAAGATTGGAACGAGTTCAATGATATAAACAAGATCATTATTCGACAGCCCATCAGGACGGAGTACAGAATTGCTTTCCCATACCTTTACAACAACCTCCCTCACTACGTCAAACTTTCATGGTATGTTCGTTTCCGATCTTATTTCAAATTCAAGTGTGGTATTAATTTATCTGATAATTCATATGAACTATTTATTAATTTTGAATAGGTACATATATAAGTTGTTTCGTATTTCTTCTAACTTCACAAAACCTTCGTCATCCCTAGTTCTGAAGCTCCCACTTCGCTACACGTTGTAGAATCGTCTGCTTAATCACGCGGTTTCTACCTTTTCAAAAAGTGGTACAACATCATGAAGACTGAGATTGGTCAATTGATGAGATTTACCATCATTGACTGTTGTTGTCTTCAGATAGGAAAGTGTGTGCCAGATTTCTTTTGAAAGTTTTGTATTCAATTTTTCATATATTTGTTTTATTTTATTTATTTTTTCAATTTAATATACTTATATATATTAATTGCTATGCAATTCTTAGGCCGACCCCCAATATTTTAGCATGAATATGCTTTAGCTGTGACCTAACTACCGAAAAATGTCCCACGAGAGTGCAACGAAAGTAGCGCCAATAATTGTGATGATTTCCGCTTACAACCGAGTCGTTGCTAGGGATATGATACTTCGTCGTTTTTCATCCCACAAAATTCGTTGACCATTCGTTCGAAAGCTCTCGATTTATCCAACCATACTATATTAACTACTGCGAAGTGCGTGGCCAACAAGCTGAGTTATGAGCATGGTTATATGAATAATTGTTTACACACAGGTGATCATTCTCAATTATTGATATTGTGAACATGATTGCGACCGCTTGTTAATTTCTGATGATTTCATTGAGCTGGTGTTTCGATTATGTGATTCATAGCAGGTGATCCGAATATTGCAAGAACGGTTAGATTTGTGAAGCGGTGGTTAAATTATTTTAATAGGTAATTTCTATACTTTACACTATAGGAAGCTGTAATTTCGTATGTAGCCTCTTTCTATAATAAAGTGAATGTTTACTCGCGAGTTTCTATTAGGAGATCATCATCTCACAAGAGCTCAATCGTCGTGATCATTTCTATAATAAAGTGAATGTTTACTCGCGAGTTTCTATTAGGAGATCATCATCTCACAAGAGCTCAATGGTCGTGATCATTTCTATAATAAAGTGAGAGCGAGGAGCTAAAACATGATTCCATGTTTTAGGATTGATGGCAGAATGATAAACAGAGTTCAGAGGCCGATGGGGGGTCGGGTTCAGAGAATCGACGAGGAGTGAGTCGTGTACGGCTAAAGCATATTCATGTTTTTTAATTTTAGCCGTCAGGCTCAAAGGAACTGTGGCTTTTAACATGTTTAATGTTTTAGGGCTGGGGGTCGTTCTGTGAATTCCGACACGCAAATCTGCAACGTTTTTCATTGGTTACTACACAGTTACTACCTTCTGTTGTAGCAACCATAAAGAATAATTATCGCACTCGAAAGAAACAAGAGTCAATAGCTACGTTTTTCATTGGTTACTACACAGTTACTACCTTCCGTTGTAGCAACCATATGTTGATGGCGAGTTCTATAATAACTACAGTAAATGCTACTTATAATAAATTGTTTTGGTTAATTAGAATCTTTTCTTTTTTCTTGACCTTAAAAAACTATATCTAATTTCTCCCTTGCGAGGGAAAAACATTAAACATGATTTAATGTTTTTCCCTCTCAAGGGAGAAATTTCCTCTTCATTTCTCTCTCACTTTTCTTTGCTGCTTTTAGTCTCTCCTGTTCTTCTTTTTTTATGTAACGTCCGTGACGAAATTAACGATGATTTTCACTTACAACCGAGTATTTGAGTAGTTGCTATAGATTGTGTCACAATTTCAGTGTTTTTCACGTACAACCCAGCCGTTGTTAGGGGAATGAAACTTCCGCAGTTTTCATCGCACAAAAATCGTTCGCCACTCGTTCGAAAGCGCTTGATTTATGTGATAAATGTTCACATTTCAAGCTACCAATTTCCCTCTCCTTACGTACCTGGCTACATTCCAAAACTAAGTTGATTCAGGCTAAGAATTGCATAGCAAATTATCCTCGTTTTCTACGCAGTAGAAAAGAGAAAAGATCCGGCAAGGCGCGTAGCGCCGAGTATAGATTAGGGGGGTCCAGGGGGGCGAAGCCCCCCGGCGAGGCGCGAAGCGCCGAGTATATATATATATATACACATATAAGTTTCCTCCTAATGGCATAAAACTTTCGTTCTTCAGGCTTTTTTTTTAGAAATATATCAGTGGCTCCCAGTCTTATTCTCCTGAGTAAAAAAGTGTTTACCGAATAAATAAATGATCCATGTTTCTTGTAGAAATGGTATTGAATTTATATAATATTGTAAAGACTAATTTCACGTTATGTACTTGAGTATATCTTTACTATTACTGAGAAATACAGTATTTTTATGTATGCAGGTACCACGCTCCTAATGTGGTTTTCATAAAAACCGAGGATCCTGATCTTCCCGCATTCTACTTTGATCCCCTTATCAATCCAATTTCACACCGACATTCGCTGAAGGTTCGTAATGCAAATCACCTAGTTGTTCAACACCCTGTTGATTCTATGACTATTTTAATACTACATAGGTATTCATAAGTGAGTTTTATGTGTCTTGGAAGTAATTGATTTTTATTCATTTCTCTTTTTGATGTGAACTAATATCCTATAGTACCTATAAATATATATTGTAATCATTTTTTATGGTAGGCGACTGATCAACTCCCAGATGACGAGGAAGAGTTTGAGTTGGCTGCAGAGGTTCAGCCATTCTTGCAAGAGACGCCTTTGTACACCGACAACACTGCAAATGGGATTTCTCTCCTTTGGGCTCCGCGACCTTTCAATCTAAGGTAAACTTGAATGATTTATCGTGTCAGAATTTCGGAGTTTGTTGCACAAGAAATGTAACCCACCTCACGAGTATATTACGATGTTTTTAACAGACCTTTGTTCAAAACCTAGTTTTTTCTAGAATTTTTAATCAATGAAAAACCCCTGAGCAAATATCAAAGTATTATTCCCACTAATTAGTTTATTTATTGTAATGAGGAGGTTCGATAGGTGAAACTGTTTATTTTTATTTGTTGGAATAATTGTGTACACGGTGAAATCTCCAAGTAATGGACACCAATAGGACCAGCAAACTTGTCCTGTAATTGGAATAAAGGTAGAACGTGAGAGGTCCCGTTATATCATATTTTCATCATCATCAACGAAACCCTGGAGAACAAGTTTAACATACAACTACAATAAACAGGGCCGAGCGTTTCTCATAAAATTGATGAATGAACTGTTCTGAAAGCAAATGATTAACTGTTAAAACGTCACTAACTGTCACTTGCGTAGAGATTCCTTCGTGTGTATCACTGGACTACTAACTGTCCGTGTTCAATAATTAAGACATTCAGTTTTCAAGTGTCTTTCTAGAGGTTTGTTTGGCATGCAAATTTTGATTCTAATGTTATTGAACTTCTGGTTTCAGGTCTGGAAGGACTCGAAGAGCAGTAGACGTTCCCCTTGTGAAATCCTGGTACAGAGAGCATGTGCCACCTGGTCAACCAGTGAAGGTCCGAGTTTCCTACCAGAAGCTTCTGAAATACTTCGTACTTAACGCCCTCAAACATCGACCACCCAAGCCCCAGAAAAAGCGCTACCTTTTCCGTTCTTTCAAGGGTACAAAGTTCTTTCAAACAACAACTCTTGATTGGGTGGAAGCTGGTCTGCAGGTGTGTCGCCAGGGCTACAACATGTTGAATCTTCTCATTCACCGGAAAAATCTTAATTATCTCCATCTAGACTACAATTTCAATCTGAAACCTGTAAAAACGCTGACAACCAAAGAGAGGAAGAAATCTCGATTCGGAAATGGTGAGCATTTTTCTGTAGGAAAAATACCCATTTTTATACTAGCGCAACACTTGCAAGCAAAACCTGTAAACCCCATCGATATTAGGATGTATACTAGGTTTATTACTCCGTCAACGGTATTATATAATAATACAAATTTCTTCATTTCCCAGCTTTCCATCTTTGCCGTGAGATCCTCAGATTGACAAAACTCATAATAGACTCTCATGTGCAATACCGACTAAACAACGTGGACGCCTTCCAGTTAGCTGATGGTCTGCAGTACGTGTTCGCACATGTAGGACAGCTGACTGGGATGTACAGATACAAGTACAAACTTATGAGGCAGATTAGGATGTGCAAAGACTTGAAGCATCTCATATACTACCGATTTAACACTGTACGTATCTGTATGGCTACTACTACGTATGTAATTCTTTCAGCTGCATGTATAATGTGTATCTCCATGCATAATTATGTGTGTGTATAATCTCTAGTGATTATATTATCATTAATTATAGTGTAGTGAACTAATTTGTATTCTCTCGAGCTCGTCAACTTACTCCTTTGTGTTTCAGGGGCCAGTCGGAAAAGGCCCTGGATGTGGCATTTGGGCTCCAGGTTGGAGAGTTTGGCTCTTCTTTATGAGAGGCATCACTCCGCTCCTGGAGCGTTGGTTGGGTAACCTCCTCTCTAGACAGTTCGAAGGTAGACACAGCAAGGGCGTTGCTAAAACTGTCACCAAACAGAGGGTTGAAAGTCACTTCGATCTTGAATTGAGAGCATCAGTAAGTTATACAATTAATGAATAATCCTGCTTGACATTTATAGGCTATTTCACTTGTTTACCAACAAATAGAGAGCAACATTAATTTCTTAAAGAAAGCTTCGCCGTTTTCAGGGAAAACTTCCCACGTCAATAACATCATTGCGTTTCTGTTCCATTCTTTTTTCATATCTTGAGGAGTTTTATGCTAAAATTGGCTGTTTGAGTTTTGAAAGGTGGTGCAATAAAAAAAAAGTTTCAGTCATGCAGCAGGATCGTATGAGCGAATTTTCGTAAATTATCGTAGGTACTATAGTATGTTACATCCTCTTGAAAATTAAGGACTTTGAGGGAAAGGAAAATGTAACTTTTTGGAGTTTTTATCGATTTTTTAGCTCATTTTCATTTTAATGAAATTTAAGTACATTTTTCAGCATAATTTTGCACACCCATTTTTTAATGTTCTATTTTATGGTTAATAAACTTTATTTGAGCAATATTCTGCTAAAAAATATAAATTTAACGTTTTTTACCCGTTTTTTGCTATTTTTAGTGATTTTTTTGAAATTTGACCAATTTAATGAGAATTGAATTGAATTTAAAAAATGCTGGCCAACAAACTCATCCTTTCGTTTGGAAAGCTTGATTTTTTGGCGCAAGAACGGAATTTTCATACATATCATGGCATATGAAAAAATGTTAAACTCTAGGATTCGTTTCAAAATGTCTCAAAGCGGATTTCATTGAAGACAATTTTCGAAAATTTTGATTTTAATGTTTTTGAAGCCATTCCAATAGCTTCATTTTCTACGAAAATTCGCTAATACAAATTCTGACTCACGAAACTTACCTTACATCTAGTGTCGATATCAATTTCAAATTTTTGTCTACCATTGAGATGAGATGATACAAGTTGATCAGTTGGTGGAGTCTAATGGCTCTACAACTCGACATGACAAACGGTTATGGAGTTTTCCATGTACTTCTAGTATCATTTTCTGTTTTTACTTTATCTGATCCTGTGATGAATTGTGTTTCAGGTGATGCACGACATAGTAGATATGATGCCTGAAGGTATCAAACAGAATAAGGCTCGCACGATTCTTCAGCACTTGTCTGAGGCCTGGAGGTGCTGGAAAGCCAATATTCCATGGAAGGTAAGGAATACTTTCCATTACTTTTTTTCTGATTTTTTGGTTATTTTTATGAACATCCATTAATTTACTCTGGAGTGCTTTTTACGGTTCATATTTTATTCGTGGATATAAAAACTGTGATGAAAAAAACTTGAATAATTTCTTCATATGCATGTGGTTTGTATTTTTCCTGTGTCGATAATCGGTTTTATTTGTACTCCCATATTTTTCCTAAAAATAAATAAATAATCCTGTAAGAAGTTAACTATGCTGTAGTCTCAAACTTACTTAAATTACTTTTTTTTTTTTAATTTCAGGTACCTGGCTTGCCGATACCCATAGAAAACATGATTTTACGATATGTTAAGATGAAAGCTGATTGGTGGACAAACACTGCTCATTATAACAGAGAACGTATCAGGCGTGGTGCGACTGTTGACAAAACCGTTTGTAAGAAGAATTTAGGACGTTTGACTCGTTTGTACCTTAAAGCAGAGCAGGAGAGACAGCACAACTACCTGAAGGATGGTCCTTATATTTCCCCCGAAGAGGCAGTTGCTATATACACTACAACTGTACATTGGCTGGAATCTAGACGATTTGCTCCAATCCCATTCCCCCCTCTATCTTACAAACATGACACTAAACTTCTGATTCTAGCTCTAGAACGATTGAAAGAAGCTTACAGTGTCAAGTCTCGTCTGAATCAAAGTCAAAGAGAGGAACTTGGTCTCATTGAACAGGCCTATGACAATCCTCATGAAGCCTTATCAAGGATAAAACGTCACTTGCTCACCCAGAGAGCATTCAAAGAAGTTGGTATAGAATTTATGGATTTGTACTCACACCTTGTACCGGTATATGATGTTGAACCATTAGAAAAAATTACAGACGCCTATCTCGACCAATATCTTTGGTATGAAGCTGACAAAAGACGGCTGTTCCCTCCGTGGGTGAAACCAAGTGACACTGAACCTCCACCATTATTAGTTTACAAGTGGTGTCAAGGTATAAACAACCTGCAAGATGTGTGGGACGTGTCTGAAGGGGAGTGTAATGTTCTTCTTGAGTCTAAATTCGAAAAAATATATGAGAAGATAGATTTGACTCTATTGAACAGAGTGTTGCGCCTGATAGTTGATCATAACATCGCTGATTACATGACTGCAAAGAATAACGTCGTTATCAACTACAAGGACATGAACCATACAAACAGCTATGGTATAATTCGGGGTCTGCAGTTTGCGTCCTTCATTGTGCAATATTATGGTCTTGTCCTGGATCTCCTTGTGCTCGGGCTTCAGAGAGCTTCTGAAATGGCTGGCCCTCCTCAAATGCCAAATGATTTCCTTACCTTTCAAGATACAACCAGCGAAAAGGCACATCCCATCAGGCTGTACTGCAGGTATGTTGACCGTGTTCACATTTTCTTCAGGTTTACTGCTGAAGAAGCAAGGGAGCTCATTCAAAGGTATTTGACTGAACATCCTGATCCCAACAACGAAAATATTGTTGGGTACAATAACAAGAAATGCTGGCCACGGGATGCGCGGATGCGACTTATGAAACATGATGTGAATCTCGGCCGTGCTGTATTTTGGGATATCAAGAACAGGTTGCCTCGATCCACAACAACTGTACAATGGGAGAATAGTTTTGTCTCTGTGTACTCTAAAGATAATCCTAACTTGCTGTTTAACATGGGTGGTTTTGAATGCCGCATACTTCCCAAGTGTCGAACCACTCATGATGAGTTCACACATAGAGATGGTGTCTGGAATCTTCAAAATGAAGTTACAAAAGAACGCACAGCTCAGTGTTTCCTTAGAGTGGATGATGAGTCTCTTCAACGATTCCACAACCGTGTCAGGCAAATTTTGATGGCATCTGGCTCAACCACTTTCACTAAAATTGTCAATAAATGGAACACAGCCTTGATTGGCTTGATGACATATTTCAGAGAGGCAGTTGTCAATACGCAGGAGCTCCTTGATCTTCTCGTGAAGTGTGAAAATAAGATCCAAACTCGTATTAAAATTGGTCTAAATTCAAAAATGCCTTCAAGATTTCCACCAGTGGTGTTTTACACACCAAAAGAACTTGGTGGGCTTGGTATGTTATCCATGGGTCACGTTTTAATTCCTCAATCTGATTTACGTTGGTCCAAGCAAACTGATGTTGGTATCACTCACTTCAGGTCTGGAATGAGTCACGACGAAGATCAACTGATTCCTAACTTGTACCGTTACATCCAACCTTGGGAATCAGAGTTCATTGATTCTCAGAGAGTTTGGGCAGAATACGCCCTAAAAAGACAGGAAGCCAATGCTCAGAATCGTCGTTTGACACTGGAAGATCTGGAAGACAGTTGGGACCGTGGTATACCACGAATTAACACTTTGTTCCAGAAAGACCGACACACTCTTGCATATGACAAGGGATGGAGAATCAGAACTGAGTTTAAAATGTACCAGGTCTTGAAGCAAAATCCTTTCTGGTGGACGCATCAGCGTCATGATGGTAAGCTTTGGAATTTGAACAACTACAGAACTGATATGATCCAAGCTCTGGGTGGTGTAGAAGGAATTTTGGAACATACTCTCTTCAAAGGAACCTATTTCCCGACATGGGAAGGTTTATTCTGGGAAAAGGCATCTGGGTTTGAAGAATCTATGAAATACAAGAAATTAACCAATGCTCAGAGATCAGGTTTGAACCAAATTCCTAATAGAAGATTCACCCTCTGGTGGTCACCCACCATAAACAGAGCCAATGTATATGTTGGTTTCCAAGTACAACTTGATCTTACAGGAATCTTCATGCATGGTAAAATCCCTACCCTTAAAATATCTTTGATTCAAATTTTCCGTGCTCACTTATGGCAGAAGGTTCATGAATCTATAGTCATGGACTTGTGTCAGGTTTTCGATCAAGAATTGGATGCATTAGAGATTGAAACTGTTCAAAAAGAAACAATCCATCCTAGGAAATCATACAAAATGAACTCTAGCTGTGCAGATATTCTCTTGTTTGCTGCCTATAAATGGAATGTATCACGACCCTCTCTGCTTGCTGACTCGAAAGATACTATGGACAACACCACTACTCAGAAATACTGGATTGATGTTCAGTTGAGATGGGGAGATTATGATTCTCACGACATTGAAAGGTATGCGAGAGCTAAATTTTTGGATTACACAACTGACAATATGTCCATCTACCCATCTCCAACGGGTGTTCTGATTGCTATTGATCTTGCATACAACCTCCACAGTGCCTACGGCAATTGGTTCCCTGGTTGCAAACCTCTCATTCAACAAGCCATGGCAAAAATCATGAAAGCTAATCCTGCTTTGTATGTTTTGAGGGAACGTATCAGAAAAGCTTTGCAACTTTATTCATCTGAGCCAACAGAACCATACCTTTCTTCTCAGAACTATGGTGAGTTATTCTCCAATCAAATCATCTGGTTTGTTGATGACACTAATGTATACCGGGTTACTATTCACAAGACATTTGAAGGTAACTTAACTACAAAACCTATCAACGGAGCTATTTTCATATTTAACCCAAGAACTGGACAGTTGTTTTTGAAGATCATCCATACTTCAGTATGGGCTGGTCAGAAACGTTTAGGACAGCTGGCAAAATGGAAAACAGCTGAGGAAGTGGCTGCTTTGATCAGATCTCTTCCAGTTGAAGAACAACCTAAACAAATTATTGTCACGAGAAAAGGAATGTTAGATCCTCTTGAAGTGCATTTGTTGGATTTCCCCAACATCGTCATTAAAGGCTCAGAACTTCAATTACCGTTTCAGGCATGCTTGAAAGTTGAGAAATTCGGTGATTTGATATTGAAGGCCACAGAACCCCAGATGGTACTCTTTAATTTGTACGATGATTGGCTGAAGACTATTTCTTCCTACACTGCCTTCTCCAGGTTGATCCTAATCCTTAGAGCTCTCCATGTCAACACTGAGCGAACCAAGGTGATGCTGAAGCCTGATAAAACTACTATTACTGAGCCACATCACATCTGGCCGACACTGACTGATGACGAATGGATTAAAGTAGAAGTTCAGCTGAAAGATCTCATCCTAGCAGATTATGGTAAGAAGAACAATGTTAATGTTGCATCATTAACTCAATCTGAAATCAGGGACATCATCCTTGGTATGGAAATTAGTGCTCCTTCTGCTCAAAGGCAGCAGATAGCTGAGATTGAGAAACAAACTAAAGAACAGTCACAACTGACTGCAACAACCACGAGAACCGTCAATAAACATGGAGATGAAATAATCACTGCAACCACGTCAAATTATGAGACTCAAACCTTCAGTTCAAAGACTGAATGGAGAGTTCGAGCTATTTCAGCAACAAATTTGCATCTACGAACTAATTACATTTACGTGTCATCTGACGATATCAAAGAAACTGGCTACACGTACATATTACCGAAAAATGTTTTGAAAAAATTCGTGACTATTTCGGATTTGCGAGCTCAGATTGCAGGATACCTATATGGGGTGAGCCCAAGTGATAATCCTCAAGTGAAAGAAATTCGATGCATCGTAATGCCGCCTCAATGGGGTACACATCAGACCGTCCATCTGCCGAGTATGCTCCCTGGTCACCAGTTCCTAAGAGACATGGAGCCTCTTGGATGGATTCACACCCAGCCAAACGAATTGCCCCAATTGTCACCTCAGGATATCACCACTCATGCCAAAATAATGGCAGACAATCCTGGATGGGACGGAGAGAAAACAGTTGTAATCACTTGCTCATTCACCCCTGGCTCTTGCTCCCTCACTGCGTACAAACTAACACCTAGGTAAAGCTATTGTCAATATTACTGAACGTGAATTTCATAAATTATTATTAGCGTGTACTTCATAGCATAATTACATCTACCTTTTTTGTGCTTTCTAATTTATTATTGATTATTGCAGTGGTTTTGAGTGGGGCCGACAGAACACGGACAAAGGTAACAACCCCAAAGGCTACTTACCCAGTCATTACGAGAAGGTCCAGATGTTATTGTCTGATAGATTCCTTGGATTCTTCATGGTTCCTAGTCAAGGTTCCTGGAATTACAACTTCATGGGTGTGTATAGTCTATTTTTCATACTCTTGTGTACTATTGTTTCATCTAATCCTCCTGTTGAGAAAATCTTGAGACATTGTACATCTTGTTCATCTGAAGACATTCAAAGGAGTGACTGTAGTCAGGAAAACTATTCATTTCCTGGGTTAAGTTGTTTTGACGCCCCTCAAATAACGATCATTTCACAAAGGTAACTCAAAATTATGTGTATCAAGATTGTGCTAGATCTACTTTGCTATATAGATACCTTTGGAAGTGTTAGGAACTGTTGTCTTCGAAATGCACAAGACATTGGGGACAGGCCGGATTCGAATCCTGATCTCAGCGAACTTCGCGGTATGGAAATAGGTGAGCAATCGAATCCCCCAGCTTCATTATAGTTATTAAATCAAACTGCCGATTTCACTGATTTATTTTAACTGCTAATTTATTTAATATTCAACATAAATTATACTAATCTATGTAACAACTAATCTGAATTTTTACTAAGGGATTGACTACTAGATGTTACTTAATTTTGAGATGCACCTAGTAGTCAATCCCTCAGTAAAAATTCAGATTAGTTGACACAGATATGTATCATATATATTGAATAGTAAATAAAAAAGCAGTTATAAATCAGAGCGAAATCGACAGTCTGATTCAATTATGGTCACATCAATGCTGGGGGATTCAATTCGCTCCCCTATCTCTGTGCCACCAGGTTCTCTGCGATCGGGATTCGAATCTGGCCTGCCCCCATTGTCTTGTTTAAAATGCATCGGTCAATTAGTGTCAAAGAATACGAATACAACCACAGTGCAATATCAATTATTTCAACAAAATTCAAGTAAATGTTAATTCAACTATACTACTAATTTTCTATTTAGTCACCGAGTTTTTAATTACAATATTTGTAGCGAGAAATGAGTGCCACCATCGTAGAAATTCACTGCCACCTCAATCTCTTGTGCTCAAAACGTTTTCCACCCATATAATCTTTTAATAGACCAAACAAATTAAAATTGCAAGGTGCGAGATCTGGACTATGTGGAGGGTGGGGGAAGATATCCTATACAAAGTTATCTAAAGGCCAGTTCCACCAACGTTTGACTCGACATCTTCATGTGATAACATACAGATTCTGGAATCCATCAGTTGGGGTGGATTAACTCATGGAGCTGATCCAGTTTCTTGAAAAATTGTGTACACCCTGTTTATCCGTTCAGTGTTTTTCTTCATAACACAACCCCACCGGTATTTCCGTTATTATTAATTTTCTATTCCGTCGTGAAAATGAAGAAACAATGAGCTTGTGTTCTGAAGAAAGATTTTGTGGATCTGTGACAATTTCTTGATTAAAATATGTAGGGAATGAGTGGACCACTTGAATGAGTGGATTTACAACGAGTTTGCATTTCCAGGTCTTCACTTAGGCTCACAGTCGAAAAAATCGATAGTTTAACAGCGTTACTAAAAATTTTATTCTGGTCGTTTTCACTTACAACACGGCCATTCCTATGGAATTATAGCTGCTTCAGTTCTTATCCGATGAAAATGGTTCATCACTTGTTGGAAACATCTCAGTTTATACTAAAATCTTGCGTTGCCTAAGCCGCTCTGAAAAGAGCTGAACTTCACGCAAAGTTATTAATAAACTATTAAGTATAAACAATCCTAGGGGTACGAGTATAATAATGTGATTTGGTAGTAAGTAACCAAGCTGGCTTAGGTACTACTTATTTCATTAACCAAGAGAAAAATGAAGGCAAGCGTTTTTGATCATTTTCGTCTATCCAGGGGGGTATTCATTTTGTGCAGAAAAAGTTGTGTACAGTTCAAGAAAAAAACCGAAAAAACAGTAATAAACCACTAAATTGGTCAGTTTGAAATGATAACGTACCAAAATATAAACATTGCCGACACAGAGTAATGTTTTTGCCACCAAATACTCGGCATCTCTTGTTTTAATGTCAGAATGGTGTGATGTGTGGTGGACAAAAAATACTGTAGCTCCTCTTTTACCAGCTGTTCACTAATTTTTGGTCTGAGGATAGTCATTCAGATGATCACTAATTAATCCGTGGATCAGCTAATCTGGGAATAAAAATTGATGGTGGAATGGTGAAAAAATTGACTCGTTTGTTACCTAGATCCTGTGTTTCAAGACTCGGGAGTAAATGGTACCAAGGATCAGGTGTTATAGGGTGATTAAATCGTATTTTTGTAACCACCCTCCGAATTTGAACAAGATCGAACGACTAGAATGTGAAAAACGACTAGATCGAACGACTAGAATGTGAAAAACGACTAGATCGAACGACTAGAATGTGACAAACTGAAGGTTGATGGAATTAACTTTTGCGCATGCACAAGGTGAAGTATTAATTTGTATGCAGTGACTGATTGGGGACCATCTACAGCATTACCCGCGCATTCCCTGAAGATTTCATCAACACAGGGTGAAAACTGTGGAAGTTATGCTTGTTACAAGAATTTCACATTCGCGCATAATAATGATACTATCTAATAATGATGCTATCATAATAAAATTAATTATGGAAGAATAAGAGTAAGAATCGTCTTTTTCAAACTGCACTCTGAATTTGAACGAGATCGGGAGACAAACGTGAGAAAATGATGCTTGGTGGAATTTACGTTTGCATATTCGCAAAGTGAAGTTGTGGTGCTGTGGAATTCATAAGGGACTATCTAGCCTAACCCCCACATTCCCCGAAAATTTCATCAAAATAGAATTAAGACTGAAGACATTATGCGTGTTGCGGACAAACACGGAACCTAACTTGTTCAGAATGGTCTAAAACGTAAAATGCGAGTGGAAATTTTGATTTTGGAGACAAAAAAGTTCATCTTCCGAAAGAGAAAACAATGCTTCCGGTACCTTTAGATAGACTTGGGAGCAAAATTACCCGCATTATCATTATTACAACATTACCTACTTATTTTAAATGCATCAAAGTCACTGAAAACCGTTTGAAAACCAGGTTTACTTTCATCTGTCCTATTGGATTCTGCATAGAATTCATTTTTGATTTCGCAACTTCAAAGACCCTCACGATCCAAATTGTACAAATAACCTCAATTGCAGTATGATCACTTCGAACTTTGGTGCTGGCATTTTGGAACAAAATATAAGGTTGATGGCCATAAGGGAATTGAGTGAATTATGTGAAAATAGTTAAGTACCTACCTACTATATGTGTCTGACTACTTGAATTCATCGTCAATACTATGCGATAGGTACCTACAATATTGTATCCTTCAGTGGCTGCTAGTAGGTGGCATTGTTTTCTAAAACTCTAGTCATCTTTTATTGGCATGTTCGAAGAATACTAATTGCTTATCGCGTTTCGAAGGGTGTAGTCTACATAATAGGACAAGGTGATAAGGTTTCTTTGGCTACATTTGTGCGAAACTCCGTACACCCAATGAGACGTTCGTTTAGTCACAGAACTCGTTTGGTACCGATAAGCCCGCTGTTAGTTCAAATCACATTACCTTTCTGAATCATTTCAAAGGTTCTTGGATTTCTTTCAGAACTCCCAGTTCGACACAACGCAGTTATGGATCCGTTTTCCGTCTTTATAATCTTATCTATATATATAAAAATCAATTGCTGTTCGTTAGTCTCGCTAAAACTTGGGAACGGCTGGACCGATTTGGCTAATTTTGGTCTTAAATTATTTGTGGAAGTCCAGAGAAGGTTGAAAAGGTGTAGTTGTTGATCTGCCCCATAGGGGGTGTTTTAGGGGAGGAAGGAGGAATTGGGTATCTTTGTCATCACTAAACAAACTGGGGATTTGATTGTCGAGTATGTTTGGATTACTCCAATTCAAGTCAAAGACTACTTTTTAAAAAATTTTCAAATCTAACCCACAATGGAGGGGGTGTCTAAAATGGGGATTTCTTCAACTTGGATGGGTTCAAACAGTTTGAAATTACATTCAGAATCACTATTATTTAAAATTCCTACGTAACATTCCTTATCTTGAATTTTGACCAGGCATTCAGGAATTTCTAGTGAATTTTGTTTCAGATATGGAATTACTCCTTCCTTTTTTGTTGAATCACATCGTACGGGAATTTTAATCTGCGAAATTGCCCTAGGTGGTATTTTTTGTTCATAGATCGGTTTTTTATTTATTTCTTGATCAACGTAGTGATATTTGAAAGGGATTTTGAAATTTTTTATTATCAGTAACTTGTTCTCATAATCAATATGAGCGCCAAGTAACTCAAGGTTATCTGTACCTAATAGCAATCCGAATCGGCTATGGAATTTGTGAATTCTAAAAAGGAGATTTAGGTTTTTAATTTTGAACATTTCGCCACATGGGATCCTTGCACTATTGCTCCCATATGACAATCCGTGGATTGACCTAACTTGGAATTTCTCTGTTATGATTTTGTCGGGGAAAAATTTTTTAATGACCTCTGGATGCACAAAACTTGAAGTGCTTCCGGAGTCCAACAGGATTCTAATTTTATGCTTTGGAAATACTATGTATGGTAGTTTTTGTCCAGCCTTTGGTTTCAAATGTATTAGGGAGAATGTAGCGATTCGGACTCCTCCTCTAAAAAAGAGTCCTCATCGGCCGGATTTTCCGCGTTGTATTCGGGGTCAGAACTTCCCATACTTTCTTCCTCGGGAATTTCCACATTGTTCAAATCTAAATTCGGTCGAGTTGTTTGCCAAGACATTGGAGTCGACTTTGCAAAATTGGACGTTCCTTGACTTGGAACTTGAGTCTGTTGGGGCCTTGTGATTTGTGAAGTGTTATTTTTATTGGGGGTAAAGGGCTTGGATGGCACTTGATTTTGGGTTTTATTTGGGAATGTTTTGGGCTTAAATCCTTGGCCATAATATGACGGTTTGGTTGCCGGAGTCGTATTTTTATTTTCCGGTTTTATCGCCGGTTTGTGTTGGGGGTTCCGATCGAGTCTACCCTTTTGATACTGCATGATTTGATAATCGTTCGTTAGTATCGAAAGGGCTTCGCCCATCGTTTTCGGTTTCCTACTCCGAAGTTGACTTCCGAGCGGTTCCCGTAGGTGCAAGAGTAACGTCCGTAGACTAATATCTTGGTAGTGCTCGATCAATATCTCTTGTTTCGTTTCAGTTTCATGGTTTTTAATCCAAGCAATAGCCAAATTTAGTTTTGCTTTAATTTTATTATGAAACTGAAAAGGATCTTCGCTCTCCCTATGTCTCAGTCCAGTTAGTTCGTGACATAAAGTGAATATGTCCCGTTTGTCGGAGTACGTCTCTAGCAATGCAGTTTTAATACTAGGAAAGTCCGTAAGTGCGTAATTATCTAGCATATCCGAGGCTGGTCCCTGTATTTTGGACATAATGGTCTTAAGGACCTCCTCATTTTGATAATTTGTGGGATCTTCATCATCTATGAACCTATTAACTATAGATTCACACGTATCCAAAAATTTCCGGAGCTTTCCTGGGTTTCCCTCAAAGGTCGGGATCATGTCCGCATGTTTCTTTTTAAATTCGGGGACTTGGTCCCTAGTATTTTGATTGACATTTAAGTTTCTGAGGGACTCCTGAATTCTTTGAGAAATAAAATAATCTACAAAGTTGGGATCATTAAAAGGGTTGCTCGGGATCGGGTTTGCCGCCCCGTTGTGACTGTCCCTCAGACATATCAGAATCTTCCTCTATTACAGGTAGTCTTTCGAAAGGTGAGCGAACCTTCCTTAAGAAATATTTTCTGTAGTTTTTTGGAATTTTGACAGGAAAGTATGTACTGTTCAGTGTCTACTCCAAGTGTTCGTTTGTGTCAGTGTGTAAATGTACAACAAAACACAAGTTTATAATATTCAATTATAAAAATGAAATCAAGTATCTTAAATTAAGACAATAAAAATTGATTAATTATGAAATTAAGTCAGATGACGGGTGGCTTGAAACGAAATTTCAATAATTAAATACAAGTAAAATAAAGTGTCTTTAAATTGAGACAATAAGAATTGGTTAATTATGAAATTAACGTCAGATGACGGGTGGCGTGAAACGCAATTTCAATAATTAAATACGAATTAAATAAAGTGTCTTTAAATTCAGACAATAAAAATTGGTTAATTATTCTGCAATACCGCGCCAGATGAAATGGGGTGGTTTGAAATGGGGAGGTTTAACGATTATTAGAATAAAATTGAATTGTTCCTTCCCACCAGGTAACGGGTGGTATGAAATGGGGAGGTTTAACAATTATTAAAAATAAAATGAAGTTGAATTAGAAGTTTGTATCTTCTTTCAAAATTTGCCCGTGATCTCGCTACTCTTGAAGAATTAAAAGATGAAGCTGGGTTGGTACTTACAACGCGACGAGAGTAAACATCTGTTTTCTTATCTCAGCTTTAGGTGAAGGTCGACAGAGTAGGTACCTCGGTGTCTTGTTGCGGCCAGCGGCTTCTGAGAAAAGATAGCGAAGGAGCACGGCGTTCTTCCGTCTTCACAGGCGGAAATCCACTTCTATTTATTTAACGAGCCAAGTGTCTTTGCTCGGGCGTCCTGTTTTTGGCGAATTCGCATAGTTTCCTCTTGTGGAGCGTGTGATGTTCTCTCGAAGTCACAGAGTGAGTAGAGATGATAGATTTTCTTCTTGGTGAACAGCAGGTTCCCTTTGGGTCAGAATGCAATCGATTTTGATTGATTGATTTGCCCAAAGTTAATTGATTTGTCCACGAGACTGCGCCACTTAAATGTCCTTTAATCGGGAATCGGTTTTTAAAAAACAATCGTTTAATTCCCGAATACAATTTATTAAAATATGAAAAGAAACACACACGACTACGTACAGAGAGGGAACGTACCGCACGAGAGATTGCCCAACAGCGACTGCCCCGAGCTTCGGGAGGTCCGAAGCGAGGTGCTTCCACTAGGAGGGGAGAACTGCTGAAGGCATTAGTTTTATTATTTTTCCTCCCTATGTTAGAGGATCACATAATTTATATATATATATATATATATATATATATATATATATATATATATATAAATGTGTATATATATATATATATACAAATCAATTGCTGGTCGTTAGTCTCGCTAAAACTTGAGAACGGCTGGACCGATTTGGTTAATTTTGGTCTTAAATTATTTGTGGAAGTCCAGAGAAGGTTGAAAAGGTGTAGTTGTTGTTCTGCCCCATGGGGGGGGCGGGGTGTTTTAGGGGAGGGGGGGGGGGAATGGGGTATCCTTGTCATCACTGAACAAACTGGGGAGGGTCAAAGACTACTTTTTAAAAAATTTTCAAATCTAACCCACAATGGTGGGGGTGAGGGTGGGGGAGTTGAAGCGTTTCAAACGTCACTGAATCAACTGGGGATCTGAGTTGTCGAATATGTTTGGAGTATTCTAACTTAAATCACAGGCTACTTGAAAATTTTCAAATCTAACCCATAGAAAGGGATGTTTTAGGGGAAGGGGGGGGAGAAATGGGGTATCTTTGTCATCACTGAACGAACTGGGGATTTGATTGTCGAATATGTTTGGATTACTCTAATTCAAGTCAATGACTTCTTTTTCAAATTTTTGAAATCTGACCCAGTTGAGAGGGGAGGGGGAAGATGTTAAAGCCTTTTGAACGTCACTGAACTAACTGGGGATCTGAGTGGGCGAATCTATCAGAATTACTTTAACTTGGGTCACAGGCTATTTGATAATGTTCAAGTCAACATGTGCAACGCACGGGTGAAGCAGCTAGTCGATTTATGTTTTTATACCATTTTACTTATTGTTGACCATTATACCTTCCAGCAGTTGTTCGTGTGGTGAAGGTAATGATTCTGAGAACTTGTTTAGTTTAATACGATTCCAAGCTGATCTCATCCCCGCCCTCTTCAGACTGTGATTCTGTCCAGAACTTATTCGGGATACTTGGAGAAACAAACCTATATACTAATTTTGGAAGGATAATTTCGATCACTAATATTATCTTTTTATTTTTCAGGAGTGAGGCATGACCCTAACATGAAGTACGACTTGACACTCGGAAATCCAAAGGAGTTCTACCACGAGGTTCATCGCCCCGCGCATTTCCTCAATTTCTCGTCGATAGAAGAAGGCGGTCAGAATTTGGGAGCAGATAGAGAGGATTTCTTTGCTTAATGATTGGTTTTCTTCAATTATTTGTACATATACGTTGTATTATACTACCTTTCTCCCCCTTTTTAAATACTAGTGTAGTTTATTCCATTTGTGTGGAAATCTTTGTAAACTTCTGTCTCTTAAGTTCATTCTTACTTAAAAATTAGGTACACAGTACGAATTGTGTGATCCTCATATATGTTATAAATTGGGTCTTTCTTTTTAGTAATAAAGTTTTATTTCAAAATAAGAATATCTGATTCAGTGCTTACCTCCCTTAGTCATGAGTAAGAAATCATTTGGTTTAAACCTAAACAGTTTATTACCTAAAATTAGATTTATCATTTCCAATAATGAGCTTTCTTCATAACGATAAAGAAAGAGAATAATCCCGTTTTCTTTCAGAATATTTCCAAATATGTTTGATTATATAGGCGTGTGTAGGTGATACAAAATCTTGTTCAGGTTGCCTGAGAGTGTATTCTATACACCATTTAAGCACGGTGGCGGGGTCGAAATGGTCTGGAGTGCGCTTTTGCCTCCAAAATGTACACTGATTCAGCCCAGAGGTGGAGATTTTCAGATCGCTCTAGCTGCTAAAAGAGTATTCGATACTGAGTAGCATATCTACTGTTGTTACGTTCAGGAAAATTTCCACAGTCAAAGAGGTTTGATTGAAAAAGCCTCATAGCTCAACCAGTGGAAGTGTTGCAACTAAAGAGAAATTTCTCCTTAGTAAGTAAGCACATGAGTTAGAACTCCTCTCTTTAATCATTATTCCGGACTCGAGTAGCAATATTGATAGCTGTAACAGTTCCTATTTAAGGAAAATCACTCAGAACGTTCTCAAAAGAACGCAGAATTATCAACTCCACCACTCATTCCAGATTGTGCCTTTTTCAAGGTAAGAACTCCCTCTTGTGCGTATAGCAATTAACTATTACTCATACCTCCTTGATTTATATCTATAATCCAATTCCTATCCTCACCCCAGCGGCATCATACATATCATTGAATTATATATCATATTAATCAGAGAATCTACTCCCTCAACTCTTCCTTGGAGCGCCATTTAAAGAAATTGGTATTCAAATATTACAAATGATTAATTTCGTATCGCATGCTTGATAATCCCTTAACCTCAATAAATATATAGATTTATGTTGTAAATAAGATATTTAATCATGACAATCACTTAGATTCTCACAAAAATGTGTCTCTCTTATGATATCGTTATAACGAAAGAGTAATCAAATTATTGTGAGGCCCCGAGTCCTGCTTTACACAATTATTGTTAATAAGCGTTATAAGCCACTAATGACCCTTCTGGTTGAGGTGCGGCTTAAACCATTAAAAAAATAAATGATTAGGCGTTATAAGCATGTTTCAAGTTTTTTGAAAAGGAGCAGTAGGTTCTTAACAGAATATGCTAGGGGCTCTTGAGGCCTGTAGGACCAAGTTTTGTTATCCTGTATTGCATCATGATATAATCGTCTCATTGTGCAATGTCAACGAAATTCTGACTTAGGTGCACTGAAAGAGGAATCCTGCATCAATTTTTTTTTTTAATTTGCTATAGATACCTATCTATTTGTGCTCTACGTTTTCAAATTTTAGAATTCCGCTTTTTTGGACGCTGAAATTCACAATTTTTCCCCTTGCCGATATTTTGCTCAGATCCAGGTTGAGGAGTTGCGAGGTTACCTTTTTTGTGGTAGACGGAATGCGTTCGCTCCAAGCCAAGTTGTTGCCAAATTTTCATGGTAGTGTTTCTGGTGGACTATGTAACGGCCCAAAAATATTTGATACCTCGACAGGAGTTCGAACTCGCGTCGTCACAACTACGAGAAATTATTAATAATTTCCCAAAGTTGCGACACTCTAACGATCAGAGCTATGAGGCCAGGGTGACCAAACCTCTTCGACTGTGAGAGTTATTTTCCTGGAGCGTAACCATTCCCCGGAGTCAAATACCAGCCGCCTCGGCTGGTTTGGGGTCGGACGAATGACGAAGGGAACTGCAGGCCGCTGGCTCAGCAGATGCTCGCTGGAACAAGTCAGCAGTCGAGCGAGGTCATTGTCATGGTGTGTTTTGACTCAAGTGAGCGAGGAAATGAAAGGCATAACAATAGGAAATGTGATGTTTACAGTCTTTTGGCTCGAGAGGGATTTAATTAATTATTGTTTCGTATGATTTCGGGTCCTATTTCGACTGCGCCACTGTAACGGGCTAAAAATATTTGATACCTCGACAGGAGTTCGAACTCGCGTCGTCACAACTACGAGAAATTACGGGAAATTCCTCGGAGTTGCGACACTCTCACGATCAGAGCTATGAGGCCAGGGTGACCAAACCTCTTCGACTGTGAGAGTTATTTTCCTGGAGCGTAACAACTACGATATTGTATCGTTGTGCATTGTTACCGAGGTTCACATTCAACCTGGTGGAAATGTGGGAGTTAGTTGAAGAGTGGCGCAAAAGTTGAAATCATGCAGCATGATCAAATGAATGAATTTTCGTAAACTCGCATATTTTTCCTAAATTGGTATAAATTTCTGCATTTTGAGCCCAAAGAAAAGTTTAAATATCTACTCCATGGTTAGATAAATTGTTTCAAATAATAATCTGCAATTCAAACAATGATTTTGTGTTTTTTGCAGTTTTATCGACCTTTTTAACACATACTTATTACTGAAATGTAAGTACAATTTTCAGCATAACTTTGTGCATGCATTTTTTATGTTCTATTTAAAGGTTGATAAACTTCCTTTGAGTGATATTCTGCAAAAATAATTATAATAAATAGGTAATTAAATAAATTCAATGATTTTTGGCTGTTTTTGCATTTGTGATTTTTTTCTGCACATTTTTTTTTTTTTTTTTTAATTTGGCCAATTTAGTGTACGAAAAATGTTAGTGTACTAAAAATTGATATTAACTTTATTGTGCTCAAAAAGAGCTGCCCAACGAACTCTTCCTTTCTCTTGGAATGCTTGGTGTTTTCGCGAAAAAACGGATTTTTTTAATCTCAATCCTAAGGAGAGTTACTGTTGGAATGACACACACACAGGATTACACAAAAGCAGCTTATAGGTCATTATACGGGTTGAAAAAACCTAAAATTGTACCCCCTACAACTTTTTGCGAGGAGTTAGTTACAATGACATTACTGCACACCGCGCTATTTCTCAACCACACGTAATCAACACAAACTTTTTTTCCCCGAATGGGAACCCTCTTTTTCGTTGCAGATTTGGGTTCTACATTTACTTTAATGAAATATTGTCCATTACTTGAATTTCTGAGTGCGCGAAAACGAGGACAATCACTCGCAAATAGAGCAGAAATTGTTAAATATAGAATTTTTGAAGATATTCAATTGCCACCATATGATGCATGATTTCGGGGAATTTTTTCATACTGATTTATTAGGGATGTCCATTTATTGATATCTCCAACGCCGAAAAAAAAAAAAAAAAAATTAAAAAGAAAAACGGTAAGAATCAGATTTTCCCACTTATTTTCACATAGCGCAAATCATACTAAAATTTAGTGTTTCCCTTAGTTGGTGTTACTATTATCAATTAATGAAATGTATCCCACAATTATGTGATATCACATAATATGGCAGTCTCGAGAGAATAATATCAAATTTAAAAGTAATATGAATTGAGCGGCGATCACTCCAATATTGAGCAGGGATGCCGCCAGAGCACAATAGTGTGGCATAAACATCGAGTGTTCTACATCAACGATGACACCGACTGTTCTTCATATCATTTAGGAATGTAGTGTACCATTTCTGTATTAAGTACAAAAAGCATTCCTGATTCCATAGTTATTGTTTGACAAGAAAATGATTGAGAAAAGCGAAGAAGAATGAAGACTATAAAGAGAAGGTTGTGAAAAGATTGCATCAAACCATATATATTTGGACGGGTTCCAGTTGGAATTTTCCTTTTTTTATTTTACATATAGCACGTATTGTTCTAAAATAAAAAACAGAAAATCGATTTTTTTCTCCTGGCAACCCCCCTTAAGCTACTCAAAATATTATACCTTTTGAATGTACGTGTAGGAATTAATCAGCAAGATTATATTGGAAGTGTTGATGAAGTTCATTAAGGTGACATGCGAAAGCAGAATCACTAATATTACACCCAGACGCGACTTTTAAATCTCGTTTAGTAATTGAAGTTGCTTTTTGCAGCTTTATCTCGATAGGTAAAATTAAGAACACATGGAGTAAATCAAGTATAAGTATAGGGTAAATCATTATTTATTTCAAGAAAAAATATATGTACAGAATTTACAGTAGTAATGTAGATATTAATTTGACTTCATTTTCGGTTTTTTGGATTTGCTGTTAAGGACTTCAATAAACTGTTCTTTCTTGGATACTTTCTTATTTTTCTTATTTTTCATTCTTTTTTCGCGTTTTTTTGCTTGCCAACCTTGAAAAGACTCTGCGCTTCCTCCATCATTGGATTTACCAGGTTCGCCTTTTTTGTGTTTCTTTGGGTTAGATTTCAATTTTTTTTCTAGGAATGCTTTTCTTTTATGTATGAAGTTTTGAGAAATCGTCTTATAGTTATTTACTTTGTTCGGACCTTTATAGTTGCACTTCTCGACTCGTATTGCTCTCTTGCCAATTTTTTCTCCGTTTTTCGACAAAGCCAAGGCGACCGAATGTCTTTCTGCAAAATTCACATAGGCAAACCCCTTGCCAACGTTAGTACGACGATCTCGAACTATCCTCACGTTGATGATATCACCGCAGTCCAAAAACACGGACCTTATCTGATTTTCCTCTGCGTCAAATGGCAGGTTCCCAACGAAAACAGCTTTTTTATCGTCGTGTTCTTTACCACCTGAAGACCTATCAACACGAATAGTGTGAGTCTCGTCCCACTGAGAACCGTTTGCGCTCATTGCCTTAGTGACGCTAGCGGTATCCACGAACCTCACAAAAGCACTGATGTTGGTCCTGTCTTCGTGAAAGTCTTTTTGCATGGCAGATACCTTTTTGGGAACATCAGGGTTGGCTATAGGCGGGCATCTGAGTCTGACTGATTCCACATCACCATATCTACAAATAAGAACAAACCAAAAAATGTAGGTGCATAAAATAATCTAGATGCCTAACAATAACATATTCGTCATATTATACATGTTATTATTTTTATAATTATTTATTCAAAGGTGAAACTATAGCAATAACCGCTGAATTCAAATCATAGGTGATTCAAGACCTTAATTTTTCACTCAAAACCCAGCATACAGGGAGCAGACCCGAACATATAAGCTAAATGAATTTTCATTTATTTTTTGCGTAATCTACAATTATAAAATTGCCTACAACCATTCAAATGGAAGATCCATAATACCCGATTTTTTTTTTTTTTTTTTTTTTTTTTTCAATATTAACTTTTTTTCTAATTCAAAACATAACGAGGGATTTCAATCAACTTCACAGGAGCTACCCAACAGTTCTTGTGGTACAAACATTACCCAATACCCCTTACACCTAGTACAATACATTAAAAGCTGTCATTGGAAAAAACTTGTTTTTGGTTTTTTTAATCATTTATACACAGCAGCATTGAATCATCTTTCAAAACCCATGCAATCAGTTCAATAAAAATTTTCAAAATCCTTATTGAACCTAATTCAGGCTGGCCCCCAAATGGAAATTTTTAATTTCCCTGACTTTTCCCTGAGCAAACTTCAGATTTCCTGGCAAAAATATCGAATTCAATTTTTTTTTTTTTTTTTTTTTTAAATTTGTTTTTTTGTCATTTTATTGTACCTTTAATGCTTCTAAAACGAAAATCGTATAATTTAAAGAAAAACAACAGACTACTTATATGTAGTATACTAACAACTAACAATTTCATTGCCCTCGAAGTGCTCAAATATCTAACAATTTAACCTAAATGTAATACGATAATTTACGAAAATTCACCCATACGATCATGCTGATTGACTTTCTATTCAATATTTTATGGTCTCTCAATTTGTGATCTGAAGCTATTTGTAGAAGTATATTTTTCCTTCTTAGCTCTGTGGATAATTCAAAATTTTCATCTGACAGCAAAAAATGTCACGCTTTTTTCACCTACTACCAATTGTTGCCAGAGAGAGTATAACTTCCTGATTTCCCATCCCACAAAAATCGTTCGTTGGAAAGTTGCTC
Organism: Adelphocoris suturalis; assembly: GCA_030762985.1. Classification (NCBI taxonomy): domain Eukaryota; kingdom Metazoa; phylum Arthropoda; class Insecta; order Hemiptera; family Miridae; genus Adelphocoris; species Adelphocoris suturalis. The sequence goes on from CM061041.1 coordinate 43,034,098, forward strand.
TGTGAACTTATAACACATGATTCCACATTCCAATGGCCAATTTCCCCCTCTTTAACCTTCCTGAGAAGTCCTAGCTTATGTATACAAACTAGTTTTGGGACTCTTACTGGATCTCCACTACTCTGCTGGGTTTTTTCTCCCTAGTTCAATACTCAGATGATGTTTCTCACAAACGGTTTACTCTAGGTGATGTAGTCACTAGGGAAGCCAATGGCATATCCATTCACTTTTTATGGGCGTGTAGCGTTGTTACTTTTGAACAGTTTAACCACAACTCTTGATAATTATTTTTGTCATTCGTATAACTCACCTATAAAATAATATGTACCTAGTATGATAAAGTACGCTATTGAAGTTTGATTGTTTAGGAGTTATAATATACCTAAAAACGCTTTAAATTATTATACTAAGTTTTCGTTTAAAAAAATTCCCTGACATTTGGTGGTTTTTGCAAAATTCCCTGATATTTCCCAGACTTTTCCCGACGCAAAGAATTCCCTGGCAAACAATTCCAGGTTTTCCCTGACTTTCAGTTGGGGGCCACCCTGTTATTGACCCTTATTGATGTACTGCAATAATGGAATTGGACTCACTTGGAAAACCATTTTTTTAGTTTCATTTTCTTGACGGAGACTGGTAAATTGCCAACAAAAATAGTCCTTCCTTCTCTCTCCAAATCTCTCTTAGGCTGCTTGGCTTTATTTTTGTCTTCATCATCAGTAGTGTCACCTTCCACTGACCCTTCGGGCTCTGGTACCTCCTCGCCAGAACTGCTTCCATCTTCTCCGTCGCCAGAACTGCTTCCATCTTCTCCGTCGCCGTCATCGGATTGCTCTTCGTTGTCTTCTTCATCGTCATCTTCATTGTCTGAATCCCCTTCACTGTCAGCCGCATCATCCCCACCCAGCCCTGGGTATACCTGCAAAAATTATGCGGTCAGATGGCAACAAAATGTCTTATCTATCAATTAAGAGATGAAGAATTGATTATTAATTAATAGAATTATGCCTTAGAAGTAGATGTACATTGTTTCAAAAAATTAAATGTTCTTAAAAACAACTCCCGCGTGTCTTTTTTTTAAGATACTCCATAAAGACAATGTCCCATTCAAGCATATCAATACATTTTTACGATTGTCAATAATGCTTTTTTTCTCTTCAAGTTTTGGTAGTTTTGTGCCTGAAATTTTGTAAATTTACATAATATGTAGGAGGTAGTGGGGTTGGGGTGTATTCAAGAGTTTATTCTATGTTCGTTTTGCTTCAGTCATCAACAAGCTAAGAAGGGTGTAGGAAGAGAAACCCAGTTGCTCACCTCAATTTTTTATAATGCTATGGTAACGCCGTAAGTTTGAATACCGCCTGCCAGTATATTTTTCATCACAATCCTTACCTACTTGTCAAATGGAGGATCACAACTTTATTTCAACCTTTTTGAGGGTGAATTACTCGAGAAGGAATGGAAAGGGTGTTTGAAGCGTTCATCCCTGCATAATTGTCTCCTTCTACGGGCGATTTGTCTTGATGCCATAGAGATTCATAGACATTCTTATTGAAAGTCGTCAGGAAAATTTGTGGAGTGGGTATTTCCTTTTTTTTTTTTAACACAATTCTGGGGTGAACGTCATAATAGTTGTGTTCCAAGCACCCGTCTGGGTTCATGAACTCAGATGGGTTCCACAAGTTCACGAAACTTTTAGGTTCAAGAACCTGTCGGTGAGAACACTATAGTTCACCTGCCACTCAATGCACCAACCAGCGCTAGCGTCATCTTTAGTAACGTGAAAACTCAATATCAAAATCCTTTGAGCATTTTGATGAAAGGCAAAAAAGGGGCAAAAAAGACATATTCAACTATTTTTGAAGGTTATTTCCTAATTGCCACCCTCAGAGTATTTTCCCAGGTACAAAGGGTATGGGATATCATTCCTACCCAAAAGAAGAGTAACTGTTGAAAATTTCATCAAAATCCCTCGAGCCATTATTGAGAAAAGGTAACAAAAAAAGTGCTAAACACGACGTTTTTACAAGTAAGGTAGGGTGGGCCAAGTGCATACGAGAAAAACATAAGTTTGACTTTGCCTGCCAATTACCAACCCCTTAAACAAATGTTTTCTATCTATGTGTAGACAGCTGATAAAAGAAAACTAACGGTTGTAATAATTATTAGAGATGACAAAGAGATGTGAAAAACGACACCACAACAAGTATCAAGCAGGCTAATGACAAGGCATTTAGCGTGAAGGTTCGCGGTGAAATGAATTTTCGGAAAGTTCAGAAAGGTTTTCTTCAGTTCGAGTTCTCAACCCTATCCCCGAGCAGGTCTGAAAAGTTCATGAACTCTCTGAACTCAGTTCATGAACCAGAAGCGGTGGGAACACCTTAGCGAGTGTTGAGTTCCTGAACTCAAAACGCTTGGAACACGATTAACGTGCGCATAAGGTTCGGCGACGAACCAGTTCCGAAAAGTTCATGAACTCGCGGTGCTTGGAACACAGCTATTATATTTGAAAAACCCATACTTGTGAGAACATAAGTTCATTTTCTATTACCTGAAGAGAGAGCACCAAAAGGTTTTTTTGAGGGGAGTAGAGAATAAAATTAAGTTCAGGATTCGATTTTGATTGCCCTAAAACATACCAAAGTTGAAGCTGATTGCATGTAAACATTCGCAACCTGCCAGATAAATTCGAATCTTGGCTAAAAAAAGGTAAGAATAAATACAGATAATAAACCAAACTGATGCTATACTACTCATTCTATTGAGAGGCAGGTATATATTGTTGAACTCACAGGAGCTTCAGGTATTCCCTCCTCCAGTTCACCAGAAGTGTCGGTATCAGACAGTGGACCGTACTCAGGTCCATTCATCCCAAAGTCTTCATCACTATCGAAATCTGATTCAGACAAATCCGCGATTTTCTTCTTGAAAGAGGGTTTTGCGTTCTTCCTTTGAATGTATCTTGGCTTTCCTGCTTTTGATTTTTTTAAATTTCGCCCTTCGTTTGTTTTGGGTTTGGCGGTTGATGCTTTCGATTTAGGGGCGACAATTGGTGCCATCACAACAACTTTTGCTGAAAAAAAAAAATTATTATTATTATTTAAAAAAATTAAATAAATGTGTTTTTTGTTTAGTTATAAAATTTGAACAACAAATTGGACGGATAGCCACAACAACGTTGTACCTACTGGTTTGCCGAAATTGAGTTGTTCAGCCCCCCCCCCCCCCCCCCCCCCCCCCCCCCCCCCCCCCACTCCTATGATACCAAACACGTTTCCATAACTTTACGAAAGGGGTGTGTGTGTGCGTGGGACCAGTAGCGCGTTGTGAGCAACAAAATTGAACTTGTTTGGTTCAAGAATTACGTGGTGGAATGCACCACTTTAATTTTAGTTTACACTCAACGAGCATAAGCTACGATTTTCTTTATTCAAGTATTTAATTAAATAATTTTATAAATCCAATCTATGAGTTTTAGTGGTTATTATTGTTGATGTGAATAAAGATGGAATTTGAGATCCTTTTTCCACCACTAAAGTTGGCTCTTTGGCGGTAATGCCTAAAACTAAGTACTCTCGGTTATTTTGAACAACCTTGTTATTAGAGTGTCGTTTGCCAGTTTAACAACCGGTTATGCTGTAACAAACAACCGTTAAAATCTGTAGGTTAAATAATAATTTAATTATAAAGTTCCAGTCATGCAGCATGATAGTAGAAGCGAATTTTCTTAAATTACCACCTTTCGTATAAGGTATATAATATGTTGAATTGTATAGAAATTTGAGCAACTTGAGTACAAAGAAATTGTTGAGATCCAATTTTATAGAAAAAAAACTTGATCTAAAAGAGCTATGGAGGAAACAGGACAACAGGTATAGACAATTTAGGTGCATCTCTGGCTGTGAAGAGTCGTTTAGATTGGATTATATCACAGCCTAGAACACAAATGAGGAAAATAATTAGGGTCCTCAGAGGGCACTTTAGCTTTAAGAGGACCCTTTTTATCATTCCAAGGTACCCTCTCCACTCTGCGAATGTGGAAAAGGGGAGGATACAGCCAAACACTTTCTGTGTGATGTGATCGATTCTGGAGATTTAGGCAAGAGGCCCTGGGACATCATACAATCGAAAGGGCCTCACTCAGAGACCTAGATTGGAAAAAGATTAAGAAGTTTGTTGCGCTAAGCAACAAATTCAAGGACATTGCGCAGCCGTAGAATCCCCAAATCTTAAGGGGCTCTTTTGGGGAAATATAAGACATTAGGCCTGGGATTTCTTTCTACGGAAGCCCTATTCAGTCAGTTAGTCTACTATAATTATTTACCGTTAGTGAAGAACCCAATTTCTCCTCACCTATTTACTTGTATGGGACGAGTATGAAGGAAGACATAATGTGTGAATGTCATCATAAGAAAGCGGTATGGTATGAAAATTGCACCCATGATTGAATTTAATCAGCCACCATTGGGTTGTGATTTTCTGACAGCGAAGAGCCTCACGTATCTCTCTGTGTTTCAGATTATAGAATTGTCCCACAGCAAGCTATAAAGCAAGATAAAGGTAGGTGTAACCAGTACAAGCACTCAATCTTTGTTGTAAACGTATTTTTACGGCAGTTCAACAGCACATAATGTATACCGTACTCAAGTCTCACAAAATTTAGACGTCCATATGCCTATTCTACCAAACAAACTTGCGATCTGCATACCTATAGGTAGGAATTATTAGTGTTCTGTTACTCTGTGGTATCTTCTAATACGATAGGTAAGTAAAGTATATCAACTAATTTTACAGCAAGTAAATTCTCATATTTACTATTAAGATAAAGTGCAAGTCCACCAATCATCTCATACCTACCATGCTACATTTTATACAGCAATTTCAAATTAGGCACATGACACACAAATTAATGAATTGGATAAAGAATTATATATACATACCTAGATCTGATTCCGAGTCAATAGGTTCAGTAATCAATTCATATAAATGATGAAGTTTTGTCTAAGTTTCCTGCATCACATACCAAATAATATATACCTACGCTCTATGCTAATTACCACTGCTAGTGAGTAATGTGTAATTCTATATTCCAACTATTAGGTACTTTAGGTAGGTACTAGGTATATTTTTCCAAAATTTGTAAATAAAAACACGTGTTGATGAAGCGGATGGGCGATGGAGAGGATAGTGGTGGTGGTACTTTGTTGTTGTTGTGATCTAGCGACTGTCCGCCAAAGGTGGTGGTATTTCTTTGCTTCTTTGTCCTTTTTTTCTTTTCTTTCTTGATTGGTTGATGATTATTCTAGTTGATGGATTGTGGGTGGATTTTAGTTATATTGGGTTCTGAGAGAGGGATGAGATTGGTAGAGATTGTTTACTATATTGCTATACTTGTAGATTCTGTTGGATTTGCAAGCCTCCATGAGATCCATCCGAACATATAATCCGGAGAGGTGGCAGGACTGCGTCTGCCACAAAAGCCAAGCGGGGGAATCTCGTCTGGCGGCCATTCTCGTTCCTGCTCTCAAATTCGACGGCCGTTGCTGTACGCTTTAACCATCCAGCTAATCCTAGCTAAATATCAAGCCATCTCTAACCATCTCTAATTACGAAGGTACTTAAATCTCTCTCATACTTAATTTTTCTAACGCCTCACATGTATACATGGCGGAGCAATTGGGGTTTGCTCACTTGTTGGGCTGTGCATAGGTTAAATTCTCGTTTTTCGGAATCAGTAATTTGTGACTTATTACTGAGGGTAATCGAACAGTTATTTTCTCTGGATATGGAATTTCAGAAAGTTACGATGAAAAAGTCATAATCCGGAGAAGTCACATAAAACGGAAATACGATTTTAAACGAGGTTATGAAGTTATTGAACTTGACATAATCGAAATTTTTGGGTTGACTTTTTCGTGAATTACGGAATTCAGTAAGGCTCGAGCATGAAAATACGGCTGTGTAAAATCCCAAAGTACGGAATAACGGTTTTGAATAAATATTACGATGAGTACGGATGTTCGAAACGAGAAAAATTATTTTCGAAGGAAATTACGGAATTTTTCGATTTTTAATACGGCGCCATGTTGTTTATATCGTGACGAGGCGACAATTCGAAACTCAAGCCATATTGAATGTCAAACCAAAGCTGTCTCAAACCATTGACTCCCCAACTACATCATGGTGGAAATTCTCGAGTGTGGATAAGTTTATTTATAAGTTTATTTTAAGTTTAATTCTAAGCTTTTAAACTAATGTAGAATTATGACGGTGTTGTCCACACTCAGAGTAAAATTACGATGCCAGATTGATGTGTTGGAGATGTCAATGTTTGACAGTCAGTGGTGCCAACTACGTTGGTTGAAATACGGAGGACACACGAAGTTTTGTTGGTAGATTACCATGTCTACGGATTTTTTGTTTTTCGTTAGAATTCGAAGTTACCATGGTTTCTGTTTGCTCTGATTACGATTCGAAAATGTAGTCACTCAACATTACGATTTGATTTCGATATTTTATTTGATTGTTTGAACTGATACGAAAAGTTGAGTATGTAACTTGGAAACAAGAAACATGAAACGGACGAGGAATTGGAGATATCACTGTGATCGCTAACATGTCTAGTTTTTACTAGAGTTAACGTAATTTAAGCATAGTAGTAATCCTACTTATAATTAAGTTTATATTAATTCTGGTCGCAGTGGTGGACTGTTTCCTTTTTCTCCTTCGTTGTGTTGAATGTTTGTATTGATAATTCTTGCAAACGAACGTTAGAATAACTTGTAAAGTCAAAAGATCGATGAAAATTCAGTTGAGCTGAACGGAGCATGAATGTTTATTCAGCTGCAAAATAAATTCATTGTCGCTTGCGAATTGTACCTAATATGAATACGATTGTAAAATGTACGAAACATAAACAACATGAGCAAAACAGAACGGAGTTAAAATTGTTTTAATACGCTATGCACACCCCAACATGACAAGCCAAGGCTGAAATATAGTGGAAACACTCATAAGAATAAAGAAGTACGAAAGTTAGCTAGAACTTTGTGCGAATGAGCGAATCATTAATTTACGATTTACAGTTCGAGAATGAAATACGATTTAATAGTACGGCAGTGGTGAGCGGATTTGCAGCGGGATAGTCTTCTTGTAAGCGTGTCGCTGGGAGATTAGATGGTCGAAGGCTCTGTTACCTACGCACAGCGCGCATGTCTCGGAGAGACAGTACCTTCTCGAAGGAAGCGAAATCGACAGACAGGTAGCGGGGCATATGTGATAACCCCAAGACCGCACTCCAATTTATGCGTGGCAATCGAGGCGCATTCAAATTCTAACACCATGTTGATAGAACGTTATGAGTGATTCCACTAAGGCTTAAATAAATCCGGAAATGAGATGTGTTTATAGAACGGAGTACATAAATCCGGATGATACGAAGTTTAGAGATGTGTTTGTAGAACGGAGTACATAAATCCGGATGATACTAGGATTAGGGATGTGTTTATAAAACGAAGGTCGTGAATTCGGAGTAACCCTTCTCTTGTTCTAATTACAGAGAACAATGAACACGGAAGAGATCAAGAGATTTATAAACGAGGAAGTCGAGAGGAGGGAAGTTGCGATCAGGGCTCGGCTTGAGACTGAGTACGCTCAAAGGTATGAGATGATGCAAAATCAGATCAAACAGTTTGCGGAGGAGTCTGTTCTGAAATTCGCGGCTCTGGCTTCGATGACCATGGGTCCACCTCCAACATCGAGGTCAGAGATGGTGGTGGAAGAGCAGGGCTCTGGTAGATCTGAGGATGCTCCTCGCACACTTGAGGTTCCCCTAGATAATCCGGTTGTAAACACAACGGCGAGTGGATCTGACTCGGTGGGCACTTGTGCCTGTAAGATCCACAAAGAACCCGGAGTGGCCGCAAGGTCAATTACGAATTTAAAGTACGGAGGCAATCCACTGAAGGAAGGGTCGATCGCCGTGTGGAAACGAAGGGTAATGTTGGATTTGGCGAGTGGTGACTATCAATTTCTCGTCGATCCCAACATAAAACCGGCAGTAAACTACACGGAGAGAGAGCTTCATCAGTTGAAGTGTATCGTACTCTCGTACATAATTTCCAATATTGATCACGGTTTGCAATCGATGATCAAAGATGTGAACGAGCCATCAATTGCATTGAGCATGATTGAGAAGGCGGTCGATCCGCCTACTCAGGCGAAGGAACATGCAATGCAAATCGAATTTATGAATACTCGATTTAACCCGGCGCTGGAAACAGTACTCGAGTTTCAAAATCGATTTGAGGGTCTTGTGGAGGGTATTCGGAGGTTCCCTGAGGCTGAGCTGACAGATAGGTCAATCCGGAGGAATTTAATTAATGCTATCTCGGAAGCATGCCCCAGGATAGCTGAAGATGCACTCCAGGAGAACTCTAAAATGAGGGTTCGGGACATCTTTGATCGGATGTTCGCAATGTACGATATGATGTCGGAAAATAGTAGGAGAGAGCAGGCTGTAGGAAAAGCCTTCCTTAGCAGGGGGCCTTCCTTCAGCAAACGGCGGAAAAATTCGACCCAATCCGGAGGGGGAAGTGGGGTCAAAAAGGCGAAATTGGTCTGCTATCAGTGTGGCATATTAGGACACACAAAGGCAGAATGTCGAAACGATAGCAAGATGTGCTATAACTGTGGACGGTTTGGACATCTGTCCATTGAATGTCGGCGTCCACAGACTGCGAGTACGAAGATGGCCCGCAGAAATAGTCGAACGAGTGACCCCATCCCCGTAATAAAACGAAAAGAACGAGCTCTCTCAGCTACTAGGGATAGGTCGAAGCCGGGGGCTGGTCGTAGCAACCCTCAAAAACGGAGCCACACGCCAGCGCAAAACCGGTTGACGACGGCGCAAAACCGGTTGACAAAGGCTGTGGCTCGTAGTAAGAGAGGCGCAACTCCTCCCAGGGTGCAATTTGCGGATGTGGAGTCGGACAGTTCGGTGGCGGCGATAGCGACTCCAAGGGCTCAGGCAATCGAAAAGCCAGCTGCATTACACTCCTGGGGATCGGAGGTGTCTCTGGCGTCCCTAATAGACGGTAAAAACTTTAAGTTAAAATTCATTTTGGATACTGGTGCTACTGAGCATATTGTTAATGATATAAATGTATTTACGACGATAACGGACTTGATCACACCAACACGGATTTCATGTGCTAACAATGCTAGGGACGCAGACTTGATAATAAAACAATCCGGAGATATTATATATTACAACGAAGAAAAACGGAAATTCGGTGTTTTAAAAGGAGTATTGTACGCACAAGACTTAATAGAAAATTTATTTTCTATTAGAAAACAAATAGCGAAAGGTTTATCGGCCTTATTGACGGATAAGGGAGTGATAATAAGTGATCCAATTTCGAATGAAATACTTAAAACGGGTTCATTTGATGGACGGTTTTGGTGGCTCAATTTCTCTCTCCCCTTGTCAAAACTTAGTACGGGGGAAAAACGGAAATTGTTGAAATTAGGTCACGGTGGATCGTTAATGACTAATCCGGAGAAACAACTAAAGGGAATTAAACGTAAACAAGATACGAATTTTGACGAAATTACAGATACTTGTTTAAGGGGGAGAATCACTGATCAACCCGGTGAAAAATCCATCAAAATTTCGGATACTAGTTTAGAGGGGAGAACTGACACTGATCACGGAGAAAACCCGGCTGAAACTTTACAATTACGGAATGACATAGGATTGGCATGGCATTACAGGCTTAACCATGCCTCAAAGAAATATCTCGAAATAGCTGGTAAAGTTCTCCCTGAATTAAAAAATGTAAAATTCGGTGTAAACATTCTCGATTGTCCTGACTGTAAGATGGCGAAAGCAAAAAGAAAGCCATGTTCGGAAGTCAGACATAGGGCCGAAATACCATTTCAGAGACTGCACTCTGATTTAATGGGACCTTTAAAACCAGGAGCATTTAGGTCTCAGGCCAAATATATTGTCACATTTACGGATGACGCGAGTAGATATGCATTTGCTTACGAACTCGGAAGTAAAATGGGAGTCAATATGGCTTTGCTCTCATGTCTAAAAGAAATTAGAAGATTGACGGGGGAAACCACTAAGGTGTCAGAAATACGGACGGACGGAGGTTTAGAATTTAGAACGGAAGAAATGAAATTTTTGTTACAAAGGGAAAATATATCCTTGACGGTTTGTGAACCATATACTCCTCAATTGAATGGAACGGCTGAAAGATTCAATTTAGAATTAGAGGAGAAAATCCGGGTTAACTTGATTTCATCAGGAATTCCTACTCATTTTTGGGCATATGCCATGAGACATGTCGTGCATATACACAATAGGACGCCCAACAAATCGTTGGAATTCAAGACCCCGTTTGAACTGGCACTAAAACGGCTTCCGTCACTAAAATATATAAAACGGTTTGGCTGCGAATGTTATATTTTAGACACCCAAAGCACGTCAAAGTTCGCTCCTAGAGCTAATTTGGGTTTCTTATTAGAATGCGGTGAAACAGGTTACAATTTACTGCATTTCCAAAATAAAACGGTAGTGAGATCAAAACATGTAGATTTTGTAGAAAGTAGGACTTACGCGGATTATTTGAGAGACAGGTCAATTGTTAAATTGCCACTTGATCAAGTTGAATTTTCATTAGAGAATTCATTTAAATCCGGCTTTGAACAAGTGCAGGATGTCTCTGTTGAATCCGGACGAGAAACAGAAAAGACATCAAACCCGGTTTTAATTCACGAAAATGATGAATGCGAATTTTACGAAGAATTCGATAATGCAGAAAATCTGGCGTGTTTCCTACAAAATTCTGCAGACGAATTAGGGGAGGACCCAATTACCTATTCACAAGCACTGGCTTCGCCAGACGCAGATGCTTGGTTAGAAGCAATTGAAACGGAGTTTCAGTCTTTGGAAAATTGCAACACCTGGAAAATCATTCCTCGAAATACGGTACCGAAAGGTGTGAGGGTAATGAAAACTAGGTGGGTTCACAAAAAGAAAACGGAGGCAGACGGTTCAATAAGATATAGGAGCAGACTTGTAGTAAAAGGCTTTGCCGATAATAATAAGTATGATATATCTGAAATCTACGCTCCAGTAGCAAGATTACCAGATGTCAAATTTTTATTAATACTTGCAGCCAAATTCGATTTAGATCTTGCTCAGTACGATGTAAAAACGGCTTTTCTAAACGGTTCCTTAGACAAACTCGTATATATAGAAATTCCCGATGGGTATGCAGAATACTTACAAACCGGTGATGATATAAAGAGTCATAGTGTATGTGAAGTACACAGAGCTCTTTACGGTCTTAAAGTGTCTCCAAGGAGATGGTTCATAAGATTCCAGGAGGCTGTGGAAAGAATGGATTTTAAACCATATCCTTTCCAACCCTGCCTGTTTGTTTGGAAATCCGGAGATCAAATTGCTATAATGTTGCTATATGTCGATGATATTTTACTAGCAACAAATAGTAATCAAAAACGCAAACAAGTAAAATCTATATTAGAAAAGGAATTCTCGATAACTGATCTGGGAGAACCAAGAAAATTCCTAGGATTAGAAATCATACGAAACCGGAGGAACAAAACTATCGGTCTTACTCAGAGGTCTCACATAGAATCGATGTTAAAGAAATTTGACCCTCATTGTGATAGAACGGTGTCTACACCAATGATTGTTGATAGGAATGGAGTCAATGAAAAATTGAAACAACCCGGTGACTTGAATTCGATTCCTTACCGACAAGCTATTGGATCATTATTGTACATACAAGGGGGAGTCAGACCAGATATTTCATATGCTACTAATATTCTGAGTAGACGACAGTCAAATTTTACGATGGAGGACTGGCAAGCAGTAATACGGATAATGAGATATTTAAGAGGTACGAAAGATTTTGGACTTATGTTCTCCGATAAGGGGGATGGAATAGATTGTTACGTGGATGCATCCCTAGGACTCTCGGCCGAAGGGGGTTTCTCCACGACTGGTTACATAATCTACCTTTTCGGTAATCCGGTAGCTTGGAGAACTAAGCGTCAGAATCACATAGCTCTCTCCTCAGCAGAGAGCGAATTCGTTGCAATGAGTACGGCGTGCAGAGAATTAGCCTCAATACGTACAATGTGTTCAGAGTTAGCGGGGATCAAAATAATACCGACAATCCATGAGGATTCTAAACCGGCAATCCGCTTAGCGGAAGTAGATGATTCGTCTACTCTGAAACATTTGGTTAGGCTATCTTATCTTTACGTACGACAGGAACACCGTAAAGGAAATATCACAATCCGGTGGATATCTACTGATGACCAAATTGCAGACACACTGACGAAGTCACTGCACAAATCAAAATTTATTAAATTTAGAAATTTGATGTTATTCCAGCACTAATCGGAATGTGTGTATGTGAACTGTACTGTTGCAGATCGAATTGAATGAGAAGGTTCTTCTCATTCATTCTCTCAATCCTTACGTAATCCGGCGAAATTAAATACGGAGCTGCCTGGATGGAAGCTTGGAGGGGAGTGTTGGATTTGCAAGCCTCCATGAGATCCATCCGAACATATAATCCGGAGAGGTGGCAGGACTGCGTCTGCCACAAAAGCCAAGCGGGGGAATCTCGTCTGGCGGCCATTCTCGTTCCTGCTCTCAAATTCGACGGCCGTTGCTGTACGCTTTAACCATCCAGCTAATCCTAGCTAAATATCAAGCCATCTCTAACCATCTCTAATTACGAAGGTACTTAAATCTCTCTCATACTTAATTTTTCTAACGCCTCACAGATTCTATAAATTTACTCAGTTTTCTGAGAGTCTTGCCAAGTAGATGTTAAAGGTGTGACAACACTGCGACCATAGTTGTCTTGATCTTGAACTGTCTTTGGCCACCAAATGCGACCGGCCACTGAACTTGATGGAGCCACTGTTTCCCGTCTTTGGTGTCCAGATTCAGTCCTATTTGTGCTGGAAAATGTCATTAACGCTCACATTTACATCGATTTAGATTCGGAATTCGAGTTTGATCGTGAAATTTTATTTTAGATTTTCATAGAAGTGAATAAATTAGATTTGATCGTACATAAATTAAGTATGCAAAATGCACAACCGGTTTTCGTAATTTCACCGAAAGAGAACAGCTTAAAATGCTCAGCATATGTGTGGTTTCTTGAAAGAAGTAGATGTCCAACATTTATGTAGGTACCTACTTGTTCCACAATGTTTATTAATTAATGATCATCCTCACACTATAAATGTAACGATTTTACAATATATCAAGAACATATTCCACTTCAAATGCACCTGGGAATAGCAGTCTTGGTTTTCTGGTAGGTACCTACCTATTCTTATTAAAATTAGGTACATATACAATGAAAGTGCCAATGACATGAGAGTCGGGAGTCAGGATCTACTTTAGTTCGTTTTGCTACCGCTAGAATCGCATCCTTATTTGGGATCGCAACCTACAAACACTATCCCATCCACTACAACATCCACTCTTCATCCATGCTATAACCTTTCAGCCGGCTTAGCCTTTGAGTATTAATTAATACTCATTTAGGGCTTGGCGGTTTCGGTTTGTTTACATTTTGTGATGTTAGTTGATAGTTTCATGTCCTTTTGATGATAGTTTCTTGTGATGTAGACGATGGTGCAGGATTTACCGCCGTTCTGGACTGGCGAGCAAGCTAAACACTTTTTTAATTTGTATAATTTGGTTGTGGGGCATACACCTATTCTGCATACTTTTTACTAGGAGGTTATCAAAATAAAACAATGAACTTCTCGTAAAAAACCTTTGATTTTTTGATCAACCGACCTGCTCATTTTGTTGCAAGACAAGCTGAGGTGCTGGGTCACATCTTTAGTAAGTTCTCTTCAACTGGAAATCTCCAAAAACTTGTGGGTAGAAAACCTTCAAGAAAACCAAACTTACGTTGTGTCACATATTTTTTATAATTTTTTAAAATGTTGGTTATAAATTAATAGATTTCATGTTTACACTTCCATTTAGATATGTTAATACCTCCTTGGAGGTAGTCTGCTAAAATAAATTATTATTAATAAATTATTCTTTTATTTTACCTTCAGGATTAACCCTTTCGCGACCGAGCATTTATTAAAATAACCAGGTTTGAGGATTTCAAGTTGAGTTTCGGGTAATGGAAAAAAGTAAAACGGAATAATGATTTAATAATATACGAGTATATATATTACAGAAGTTCCAGTCTTCCTCTTCATCATTCATATCGCTGTTAACAATTTTTCGCTACTCTTCGTCCGTGTAAACTTGTTCTTTCAATATATTTTTGAAAGAAAACACGTAGTAAACCATGCACAAACACTAGCACGCTTGCCGTAGTTTTCACCCTCATGTTAATGGCAAAAAAATTAATAAATAAATAAAAATAATTATAAAATAAATAAAAAACTCCCTAACATCAAATGATTTTTTTACTGCACTCCTTGAACCCCTTGGTGTCTTAAAATGTACTTACTTATGCCACTAGATCGCAGGGTAAGACGGAAGTTGCGGAAATCCAGTGAGAAGCATCAAGCATGATGCGAATGTACTCGTCGCGTCGCTGGGCAACAGAGGTTGATTGGGTTTCATGATTATACTCGCCGCTGGTCGTGAAAGGGTTAAGGTGACATAGGTTGACAACTTCAAGATAATTTCTAAAAGAGTTGGTTTTATTTCGGTTAAATAAAAAAGTTATATTGGAGCTAGTATGTAAATGTAGTGGTTTCTGTGTGTACCTACAATGGCTCAGGTTTCTGGCACGAGAATGAGTTATGAAATACGCCAACTCGGTTCAGTAGCTGTTTGGGAAGTTTGAACAGCTGTCTGGGAAACGGGAAATTTTATATTAATCTTCCTAATTCAGCGATCTGTACTACACTGACCCCTTGACTACATATCTGTACGCCAATTTTGTTTTGATTGGTAGTGCACAAGATTTAGGATTTTGTTTATTTTTGAGATATGAGCGTGCGATCATCCAAACCACGAATCTATACACGTTATTCTGATTTAGAGACAGATTATAATTCAAAGGACGATTATGGTTTAAATACAGTGACCGATACTCCTGTTGTTTTCCTTGTGTCCCTTGAAAATAAAATGGCATACTAATAAGCAGTCGAGGTGTCGGTGTTGTCAGATTGTCGAGTTATGCTCCTACTCACTCAACCGCAATCTTTGTTTCAGCCAATTATGTCATCTGAGACATCCTGTAGTGACTCATCATCAAAAGAAAAGCAAATCCTAGCAGAAGGACTCGATTTACGGTATCAGCATCAGTTCTTGACAAAAAAACAAGCCGATCGATTGTTTGATGTATTGGAAACAGAGCTTGAGTATTTTACGGGTGATTTGGCCAAAGTCAAAATTTTCGGGAAATGGAGAGATATTCCTCGCCAACAGGTTGGTATCAACCAATCATGTATACTTGCTTCTCCGTGCAGCACACATCGAGGGATCCCCCACTCTTCTTTTCTGCCATCGAATACTCTCGATACTATCGATCCAGCCTCCCAACACATCGATGCAGTCAGAAGTTCTGAAAAGGGAGGGGATAGAATCGGTCCCCTCCTCCGCCGCGCAGCGGCGCTAGTCTCCCACTTTCATCTCCCTCCTACTGAATAGTGAAGTATTGTGATTGTCTCCACATACGATAGGTGCAGTGTAGCTCAATGGATATGATTTCGGATTCGTGAGGCTAACGTCGTGGGTTCAAATCTGGCTATCAGGTGTATTTTTTTTGCTCGTAAAACTCCCGAAATGTACTTCTAAAACGTCATTCTGACATGCATGTACAACTGATTTGAATATTCACTAAGGGATTGACTACTTGATGTTATGTAGTTTTGAGATGCGAGCTTGTGAGCATCCAGATCACCAAACTATACACATAATTCTGATCTACATGCCCAACTAATCTGCATTTTTACTAAGTAATTGACTACTTGATGTTATGTCTTTTTGAGATGCGAGCTTACGAGCATCCAGACCACCAACCTATACACATCATTCTGATCTACATGCCCAACTAATCTGCATTTTTACTAAGGGATTGACTACTTGATGTTATGTCTTCTTGAGATGCGAGCTTGCGAGCATCCAGACCACCAAACAATACACATCATTCTGATCTACATGCCCAACTAATCTGCATTTTTACTAAGGGATTGACTACTTGATGTTATGTCTTCTTGAGATGCGAGCTTGCGAGCATCCAGACCACCAAACAATACACATCATTCTGAACTACATGCCCAACTTTTATTTTCTAAAAATGTTAGCAGAGTTTTAGTCAAAACGAAATTGCCAACAATCATCTAGGACATAAAAAAATGGTTGCACAAAATTATGCTGAAAATGTACTTAAATTTAATTAATATTTGCTGAAAAATCTATAGAAACTGCAATAAATATTTTTTGAATCGCCGAATTTTATTCAGTTTGTTGCTGGTTTTAACAATCTCTTTGTACTCAAATTCCGGTACAATTTAACTTATCACAATACAATAGGTAATTTGAGAAAATTCGTTCATACAATCATGCTGCCTGACTGGAACTTTTTCAATTTTGGCGCTCAGAAGGTCGTTTTATTTCAAAATCAAATCGATGTGTTGGGAGGCTGGATCGATAGTATCGAGAGTATTCGATGGCAGAAAAGAAGAGTGGGGGATCCCTCGATGTGTGCTGCACGGAGAAGCAAGTATCATGTATCTACTTTTCTCAATATGATTATTTAATTAGCCTTGAATTAGCAAATAATGTGATTAGCACATACTACGTATGTTTTGTTTGTTTTATTATTCTTTTTGATTCTCAAATTTTTGAATTTTAAAATTGATTAGCGTGATTATCAGTAGGTAGTAACTACCTATCAGACGCTGGGCATATATATATATTCGAATAAAATATTGGAAAAACCCTATTGAGGGAAGCCGAAATCAACATAACTGATGAATGTAACACTTACATAGGTAGCAAGAACATGGTAGCAATGTCTGATGTATCTTTGGGGAGTCGCTGAATATCTTCGTTATTTAAGTAGGATTAGAATTCTTTCAGACGAGTGTAATATATTTGGTGTCAGTTATTCCAATACTTTGCCCATCATGTCCTAAAGTTTTGGCTTTACTCGAAAATAATATCCTTTAGTTTTGTTGAATTCTCGTGATTTACTACCTAAGTGCCCAACAATTTATGCAATTACTAGGACGTATCTAAACTACAGTTTATCCGAGCTTTTTTTATGAGTTATCCGAGGTACCTACATAACAATGATCAAATCGACTGTTTACACTTTCCTAGGTAGCGTTTGGTGATCCAGGAATGGTCTACAGGTTTTCAAATTTGTCTGTACCAGCTCTCCCATGGCCAGCTGCTTTAAGAGAGCTCAGAGACAACATCAGTTCTGTTTTGGGATACGATTATAATTTTGTATTAGTAAACAGGTTTGTACAAGTTAGGTTTCAACATTTATTATTATTATTTTTTAAATTTAATTAATGTGGTCTATTGCTGCATGGAGAGGTGTTGCTCCTTATTACTTGGGCTCTCATGTGCGACTGATGCTCGTACATTCACGTGAAGCTTATTTCAATTGAAGCAGCGATCTTGCCGGATTTTAATTTAATTTAATTTTTTTTGACTATTTTAGATGTGCTGGATGTAACAGTTTTTTTCCCTCTCACTCATTATTCAAGTTTTCATTCGAATTTGAAAGATTTTCAGTTTAACTATCTGTTAGTGGGCTCATCATGCTCGTGTTTTGTAATTCATGCAATACTCGGTACATACTTTCGAATTATATTGTAGGTATCGCAATGGTCAAGATCACATGGGGGAGCATAGGGATGATGAGGCTGAGTTGGATGAAAACGCTGGTATTGTTTCAATATCTCTGGGGCAAGTGAGAGATTTTGTCCTTCGTCATCGTGATGTCAAATTCAAAAAACGACGAATTGACTCTGTCAAAATTCCGCTCGGCCATGGCAGCCTACTCCACATGCTTCCCCCTACAAACAATTTCTGGTACCATGCTCTTCCACCAAGAAAGAATGCTGTTGGTGTGCGAATCAATCTAACGTTCCGTAAAGTCATTCCTGAGAGGATGTCTCGCAAGTAAAATCATCTCTCAGGTATTCTCCAGATGACTGATAAACGGTTCCTGATTGAAAGAAAGTTGTGTGTACTTCAATGGAAACCTAGTTTGGATCCTTATTCAGACTAATGAAATATTATCCATGATTTGTCAACATTGTTGTGCTGAGGTAAATAGTGTTTAACCTACTATGAATCTCTTTAATACTCCTCGTGAAATCTCTTCCTGTGGCATCAATTGTACTATATCGCTTGTTTTGTATTATTATTAAATTGAAGTTGTTAAACTTACACCACCTTTATGGTCAATAGAATACCTACCTAGAATTCCATATTTGCATGTTCTCTTCCCCTTCATTTTCCGAGAATAAGTTGTGTTGTGAATTTGTGTTTTGTGTTCACACTGACTAGCTGGGCTTCTAAATGCCCTAACTGAAACCTTATACTGGTCTGTTTCGTGAGGTAGGTAAGTGAAGGAACTTGACAGGGATCAGCCTGGCAAAGCGAAATCACTGTAGACTGAGACGGGTTAGTCCTTACTTGAAGTTCGGTGGAAATACCACCTTGCATTATCAGTTTAGAAAAACAAGGTACGGTGTCACAATATCAGAGTGCGCCTTGCATGAGAGGTAACACAATCTTTGGCGTAACAATGTAGGTACCTACCTTACACTTTATGAGAGATGAGACCTTGGAGTTCGGCGGCGTCATATCACCATGCGTTCCAAGTAGGAATGAAGAAGATAGCAGAAAGCTTGATTGTTGAAAAAAGAAGCAAGGTATTTGACTGACTAATGGGTAGTAGTATAGGTGTTTAGGCATAGAATACTTATGGTTAGGATTTAGGGTGAGGCAACCTTGTACAGTTAGTCATAGTAGTATAGTGATTTAGGTTAGAGTAGTGGGTAGTGTTGTAACTGGGTAAATACTTTTTGTGCTAGTAATGCACCTATATTCTCTATAAATTATTCTAATATCAAGGAGTAAGGAGAAAAAATTATAGGTACACAGATTTAAAGGCACTAGTCTTATTGTTTATTCAAGGAAAGTAATTCTTTGCTCCAGAGAGTTTTACGGGAGTTTTAAGTAACCTTGAGTGTAATTTTACAGCTTAAATAGAAGACGCCTTAATGAAGGGGAGCTGACTGGTGCCTTTCCAGTAAATGGTACCACAGGCGAGTGGAGCCCCAGGCTACAGGTGCGTAGACTTTGTCAATGCACCAACTGCCTGCCCCCCAGTTGAGGTTGGATTCGCGGGGGCAATGGTTTCATCATCCCTAACATGCAGTCCATTCTGTATAAATGGGGTAGAGGTCCGTGGGAATTAACTCGCAGGGGGGAGGTCTCTTTCCGCAGACCTTGGCATTTGGAGTTTTGTGGGTATCCAAAAATTCGGGGTACCAACTTTCATAGTTAGTAATGCGAGCTAGAACACATGCCTCGACCTGTGTAGGTTAAGACGGGTACTTGGTGTTTGTCAAGGACATTGACTGGGTGAACAGTGTCCTCTCAGAAGGATCTTCAAAGATTTTGTCTTGGGGAAGACCACAAGGCATATTGCCTCAGGACTCCCTAACACGACTTCGATTCATTGGAAGGAAATATTGGATTCTTCTGATGGATAGATACCAGCCCAGGCTCTCTTCGGCCTTACATACTCTGTGCTCATCGGTTTGAGTATTGAGGTCGAGCCCAGACTGTGCTGGATGTTGATTATGGGAACCACACCATATTTGGAAGCTTACAAGTCGATACCAAGCACTATGAAGGGTAGGGATTTGTGCCGATTGGCTCTTGTTTCAGAATAGAATATATTGCCCCTAATGCCTTATAATCCTAGGATGTTTAAAGTGAATACTCTTACCAAAAAATCCATAGGATAAATCATGTTTTTTCTCAAGCAAATATAAAATAGGGAACAGAAAATGTACAAAACACAAAATCTTTCCATTAGGGATACAGGGTTTTACAATATTTTTTATGTAACGGACGGAATAATATTTCCATGAAATGTTGAGTTGAATCTTCGATAACAAGCATGCTTTTTAAGCGGTTTTCCACTTCTAATGATCAAATGATAAAATACTTTTGGTAATTTTTGGTGTCTCGGAATTCTTTCAAGCAGAATTCCATACTTTATCTGTGAGGGTCTTGCTAATGCAGATGATTCTAACTGATGTGAATTTAAAAAATGGAGCCAAAAGTTGAAAATAAAAGGAGGAAGTTAAAAGAACAGAATTCAAACATCCTGAACCAATTTATGGAGATCGGAATCACATAGGTATTTATTTAGATATCGTCGTTTAAGTTGCAACATAGCATATCTCAAAAAATGGGATATTGAGATATCGTTGAGGAAACTCCTGAGATGTGTGGTGTTCCCGCCAGTTTTTAGATGTGCGATGTTGTCAAAGACCTCGATTGCCACGCAGCCACGTGTCAGCTGGATGAACTGTTGCTATCAACATTTCGGTCGCGGAAATACGAATTTAACGGTATGCATAACTCAATATCCCATTTTTTGAGATATGCTATGTTGCAACTTAAACGACAATATGAGTTTTTCTACAAATTTGATTTGAAAAAAATTTTTTTCATAGCTTCTGCTGAACCATTTTGTTTTGATCTATATCACTATGAAAACTTGGCAATCTTGAAATGATGTTCCATAATTTGATTTAACTTTTTGCTAATACTTCCTTGATTAACTAGGTTCTAAAGCACATATAAGCGTGTACCCACATAAGGCAATAACTGCATCTCGCTAAGGTATTTTAAGTGGGTAGCAATTCAGCAATCAGATTATATTGTTCTTATCACTGAAAGATCTACTGACGAACCCAGTTCTCTTTGAGGACAATGTCAGAGTGACGATGGATAGAAATGACGATTGATTGGATCTCAATGATTTTGATTTATTATTAATAACCCCTAACTTCTACATCCCTACGCGAGGTAGATTCAGAAGCAATATTATTGTACTATTCGAATTTTCACTATGGTTGCGATGAACTGAAATACATGGACATGAAATTAATTAGATACGTTATAAAATATCTCTGGCACGTTATTTATTTCAAGGCATCAACGGCAATAACGCCAAAAAGAAGTTGGTAAATATGTACATAATTGATTGCCTCTACAGTTTCTGATAACACTAAGTTATTTTACAGGTACCTACCCCTATCGTAATTTCATTTTAAGGGTAGTACTCCAATTAATACGAGTAAAACAATGTAATAAGCTATAAATTGAAAGCTCTAGCATATCCATGTAGCTACCTATCTTGCTTATACGTAAATTGTCTAGTTTATAATGTTCCCTTTGAAGGCATCGTAATAGCAAAATGGTTGGTAACTGAAGACAAGCATTTAATTATACCTACTTTTCTATTGTGCTTATAAAGTTCATTTATTCAATGGTTTCTATTTAAATATAATTCTGAGATCTACTTGCATAGTTTTGTAAGCGCCGAAAACATCGTTTCGTTAGCTAATGCGTTTTTCTATTCGTTAGGTTACATCTAAACTACGGGCAATAATACAGTACCTACCTATTCTTGAACGGTCGTAATTTTAGAATATGATTTGAGGTAACGCCTTCACTCTTTTCAAGAATGGAGAAGGGAGTGAAATGTGTGGCTTATTTTAAAAGGCAATTCATACGCCGGATAAGGTACTGATGAAGAGTCTACTAGGAACGATTTTGTAGGGTCTTAATTTGTTCGGATTAACAGCGGATTTGTTAATTATTAACGTATTATTTTTCAAGGCAGGCACTTAAGAATCTCGACAGGTACATCAGAGCTCTCTAGAAAGGAGCTGTGGGCATTGCTTATCACGGCATCGAAAACATAAGACTTATACGCGTAGTTTGTTCTTACTAGGTTCGAAAATTATTTGTCCTCCGTATAAATACTAAGATGGTTGATAAATCAGGGAAAAATTGTATTTTAGCCTCGTGAGATCATAATCCGAAAATGGCACGAATGGAATCCTGAGATGTTTGATAATTTGCAATGTTTTTTTTCTTTCATGAAAGTTGTAAGTAAGTACCTCAATTTTCAAAAGTTCTTTCCAAATAAACTATAAGACGTAATAACTAAACCTACCCGTAAACAATCGATTGTTTGCTCCAAATACTTGTGATTTTAAATCCGATTTAGACACTTCTTTAGAAAGGCCAGGCTTTCTAACTTTGGTGTGAATGGGTCATGGTATTATTTTGATTGTGTGTACGAGTGTACCTCCATGACACGGTGTTCATTCAACTCTCATTTATTTAGTTCAAGTGTAAGAATGTGGATTGCAAATTTCAAATTTAATTGCATTTTCAAATTCATGACTTTTTGGCACATTTGTTTGAATTATGTGGGCAGTTTGTCACTCAGTTTATGCCGGATGGTTTAGTGACGTTGTGAATATCAGGAACTATCCTTATATGCGTAGGTACTAAATGCGCGCAAAGCATTCTTGGACTACTTGACTAGATTTAGGATTTGAATGAGGTGGCTTATGATTTCATCATTCCTGTAAGCAATGATGCCTCCATCGTTGCAACATTCTTTAACACCTTGACCAGCTCTATAACGTACAGGCTCCAAAGTGGAGAAATTAACAACACCACCTCCTTGAGCCTCCAAAATTGCGTTACATGCACATGTGTCCCACAGAAATGTTGTAGGTTTGCTAAGTACATAAGCACAAACTTCTCCTGTGATGATCTTTAAGAGTTTATACCCAGCTCCTGCTAATTCTATCGGTTGGTATCCATTACTACTAAGCAATTCCTTTATATCTGATTCTTCTGAGCTGCTCACTGCAACTAGCTGAAATCAAATCAATGATATTGTATTCTAAATGTTCTGACGTTAGAGAATAACTAACAATAATCAGAAATGGTCAGTAAAGTGCGTTCTACCTTTTCTGTTGGAGCTTGCAGGGGTGGGTAAAATGCGCTGTAATCTTGAAGGTTGATTCCATAGAAATATTTGCTCTTCCACCTGTGAATCACATTAAAGTTGTTTGATATAAAATAGTAAACTAATCTTAATTTACTCACTCATCTTGATACAAATTATTTGCAATTTTGGGGTAAAAGTGTTAAAAGACGAATGATTTCGTAAATGATTTCAAACAAATGATTTTGATTTTATTTTAGTTTCCCGATTAGGAACTTTAATGCGTTTGAATTTCACACTTTTGAACTAAGGTTCGGATCCAGCGCCCTAGAAAACCCCTAAGTTAAAATTTTCAGTTCAAAAGGCGTTTGGTTTGGCCAATAAACGGGTAGAGAGATCTTGGGTGACAGTGTAAGGAAGCTGAGTGTTCCCCCAAGGCGGGCAGAAGCAGGGACTTCATCGTGCAAATGAATTTTAAGAGCCATATTACTGATCAGCTGACCCATCATAGAGCACCTTTTCGGAAAGCTCTCGCTCAGATCTTTATATTGAGTAATTAAAAAAGAACAATGAAAATTCCGTGTACAATGAAAACGTAGGTACGTACATGCAAGCATGTTATCTGCAATTGAACGGTTTTAACCCTGGCGTAGTGAAAACATCTTGATTAATGGTATTGTTTGGAATGTTGTATCATGTGAATTAAGGAAGAATACCTTTACGCCAATCTCAGAAAAGTTCCAGTCATGCAGCATGACCGTATGGGCACATTTTCGATGTTATTATTTAATTTAATTTTTTTTTCTTGCATTATATTTACTTATATAGGTACATTTTTTGTAAATTTAAGCACTTTGGGTGCACATAAATTGTTACACACACAGTTACGACAAATAAGTACTTAGGGCCACTTTCACCAACAACATAAACGAGTTTAAGTTAGAAAAGATTAACAAATAATCGAGATTCTAGCTAATCGTCTTTCACCAAACCACTTTACGAGTTTAAACTCCTAACGAGGTGGCTTGAGGTTAATCTCCCAATCTCGGCCAGTTAACTCTTGCCAATCTCAGATTAGTGATAAAAATGATATCGAGCAAAATGGGCGCACCAACAGCTGATTCCTCATACCTCTACAGTTTGGTTCACAGTTTATTATTATAGTTTATATATAGTTTATTGTTATTCAAGTTTTTGATGATGAATTCACGCGATTTATCGCTCGGATTAATTTGATTCCTTGGATGAGAACGATGTCCTGCAAAGACGCCCAAGGACGATCCGACGGCGGGTTGGACGACGTTGAATTTCGGCGGAGATTCCGGCTCCCAAAACCGACAGTTTTGAAAGTCCTCGAGCTTATCGACACTCACCTGGAGTTCCCTTCGAACAGGTATAAGTTGGAAAAAGGCTTTTATACCATCAAATCGATGAATTATAATACGAAATTGATGTAGGATGGTAGGAAAATAAAGTATAATCGATGATGATTGCACGTTATAATACGATGTTGAATTGCTATCCCTTGTACAGTATGTACCTACCTACCTATACCACATAAAATAACTTATGTACATTTAAATAAGGTGATCAACCGTCCTGCTTCCGTCAAATGATGTGTCACACTTTCTTTGTTGGAAGTCAACGAAAAGTTGCGAGTAGATAGTAACTAGGTAACTAGATAAAAACGGCGCGGGTAAAAACGGGTCGTGGTTGTGATTCACTGCTTTATTGTCTTGATATGCCGGACACATGGCGGGTTTTCTAACTGTCGTTTCAAATTGTCCAATTTTTCATTGGACAGTTTCCGGAATCTCCGTTAGGGAAACTCGATTATTCCAATCTTGGTTTAAACGAATTTTGGTTTGGTGAAAGACGCCAAGGTTTGATCCCCGAGATTATATTTAATCGAGTTTGGCCAATCTCGGATTTATAAGTTGTTGGTGAAAGTGGCCCTTAGGTAGGTATTCTAAATTATATTCTGATACATTTTTTATTGAATGATTTCAGCCGCACCTCAAAAAAGGGTCATTGGCGTCAAATATGCTGCTACAAAAACCATTTTTAGGATTTTCCACATTTTTGCAGTAGCAAATGTTTGCTGTATTTTTATTGATTTTTGTGTTCATTTTAATGAAATTTCATAATTGTTCCAAACATTTCAAAATAAACATTCTCTAACTTTTTCTTCATGAAAATCCGTTTTGAGGTTATTTTGAAACGATTCCTGGACTTAAAAGTAAGTATGTGTGCACTCTCTCTCTCGGAGCTCCTTAGGTATCCAATCCTAGGGTTCAATATTCTTTTGTTTTCTTCTTCATTGAATAAATTTATATTCTGTTCAATCATAAGTGCGTTGTGCGATCATTTGATGTGAAATGAGGTTATCCTCAACGAAGGTAATTCAGCTGAGTCGGGAAACGAATCGGAAACCTCGTTGCCCTTGACGACCCGAAAGGCGATACGAGTCACCTGACTCCAGTCGGGTTCCGAATTGGCGAGTCGTCGCCCGACTCGGACGCGCATGCGTACTTCCAATTATCCACTCGTGGTGACGACTCGGGCTCCCATTCGGGATACGAATAGACGATCGAATACGACATAAGAACTCCCTATTATTTATTCTAATTTGAACGTTTGATTCAAACAGTACGACCGAGCAACACCAACTGCTCTGAAACCCAACCCATCTGCTGAGTTTGCTGCTGCCCTTCATGAGCCAGTTGATGGTAAAGAACTCCGACAGTGCTCTGAATCCCCCTTTTCTTCCCAGTGGATAGAATGGGGTTCAGAGGGCATTGGGCCTGCACCTATCGCCATTGTCACGCCATCTGGGTGGCTACTCTAGCCACCTCGGTGTGATGTTCAAGGCGTGGTCGTAGGACAGTGGACACCCATTGCCGTGCCTGTAGGGTTAAAAAATGAGAACTGTATCATGTAGTGCAGCAGTGTCCCAAACTCACGGTGTCCGCATTCTACGACACGGTGCGATTGCCAAGCAGGTAGCAGGCGCTTTGTCATCCAGCGGTTGGAATGTCGAACGGGAGAGAGAATTCATATGTTTTTGGAGTATTATTCGAAAAAATTTATTAACTAAGAACTAAAATATTCCAAAATGTTTGCTCAAAATTATGCCGACAAATGTAACGTTTCACTAACATGTTCCTACATAAAAATCGATAAAAACGGAAACAAATGCTAAATATTCCAAATTATTCTTTGATTTGCAGAACATTACTTAGAAAATGTTTTTTATTTATTTATTTATCTTTACATTTAATTGATTGATAGTTAACTTTGCTTGAGCTGAAATTTCGAATCAATTCAACATGAATATAATACGATGTTTTTCGAAAATTCGCTGGATCAATCACGCTGGATGGCTGTTCTCTCATGTCATTTCAGTATAATTTTGCGTAGGTATATATTTATTCAACTAAAAATATTACGGGTATAGTATAGATTTAACGTTAGCATATTGATCGAATACCCTAGTAGGCACTTGATATATTGTGCAGGCATTTACATTTTCTTAACCGAGCAAAATTAAATCAAATGTGAGTAAAATCTTTAATTTGGTATCTAGTAATTAACTCACTCGTTCAACACCATAAGAATGGGGTACCTACCTACTAACAATTCCTATGGAAGTGTAGGTTGCATTTCCGTTCCTGAATTAGAATTTAGTACTTTTTATGAATCCCCAATAAGTCGTAAAAAGGTTGAATGGATTACGCGTGAAGTCACAGTGTAGGGTCCCCCCCCCCCCCACAGGTGGACAGATGACGAAGATTTAGGTCATATGCGTAACAGGTTACAGAGGTACCAACCTAGAAAGGAGTTCCTTTCTATTATTTAGGCCTAACTCCAACCTTATCCAGTCTAAGGCTGAAGTTTGTGAGTCAATCAGAATCCTGATATCGGTGAAAGGTTCTCATTGAGTTATTTTTCTATAAATATTTTTCAAAGTTCACTGCCTTATCTTTTATGAAAAATCGTGTATTTCAGTGACATTACCCGTCAACTCTTTCTGCAAACGGTTGATTTACCACCCCTACCAGAGGAGTGCCTGTGATTCTGTTGAATACGCCAATAAGGACTGTTACGCAAGGCAAGCCCGTTCGTACAATCCCGTCATCCTCCCCCGTGCTTCCTTGAATGTACTCACTTGTTGAGTCTGAAACAAAATTGCAATTATTAATAGTTAAAATAATAATTAATTTCAATTCTAGGAAGCTATATTGTGTAGGTAGGTAATGTTAAAGACTATAAGTCAGATATTTCCTCGCATTTACCTACTTGTATATCAATACCTATTCTCTTAGCACTAATCGTATTTCGAGTGGTCATATTCATAACAGAACCTCAGGAAACGGGGAAATCTTTATCATTTATATATCTCATTGGAGGGATATCTTATTTGTTTTAATATTATTTCAATTTTAATTAATAAAATCAAATGTTCGAAAAATGCATCGGCGTGTGCATTAGGCAGATGACTATGTATGATTTTATTCGACAATTTGTAATCTTTTGTGGCAAAATAAATTGAGAATATCCAGCTAATAGTAATTAAAAAAGTAATTGTTGAAATTTACCTACCTATTGGGTCGATCCAAAGGCCTAACTCTTCTGGCAGCTCAGACACTTTGAGGCTATCAATCACCTCCTCCTCGTCGTCATCATTGTTACTGTGTATGACTTTGGCTAATGCTATGGCTGCTTTTTCATCGTCAAGAACTTGATTAAGAAGAGCTGTTGTTAGGCACTCTGTCTCTTTGATCTCGACAACTATGCTACCCTCGCTGTTGGAAAACTCGTTGGTCTCTTCCCCATAAATGTGTCCCTCCAATTCTGGAAACTTTAAAAAAAGAAATTTATCAACTAGGTACCTACTACTATACTACCAGGTATTACTCAAATTTGTGGTAGGAACAAATGAATGTAAACTTTGATGAGTTTCACGCAAGCCAATAATTAATCAGCACAAAAAAGATAATGAATCAAAATTATGGACCTTTCAAGTGAAATATTTTGATTTTAAAGAATCCGCCTATTTAACTGATGCTTCTAGGATAGATAACTCTTTTTACAAATTTGCATGTTTCATGATACCTTCGAAGACAAATTATATTTGATGACTTCTTGGACAAGGACATCCGCCAGTGTCTTGAAATCGCGTAGGAATCTTGGATTCTTCTCAGATTCCTTCTTTTCCTGAACCAAGAGTGATAGGAGGTGCGCGTCTTCTCTGCAGGCCTTGGCAATCCTTCCCGCCTTCGCCGCTACTCGTAGCAAGTTTCTGAGAAAATCGTCTCCAGAGCTCATTGCTGGCTTTCAGGTCCTTTCATGTTAGTTTTGTTTGACCTGCCCAACATATTTACACGTTGAATTACAATTTAAACCTCCAACGGCACAGAGAAGAATGCAGACCTGGAACTCATATCACGATGATCTGACTCATCCTGAAGCCTGATTATGTAGGTAGACCATTGCCTGAAAATATGTCGCAAACCAGATTCTGATATCCATTCTGCAACGATAATTTAGCTTGATTTTTGATGTCCCAAACCCAAAAGGCCAAAGAAAAATGATTTGGTCTTCTTGATACCCCCCCCCCATGGTAACCTAAACTGATCTCAACTCACGGAGAATTATCTGCCTGCAACTGGAGATGAGCAATATTCTTGAACGATACAAAGGGATTGTAGTTGCAAAGTTTCAAGGTTGAGGTTCTATGCTAAAGGACAGGATAATGCCAACAATCCGCCGTTAATCTTTAGAAGGCGGCTATTGATCTTGACTCCGCAAAGGCTCGTGAAGCTCTCCCATGCCAAGCTCTCATTAATCTTCTGTTCCGTGAATTTGAAAAAATTGTTCCATGTATAATATGAAGCAGTAATAAATGCACTTTTAAAAATCGGATCAGTAATGGAGCACAGCCAGAGAAAACGAGAGATACGATTGAAGCTGGTTCGATCCTGTTCCTGCACGTTTTTGCTTGCGTGATGGTTTTACAGTACCTAATGATTCACATCTTGAGAAAGGTAGATACCTATCTAATAACGGATTTCCGAATATGAAGGAACGAAGAATGATTAGCGAAATCCCAGAACGATTACAATCTTTGTAATTTTTGGACACTTAGTTTTTGGGCTAACTTTTGGACACGAGTAAGTTTTGGATACCTACCTTAGGAGAGTAAGTAGGCACTTTGTAGTGGATTTAAATATGTTTTACTTGGTGTAGGTAGACCAAGTGGGACATTTATATTCTGATTATGCGGGTTAGTCCCTGGGTTATTCCTGTAAGGAATGTGAGCGAAACCGCCAAGGTCAGCTTGCTTGGCGGGATGAACTGAGGGATAGTTCGTGTCGCAGCCGCGTGGAGCACTGGGCTCGCATAGTGGGTGCTGGGTTCGATCAGTTTGGTACTGAGCCGTTTTGTAATATTCCGGCCTAAGATTTATATCTGTAGGAGGAATATGTTGAGCTTGGTTGAGGTACTGAAAAGTATCCTTTGTTTGTTGTACATTTGGAGTGTATTTGACACTCGGATCGGCCGGGTAGCCTTGTGTCGAATATCGTGGATATTCGGAAATCTTTGTCGAATCATAATGATTGACTTCAGAGCGGGTCTGAAAGGTATCCTCGAACTTTTGTATAGGTGAGGCTTGATCTAACGTTTCCTTCGTGAATACGTTAGGTGAGAAGGCGATCTCGTCGCGAGGATCGAGCCTTGAGCCGTCGCTAGGAACAGCGGACTGGCCGGGCAGCGGGTAGGTAGCGCTGCGTGGGCTAAGAGGCCCGGCCGCGCCGTGTTCTACCTCCCCTTGCATGAGGAAATAGGACGGCCGACGTTCCATCGAAATATCCGAGTTTATTAGCTCGTTTTCGATACCTCTATGTATAGAAATAGAGGGTTTTGAAGGTGGACTCGCTTGACAGAGCTTCTTTCCTTTGCTCGGATGTCAGGGTCCTACCTTGTAGTCTTGAAAAAGACTTCCTTGGACGGTAAATTAGAGCGTATGAGCTGAGTAATTTACCGGCGTGCCCACAGCGGTCGGTGACGAGCCTAATGCTACGAAACCCGGGCGACACGACTAGGAACGTCCCAGCGGGCGTACGATCTAATGAGAATATCAATAGATGTACCGGGTGGCGTCCTGACAGAAGAACTACGTTGGGCAATGAGCAGGATGAATAATCACTGGACTCGTAGATGCCAATGCGAGATCTGTGTGGAGAGAAGGTAGGCCTTGTAGAAAGCAGTAGGAAGCCGTTCTTGAGATGAACTCGGGAGCAGAAGGTTCGTCAGCGTAGAGCGTGTAGAAATCTTCGTACTTCGAGGTGTAGTCGTCGAGAGCGGAGAGTGGAATGAATTTCGGAGGGCTCCGAGCGGGGTATTTATAGGGAGGTGGCCGCCTCCTGCCGCCTCCTGATTGGTCCGCTTAATTTCATTAATTCGACTGTGTAATCTCATTGGCTCGCACATTGTTTTCTCAGTATCTGCGAGTATGATAGCTGAGCTGGTCCTCCGGGGTGGTTTCCCCACGTCCGTCGTTGCGACGGGGTCCCCGGGGGTGGCTTACGAGCGTCCGTCGCGGAGCCGACGACCTTGAGTTTAGACGGGGACCTCGGGTGGTTTCCCTGCGTCTGTTGTTCAGACGGGGTCCCCGAGGTGGCTGCTGGACCAGAGGTGGTTGCTTGCCGCCTCCTGGTTGGTTCGCCTATTGTCTCTCGTGTAATCAGTGTTTCTGATTGGCGAGTAGGCTTGTTTGAATTGTCCTTGTTAGTTTTAGAGGACGTTTGATTTTCTGTTTGAGTTTTCTCATTCAAGGCGACTTGGTTCGAGATACTTGTCGCGTCTCTCTCGCCCAGTAAGTGTCTAGGGAGGTCGCCTTGTATGTTATTAGTTAATATTTCACTTTTGAGAGAGAATTTCGTATTTTCTCTCTGGTGAAATATTTTGTTTGACGGAGTTATAACTCGACGTCTTATAAATATTTTTGTGTTGTGTCTACCTCTTTTTGGTAGCCCTGAAAAGGGCTGTTGACAAGAGGGGGTGGTTTTCACCACAGGCGCCCCCCCAAGACGTCGTGTTATTAACGACGACGCCGGCTGGGGTGTTTCGAGCGCAGTCACCCACCTCTCGTCGAATTTGGTAGAGGGGACGTGCCTTCTGGCAGATTTTCGGGGAGTCTCCTCCTTATTTTCTGCCTGATTTTTGTTTAGTGACACAGCTTCGTCTGTTTTTAGAGTGTAAGCTGGTTTTATTTGCTGTTTGGGAACTTTTTTCGTATGTTCGCCAATTTGCACTGTAACCGAAAACTTATCTCTTTTAACCACTTTGAATGGTCCCGTGTAAGGACATTGCAGGGAGGAGAGCTGTGTGGGCACTCTGATATAGACATGTGTACATGTATCCAAGTTTTTGGGCATGTTGACGGCATACTTCGTATTATTATGTTTAATATGCGTAGGCCGGAAGAAGAGAGGCTCAGAAAGGTTTGTAGAAGTTACGAAAATGTCTCCTGGGAGTGGTACGTCAATTCCGTAAACTTTTTGGAACGGTGTAGTTTCCGTTGCTGGGTCTACTGCCGTACGCATGGCGAGTAGTACTTTTGGAAGGGCGTCGAGCCAATTTTCGTTTTGTGCTTTGAGAGCCTCTTTCAAAGATCTATTTCTGCGTTCTACCATTCTGTTTGTTGACGGTTTGTATGGTAACGTGTGAGTATGTTTTACTCCGAGACGTTCCGTAATGGAATTAAATAGATCTGATTCGAATTGTGTGCCTTGATCACTTGTGATGTATTTAGGTACGCCTTTTGAAGCTACCCAAATATTGATAAAGGCGTTTGTGATCGTGGCTGTTTCGATGTTGTTAAGAGGGACTGCCTCTAGCCAACCCGTTGCTCTATCGACCATCATTAGAATGTAACGTTTCCCTCCTTTAGCTAAAGGTAAGGGTCCGGTAATGTCAACGTGTACATGTGAAAATTTGTTAGCCGTTTCAAATTCGGAGTAAGGGAGCTTCACGGAGCGAGTGATTTTTGCTCGTTGGCAAGTCTCGCACGCTCGGACCCAGTTGGAGACATCTGCACGAAGTCCGTGCCAAAAATATCTTTGTTTAACTTTATACACTGTAGAGTGTATACCTGGGTGTCCCAAATTGTGAATTTGGCTGATTATTTCTTGCCTTATTTCGTTTGGAATATAAGGTCTTGGGTGTCCTAGGTCTAGGTTACACCAAATTTCTCCTTGAGGGAATTCAACTCGTGTGAGTTTCAATTTGTCCTCTGCGTTAGGAGGAGAACGAATTTGTGCATTTGAAATGTGCAGTAGAAGATTGCACTCTATTGCAGCCGTAATTTGCGAAATTTCGGCTATGGGTGGACCCTCGTCAGTTTGGGTTGAAATCGATTTTGTTTGAATTTCAACTGGATCGAAGGGTCTGGAGAGTGCGTCGGCGACGACGTTGTTCTCTCCGGGTATATGTCGAATGTCACTTGTCATTTGAGAGATGTATGTTAGCCATCTCAATCTCATTTTAGAAAAATGTGCATTTTTCTTAAGCATCGTGCCTAGCAGAGGCTTGTGATCTGAACAAATATGAAAAGATCGGCCGTCCAAGTCATTGTGCCAGTGAATGCAAGCTTGGTAAACGGCGAACATCTCTTTGTCGAATGATGCTTTATTCTTCCATTGTTCCGGAATTTCTTTACTGAAAAATCCCAATGGTTGGTAAGATTTCGAGCCGTGTTTGTCTGTAATTTCCTGCTCCAGTGCTGCTCCGATGTGTGTGTCGGATGCGTCGCAGACTATTCTCCACTCTGCTGTAGGGTGTGGATGAGCGATATTATGCAATGTAGTTTTAATCATTGCTTGTTTTAAGCTGTTGAAGGCTTTTTCTCTCTCTGATGTCCATTCGATAGGTGTTTTGTCATTTTTTTTGTTTGACTGAATGGAGTCATACAGAGGTTGTGCCGTGTGAGCGAATTTACTTGAGCAAGCTCGGTAGAAACCACACATACCTAGGAATCTGCGTAGACTTCGTACGTCTATTGGCCTAGGAAATTGTTCTATGGCTTCTATTTTATCTCGTTTAGGAATTATCCCTTCTTTCGAGATAGTGAAACCTAGGAAATCGACGGTAGGTTTTGAAAAAATGCATTTATCAAAACCTACTCGAAGTCCGTGTTCCCCTAGCTTGTCGAAAATTTGTTTGAGGTGGTTCATGTGTTCTTTATAATTTTTAGAAGCCACCAGTATGTCATCTAGGTATACAAATGCGAAATCAAATTTACGCATGATGCTGTCCATGTATCTTTGCCATGTTTGAGCCGCTCCGGCCAAACCCATGCTCATTTTCTTAAACCCATAAAGACCGAAAGGTGTAATAATTGCAGTTTTATGAGCGTCATCTGGGTGCATCGGAATATGGTAATATGCCGATTTTAAATCTATTGTCGAATAGATTTGTGTATCATGTAAATTCGCTTGGAAAGAGCGAATGTGAGGAGGAGGGTAGGCGTCTTTCTTCGTTTTCGCGTTCAGGAAACGGTAGTCGCCGGTGATCCTCCATGACCCGTCTTTTTTTGGCACACAGTGTAACGGGGATGCCCATTCGGAATCTGATGGTGCAATTATGCCTTCGGAGAGCATTTTGTCAAAAGTACTTTTGACTTGAGCCCGTTTTTCGCCCGCCATGGGTCTTGCACGGAAGTGTACTGGTGTTCCTTCCGTGGTTATACGGTGGTAAACCCCGTTGTTTTTCCACTTTCCTTGAAGTTTGCTCATTTTATCATTGTATTTTTCAATGATAGAGCGAATGTTTTCGTCCTCCGTGATTTGCACGTCCTCTGGTTGAGGGCTGTTGTCACGATGAGGGATAGTAGCTGCTATTTGTTCGTCAGTGAATTTTTTGTTCATGACTGCAGCTATTTTTTGATCGGCATAGCTTTTTATTTTATCTTTATAGATGTATTTGTGTTTGACCCGTATTCCGATATCCCAAGACTCGAGGAATGGTATACCGAGGATCGCTAGATCAACTTTCGTGATCATAAAATCGGTGGTCATGTCTCCGAGGCCGATGTTAATTGTCGTGTCAGCACGCCCGAGTGTGTCTATAGGGGCTCCGTTAGCTGCTGTGAGCTTAACGTTGGACTTACGAATTTTTAAGCCCAATTTTTTGGTGACATTGTGGGGCAGAATGTTCACTTCTGCTCCCGTGTCGATGAGAAATTCAGTGCCATTTAGTTTGCACTTGAAAAAAAGCCTTTTATACTCATTAGTCTGCCGGTGTATAGGCTCAGATACACTGGCAGTTATTCGTTTTCCGAACTCTCTACGTCGGAGGTTGGAACGGTACTTTCTTGTACCGATCTCTGAGTATTTTCGTTTGAAAACCAGGTTTTTGGCTGGCTTATAGGCGCTGCCTTTTTGCTAGGTTTGGAGGCAGTGTTTGTCTTCCAAGTGCAGTGTTCTGGGTCTGCACACTTGCGAGTTTCGTTACCGAAACGTGCGTGGTTTCGACAGACATAGGCTGTCGGTTTGTGAGGCTTACTCTCTACTTGCTGGGGTTTGAACTCAGCTTTTTGTGAGAGGGCCTTTTTGAAACCAGTCTTCGTGGGTTTCGGAGTAGATTCGACTCCTCGTATGTTGAGAGAGGGGTTCTCTGTTTTGTACGCGTGTAGCGTATCAGCTAGGTCGAGCCGGGCGGTCGTGGTAGGCTGTGCTGCGACCATACCTCGGGCTTCGATAGGTAGAGTTTCGATCCACTTTTGAGTGATCAGAGCCTCTGAGAAGTACCCAACAGCTTTAGAGTACATTTCGTGGTACTTGGTGCTGGGTTTTTTGGCGAGAGATGCGGGGTCCTCGAGTGCGAGGAGCCTGTCCTGTAAGGACAACCCGTATTCTCGTTGTAGGCGCTGTTTGGCCTCTTCATAAGGTGCGTGGGGTGCCGTGAGGTAAGCTGAGTCGATAGCTTCCCTCATTTCTTCCGGTACCCACTTGTATATGGCTGAGAAGCATTCGTTCTGCGTTCTCAGGTGTTTTCGCACGCAGTATTGATCGAACTCGGCGAGTGCACGATCGATATTCTTCTTTTGGAAGATTGGTCGTTGATAATCTCCCATTTCCTCCAAAAGTGCTCGAAAGCCACTTTGTGTAGAGGGTTGTTGAGTGAGATGCGGGGCGTATAGGCCCGGCGGGGGTCGCACGCCCGCAGTGGTTCCCTGAAATCCACTAGCTTCATAAGAGGGAACGAAATGCTCCGTGTTGAGCCTGTTCAAAGGCGGGGTCACCATTTGTAGTGGATTTAAATATGTTTTACTTGGTGTAGGTAGACCAAGTGGGACATTTATATTCTGATTATGCGGGTTAGTCCCTGGGTTATTCCTGTAAGGAATGTGAGCGAAACCGCCAAGGTCAGCTTGCTTGGCGGGATGAACTGAGGGATAGTTCGTGTCGCAGCCGCGTGGAGCACTGGGCTCGCATAGTGGGTGCTGGGTTCGATCAGTTTGGTACTGAGCCGTTTTGTAATATTCCGGCCTAAGATTTATATCTGTAGGAGGAATATGTTGAGCTTGGTTGAGGTACTGAAAAGTATCCTTTGTTTGTTGTACATTTGGAGTGTATTTGACACTCGGATCGGCCGGGTAGCCTTGTGTCGAATATCGTGGATATTCGGAAATCTTTGTCGAATCATAATGATTGACTTCAGAGCGGGTCTGAAAGGTATCCTCGAACTTTTGTATAGGTGAGGCTTGATCTAACGTTTCCTTCGTGAATACGTTAGGTGAGAAGGCGATCTCGTCGCGAGGATCGAGCCTTGAGCCGTCGCTAGGAACAGCGGACTGGCCGGGCAGCGGGTAGGTAGCGCTGCGTGGGCTAAGAGGCCCGGCCGCGCCGTGTTCTACCTCCCCTTGCATGAGGAAATAGGACGGCCGACGTTCCATCGAAATATCCGAGTTTATTAGCTCGTTTTCGATACCTCTATGTATAGAAATAGAGGGTTTTGAAGGTGGACTCGCTTGACAGAGCTTCTTTCCTTTGCTCGGATGTCAGGGTCCTACCTTGTAGTCTTGAAAAAGACTTCCTTGGACGGTAAATTAGAGCGTATGAGCTGAGTAATTTACCGGCGTGCCCACAGCGGTCGGTGACGAGCCTAATGCTACGAAACCCGGGCGACACGACTAGGAACGTCCCAGCGGGCGTACGATCTAATGAGAATATCAATAGATGTACCGGGTGGCGTCCTGACAGAAGAACTACGTTGGGCAATGAGCAGGATGAATAATCACTGGACTCGTAGATGCCAATGCGAGATCTGTGTGGAGAGAAGGTAGGCCTTGTAGAAAGCAGTAGGAAGCCGTTCTTGAGATGAACTCGGGAGCAGAAGGTTCGTCAGCGTAGAGCGTGTAGAAATCTTCGTACTTCGAGGTGTAGTCGTCGAGAGCGGAGAGTGGAATGAATTTCGGAGGGCTCCGAGCGGGGTATTTATAGGGAGGTGGCCGCCTCCTGCCGCCTCCTGATTGGTCCGCTTAATTTCATTAATTCGACTGTGTAATCTCATTGGCTCGCACATTGTTTTCTCAGTATCTGCGAGTATGATAGCTGAGCTGGTCCTCCGGGGTGGTTTCCCCACGTCCGTCGTTGCGACGGGGTCCCCGGGGGTGGCTTACGAGCGTCCGTCGCGGAGCCGACGACCTTGAGTTTAGACGGGGACCTCGGGTGGTTTCCCTGCGTCCGTTGTTCAGACGGGGTCCCCGAGGTGGCTGCTGGACCAGAGGTGGTTGCTTGCCGCCTCCTGGTTGGTTCGCCTATTGTCTCTCGTGTAATCAGTGTTTCTGATTGGCGAGTAGGCTTGTTTGAATTGTCCTTGTTAGTTTTAGAGGACGTTTGATTTTCTGTTTGAGTTTTCTCATTCAAGGCGACTTGGTTCGAGATACTTGTCGCGTCTCTCTCGCCCAGTAAGTGTCTAGGGAGGTCGCCTTGTATGTTATTAGTTAATATTTCACTTTTGAGAGAGAATTTCGTATTTTCTCTCTGGTGAAATATTTTGTTTGACGGAGTTATAACTCGACGTCTTATAAATATTTTTGTGTTGTGTCTACCTCTTTTTGGTAGCCCTGAAAAGGGCTGTTGACAAGAGGGGGTGGTTTTCACCACACACTTCAACGCCTCGAAATAATTACCTCTCTTGAACATCAATGGACTTGCGTACCAAGTTAGTCGTCGACCGTTTTTTAATGCGAAATGTGGATTTTAAGTGTCTTGAAAAGTTAAAGGGTGAATGGCGTTTTTTTTTTTAAATTAGAA
The DNA here is from genome assembly GCA_030762985.1 of Adelphocoris suturalis. Lineage (NCBI taxonomy): Eukaryota > Metazoa > Arthropoda > Insecta > Hemiptera > Miridae > Adelphocoris > Adelphocoris suturalis. Next base: position 43,071,488 of record CM061041.1, read on the forward strand.
ATAAATTTAAAAAATGCAATTACATGTTAGTACACTTTGATAATGTTATATATATATATATATATATATATATATATATATATATATATATATATATATATATATATATATATATATATATATATATATATATATATATATATATTCATCTACATCCAAATTACGTTTTCCAGGTTTGGGGACATTATTGGAATATACCAATTCATCAGAATTCGGGTTGGGGGGGTGGGGGGGGGGGGGGGGGAACTTTTAGCGATCTATTTATTCGAAATAGCAACTCCCAGGTAATATTAGCCAGCGTGGCATAGCAATTTTATCTAATCTTTAGAATTAGTACTTTCACCCTATGCGTGGTGGAAGAGAAAGCAGCCCTGGGACATAAGTAGGGAGGTACGTAACGACATTGTGGTAATTTATTCACCGGATTCGTGTGGTTGGAAGTAGGTACACATTCGGATTTTCTAAAATTAGAAATGAATTATAGTACACTTTGGTAATGTTATTTTTATATATATGCTTCACGTTATGAGTGAAAGAAACATTTGACTACATCCTAATGACATTTTCCAGTTTTTGGGACATTATTGAAATGTATTCGTCAGAATTCGGGTTTTTGGGGGTGGAACGTTTAGTGAGCCATTTAGACGAAACAGTAACCCCCAGGTAATATTAGCAAGCGTGGCACATCAATTTTACCTAACCTTTAGAATTAGAAGGTACGTTTGTACCCCATGCGTGATGGAAGAGAACGCAGCTCTGGGACATGAGTAGGTACGTAACGACATTATGGTAATTTATACATCGGATTCGGGCTTTTGGGAACTTAGAAAGACATCTAGCCTTACATTCAGGTAGCAAGCAAGGTACAGCAATTTTACCAAACCTTCACAATACGTAATTTTGTCCCATGGTGAGGGGTAAGAAAACGCATTGCAAAGGTTAGGTAAAATTACGTAATTTTGTCTCTTTCTGCTGGGCACTCTCCAAATCGCCATTTAGCGAATTCTCAAAGAACAAATGAGCTATTTAGATCGCTTCAAATTTTTAAATGTGTGTGTGTGTGTGTGTGTGTGTGGGGGGGAGGGGCTTCGAATCCGTCTCATAAATCAAAGAATAGAATCGTAGATTTCAACGTCGTTTACAAATAGGGTGTATTTCATACGGCGTAAAAAATTCGTTCCAACGCAGAAAAATTCTTCTTGGCAAAAGGCAGGTCGGAATCGTTGGCCTGGATTACTCCAGAATTTCAGGATCAAAATTTCAATTTAATGTCCCAAAAAATGCTAAAAAATAGGTTTTTTCGACAATACGGCATGTAGGATGTCACAGTCGAAGTATTTGTCATCGCTGAGTCGATTGCGACCTCTCCCAGATCTCTAAGTTTCACAAATAAAGAAGAAAAATCGATTTTTAGGCGAAAAATACCCACAATTGATCAAATTTTGACAATGGGGCATGCTGGGTGTCACAGTCAACTACTTTTGTAGCGCTGAGTCGATTGTGACCTCTCCCAGATAAGATTCATGCATTTTTTTATTTTAATTTTATTTATACATGGAATTTTTAATTAGGTATATAACAATTTACATTTGGAGAACCCCATGGAGAGATTTTGGCCGTCAGCCGAAGTGTGTTAATAAAATAGTAGGTATAATGGGCAAAGCAAGTAATGGGGGAATGACTTTTTATACTATGGGGATAAGTTGGACGGAGTCATTCATACACAAACAATAAACAATTTGCACCACAAAGAGAACAATATTTCAACAGGGTGATAATAGATTAGCAACAATCATAACACTTGATTACAATCAGAAACACTAACAATAATAAATTAATTAAGAAGGCAACACAATTTCAATCCCTAGGTTATGATAGACGACTAATTATAATTAAACGTCGGTTAAAATGTTCGGTTTCCTCATTTTCTCTTAAATTGCACATGGAGCTCAAAAGGTTCCGGTTCTCGACCCTTGGCTGTGATTCTAAATTATAAAGTTCGGCTCTACATTTAAAAATAGTTATTATATCATTCAAGTGCTGATCCATGTAACAAACCAGACATATTCTGCTCCCTTGATCGCCAACTGGATTTCCCTTTTAAATCCATTGCTTATCGCTTCCAAAATTGTTAGGACTAAGGATTCAAAACCAATGGGATCCGCTCAATTGATTTAGCCCCCGCGTGTCCCATCACCGATTTCTGCCACACATCCACCCACTCGATTATCTTTGCGATCGCTTGTGTTGCCGATTGCCTAGGGTACCTACCTATCTATTCGATGGCATTTTCAGTACCTTGAATATGTAGTCAGCATGGAGCGTCGTGAGATACAGGTGCTCAACACCCAACTCTGTAAATAACACATAGTTAGATGTATTCTGTGGAATTCTGAAAAGCTTTTAGCATGGAACATGCTTTAGCCATCATATCACCTAACTGGACAAAAACGTAACGAAACCGTGGAACGAAAGTAGTGCGGGATTTTGATATGATTTTCACTTACAACCGACCCGTTTCTAAAGGAAATGTATAGCCGTTAGTTTTCATCCCACGAAAATCGTTCGCCACTCGTTGAAAAGCCCTCAATTTATGCGTAAATTATATACTGCCAAAACTGCTTTAAATACGGACGAAGCTGAGATATACCCCTGATTTGAAAAACTGTAAATAACATTCGCGGTAAAAATCAACATCGATTTTTGACATGGATATGTTTCCTCTGGGGGGTCAACCAAAAATTTTCGTCACGCAAAAGTTGATGTCACAATTTCTAATGATGTTCACGTACAACCCAGCCGTTGCTAGGGGAATGGAACTTCCGCAGTTTTCACAGCACAGACATCGTTCGCCACTCGTTGGAAAGCGCATGATTTATGTGATAAATGTTCACATCCCAAGCTACCAATTTCCTCCTCCTGACGTACCTGGCTGCATTCCTAAACTAAGTTGATTGGGCTATAAACAATTTTCGTTTGACGGAAACTAAATAGCGTCTGTATTGGAGAAATAACTTTAACAGTATTTATATATGCTTTTTGTGCCTCCAAGAATAATAAAATGAATTCTTTATCCTACATTTCGTCGCCTACAGTCCAAAGTTAAAGGATTTGTTTACAACTCTCGAGGACAACCGTTATGAAATCCCCAATCGAAGACATATCCATGTAACATGGTATCTGCTTTGTAAAGCAGATAGTGGAACTCGTTTACTTTCATGGTAACTCTTTACTTTCATGGTTTCTTTTGATTTTCACGTATAAATAAACCGTTGCTGGGGAAATTAAACTTCTTTATTTTTCACCGGACAAAAATCGTTCTCCACTCGTTGGAAAGCTCTCGATTTATCACGCATTTCTTTCGTACTTGTTCTTCTATTCATGTCTTAGTTTTATATTAATTTGGATATAGTAAACAATGCCGCTTGTTTTGTTGTCACTTGGTTGAGAAGTTAATCTTGGTTATAGTAATTGTAGACGTGCACCACAAGAGAAAATTACCTACTTAGGTACTCTGTTCTAATTTCGATTAGTAAAACATTTATGTCGTAGTTTTAAATTTATTTACATTTACGAATTAGCGGGAAGAAAGCATGTTCCATATTTTAGCCGAAGGCTCAAGGCGGAAAGTGACCGGGAGCAGGGTCAAGGGGCGGAGCCCCTTGCGAGGCCCGAAGTGCCGAGTTTCTGGAAAAATCTCTGTAATATCTCCACTAAATCTGTTTTTAAATTACCCCAGGCCTGAGAAGCATACATGAGTGCGGCTATTATAAAAACCATGTACTTGGCTGACAAGGGGATATCACGTGAGAGAATCAGCTTTAGGCATTTATGCTTACCTCACTGCGGAATCCTTTCTGATCAGATGAGAGTTGAGCGATGAATTGGGTGTTACCATCATACTTGGATATTTATAGGATTTAACAACCTCAATCATTTTCCCATCAAGGGAAAATTCCTCTTCTCCTGTTGACTAGCTCTCTCACCGCGGCACCTGAACACCATTATGTTAGACTTATCCAAGTTAATCATCAGTCTCCAAAGCTTTACGTATTCCGACAATCTATCTATCATCTTCTGTAGCTCATTCGGCGAGTAGGCAGACATCATCTGCGAATATCAAAGTGCCAATTCGCACCCCCCCATCAAGAACCCCACCACCAACGTAATCACTAAGATCATTCAAATACTAGGAGAAAAGTTTTGGAGAAATATTACAACCATATTTTATTCCACTTGTGGTTTCAATTTCCTCCGACGTCCTACCATCGGCCTGCACCCGGATGTAGGTTGCTTTGTAGAGCGCCATGATAGCCTTCATTTTAGTAGGCATCCCAGGGCACGAAATTTTTCCACTCATGCAAACACGATCTATCAGATCAAAAGCCGATTAGAAGTCCTCCCAAAAACGTAAATTTTTAAATTATCTGAAAATCTCGACTGAATTATGTTCCTCATTGTAAACAGATTGTAAACATGTATAATTCAATTGTTTTCTGTAATTTTTATTTTATTAGTGCATTTTAGTTTAAGGCCAAGAATGTATTTATCTAATAAGTTAATTTTTTTATGTTACGACTAAGAGAGCCCTTGAGGCTTATGTAACATATGCCAATAAATAAATAAATAAATAAATAAAAATAAATAAATTGTCATGTGTCGAATATCCCGACCGAAAGCCCGCCTGGCACTCATTCAAAATATGGTCCCTGTCCATCCAACTATCCAACCGAGTGCCCAATGAACCGGTATAAGACTAATCATGCAATCTATAAGGAAGATGCCCCTGTAACTATTCGGATCGCCGTGACTGCCTTTTTTAAATAATGGGCATACCAATGATTTTGAGAAATCTTCCGGTAATTCCTCATCTCTATAGAATTCATGAAGTGAAACAGCAGTTGACTTAGAAAACTGTCAGGCGCCTTTTTTAAAACTCAAACGGTATCTTGTCCTGTCCCGGAGATTTATAACCTAACTTCCGCTAAAAAGTTCCCTAATTCGGCCTACGTAAAGTCGCCATCCAGAACCTCATCCGCCAAAGAAGGCAGGGTATAATGGCAACGGAAAGGGTTGGGTGCAGGATTGATTATAAAGAGCAGTAAAATATGTTACCCATTCCTCTATATCTACACCCTGTAATGAGGTTGACCTATAAATCTTAAATTTGCCTACTTGTTTCCAAAATTCTAGACCATTTGCCACTTCACTGAATTTATGGTAGTTTATCCTTTTTGAATAACGTAGATTTTCATATTCTCTTACTAATGAACAATAATCACTGCACCAGATCCGAAGATGTTCCACGATGGAGGCTCAAAAATGTCATTGTACGGGTTCTAAGTTGCATGCAATACGCATCAAACCACGGTTCCCGACCCTTGTTATTTACTGATACATCGCTAGAGATCCCTGGCGAAAACATTTGATTAAACATTGCTTCAAAGCGCTTATCGTATGAAGTTCCATTGTTACTCTGCAAGTATTTTTTTAATTCACCACTGAACGACAGTTCGTCGTACACCGACCATGTAAGAGGGGCGAATGCAGGTATGCTCTCGAAATTACTCCCTGTGTGCCCCAGGAATAACCTTACCGATTGGGTTGGTGATCAGAATGGTATGTGCAACATATTTCAAAGTAGTGTAGAAATTCTATCACCAACAAGGGAACCCGAATGAAATCAATTATACCGAAGCTGCTCAAGAAAAGTAAATTCTCTCTCCCCATCTACCATTTAGTATAATCAGTCCCTGGCTTTCCATTAAGTTCAATAGTTTCCTCCCTCTTCCATTAATTATGGCATCCTTCGATTTCCTCTTAAGTTTGAATTCCTCTATCATATATATCGAGAAAAATCTATTTTTAGGTGAAAAATGCTCACATGACCAGCTTTTCGAGTTAGACTGCGTGTTCTAATATTTTCTTTGCGATCTCGTCACACGGCTATCCCCTCAGCTTTATTCACAACTTTTCTTTGAAAATTCCTTCTATTAGCCATGCTGCATGACTGAGTACTTTTTTCTTTTGGCAAATTCAACAGAATAATTCATATGACCGCAAACGGGTAAGTTCAGTGAATATAGAAAGCTTAAAACCTCTTCTTTAAACTGCAAAGTGGACCCGCTGACTCTATTTTTTATTTATATTTTTTAGAACGTGATCCCATTGGAATTGATCCGTGGGGGTGGGGGTCTACTCAACCATGAGAAAAAAAATAACCCCATGCATATCCGTTTCAGACCATTTTAAGACCGAATCCGTGAAAAAACCATAGCTGTATGTCTGTGAAATTTTAACGAAATCTCGATTGGAAATGAAAAATCGGCGTTAAATAAAAATCACGATTGGGCTGGCGCACACGCTACTACAATGGACGTGCAGTGTATCAAAAGCTTGAAAAACTTCAATACTCTGCCCCTTTGAGAAAAAATGAGCTAGGAATGTCAAATTTGGACGATTTAATACGTACATTCGAACTTTTAGCATTTAGAAGGATTTTTGTGTAATTGTCTTACAGTCAAACTTGATAAACTATGAAAAATTGTAGTTTAATCAACAAAAATGATGTAAGTACTTACCAAGTTAGGAATGAAATTGGATGCAATGTAGAATATGCTTGGCGTTTTTTATTTTATTTTTTATATAGAAGACGGATAAAAAAAAAATTAAAATCTTGGAAATTCGAAGTTTTAGCAATTTGATTACCCCATATCAATTTAAACATAATTGTTCATTAATAGCTACTGCGCTTGCGCCAATGTGTAATCCTTGTAACGACTTTAATTTCCACAGTTTTCATCCGATTTTGATGAAATTTTCAGGGAACGCGCGGGTTAGGTTGTAGATAGTCCCTTATAAGTTTCATGGTCACCAAATCAATTATTCACTCTGCTTATGCGCAAACGAAAATTCCATTATGGTCCTTCTTCACACCCTAGTCGTTCGATTTCGCTTAAATTTGGATGATAGTTGGGAGAAGACGATTTGATTACCCCATATCAATTTCAACATGGTTGTATCATTAATAGCTACTGCGCATGCGCCAATGTGAAATCCTTGTAACGACCTTAATTTTTACAGTTTTCATCCGATTTTGATGAAATCGTCTGTGAACGCGCGGGTTAGGTTGTAGATGGTCTCTACCTACATTGTAGTCGTATTTCATTGTTCACAACTCATCAGTTCATTCTGCGCATGCGCAAATGCAAATTACATCGAGTATCTATCATTTTTTCGTTTCTTAATTGACCAATTATGACGTTTCACGCTACTTCTTGATTTACTCTTTTTCGGCTATGGAATTTTTCAAGATCATTTAAACTTATCAATGATCTATACATTCATGATACGTGAATGTATGAGGAAGCGATGTGCCACACCGAACTTGACAGACGTTTATAAATTGCCCTCTCCACTCATAGCGTCCTTTTCTTCACCTGGCAACTCTATAATCCATAACATGACATACATGCCGAAGTTGTATATGATATGCATGGTCACGCATGGCTTGAGTTTCTCGGAACACTATCATTCAGCAAACTTCGTGCTTCAATTCATTGAAATGCTAGGAGTTGTGAGAAAGACACCTATTTTTTCACGGATTCCAGCGTGGTGTGGATGGCTTCTTACATCACTTTAAAAACGTTTTTTTGCGAATCGAATTGTTAACCATTTTCCATTTTTGTCAAAATTTAAAGGGATTGTTCGTGGTAGCTATTTTCAGTTCCCTTTCGAGTTTGCACTGGCGCTACGTTGGATTCCAGGAAACAACACACTATATAGGTAATAGGCCAAATTCGTTCAAAATTAGAGGTTTATTGAAGAATTGTATCAAGAAGTTGTTTATGAATTTCATCGTGATCGGATTATCTATGTTGACTGAGCCATATGCGAATTAAAATTTGTTGTCAAATATACGTCTAACAAAATATCGTGGACAATTTTAATGGAATTTTCGGGTTACCTACTTACTGCAAAGAGGAGAATCCTAAAAGACGCTTATGGTCCGTCATACTAGTAGATATGGGACAGAAAATTAATGGGTGATATGATTAAGCAGGTGCTTTAAATAATTTCCTCTCATTTTGTCAACATTAGTAGTACGAACTAAATCACTCGCGACGAAGTTATGGAAACCCATCTCAAAACGGAGGTTGAGGTTAGGTCATCATTAGTAACAAACGTAATATAACGTATGTTATTTGTCATCAGTAATAAGGTGCTGTTATTGTTTGTTACTGATGATAATATAACCATCGAAATCAATTTAACATTTTTACTACCTATTTATTTTTCGTGGAAATAGACACGAACTTCCCACTAACCCGAAACCCTCTACGAACTTCCTCCTTCACCAACTTCCGTTTTGATTACGTACTACCTATATTCCCGGATGTTATAGGGAAACTGCCTTTACTGCAACTTAAGTTCGAAGGCTTTTTAAATTGTATTTTATCAGGAAGCATCTCATTTAGTGTAACGAGGTTTGTGAACTAATAACTTTTATTTATCCAAATCTCTGATTTTTGGTTGCTTGAAGATGGCTGCACAGTAAATGTATAGTAGTTAGAGTGGTTATATATATACATATTTTTTTAGGAGTTCCTCCTAGTAAAGCATTGATTTAGTAACCGAAGTGGAATCACAATAAAATGGTATGTTGATTTTACCATTTGCTGTTTAGCTGTAATTTTATGTAGTTATTTCCAAGTTATTGTTACCTACCTTTGAAAGTTTTGATGTTTAGGCGATACCTTCAGGGAGCGGCGAGGCACTGACGTAAAGCCGAGGGTCGAGGTCGGCAGACCGCGGACGGTGGGACATGACTACCACTTCTCAATGCCAATGGCAAAACTGAGATAATCCTGTTAACTGAAGGCTGGGAGGCATAAGGCACGAATGTAGAAGTAGGTCAGTGATAGCTGATAGGAGATGGAGACAACCATATATCGAGGTCACTGGGTCAAATTCTCCCCCCACCAACTTTCTGTACCTTATTAGAGGGGTTGGACGCGAGAGACATCTATCGGCTTTTCCAAGGGAATTCCCCTCTGTGACGTAGGAAGCGTGAAACTTGATCAATATCACTCCATCTCCGCTTCAGTCTCAGTTTGCTCTGCAAATTACTGAGCCATAAAGCTCGTTGTTATCCAGCCCTAATAGCACCATTATGGACAGGGGACCTTCCTATTAATATTCAAACGGAATAATGGGTTATCATTTCGAGAAAATTCATTTATAAGTACACTAGCTGACCCGGTGGACTTTGTCCCGCCTAACATATTATTGGTACAGTCATGGATACAAATAACAATAATTTATTAATTAAAATTTATTATTTAATTGAAGTGAAGAAAACGTTGAATATAAATAATAAAGTACTTGGTACGAATAATGGGTGACTACGGGTATTTGAATTAGTTCTGTTGATGTATTGCCCAGCCTTTCGGAGACATTGAAAGATACGTCGGACACTGTAAGTGACCATCATTTTATTCGTTTCTCGATGTCCAAGAGAGGCTCTCTATCATATTTAAAATTCCTAGGGTGCCTAGGAGAGAATTTAGCTAAGTCAACTGATCTCGTCATTGCATTTGTCCTAGAGAGGCTTCCTATCAAATTTTAAATTCCTAGGATGAATAGGAGACAGTTTAGCTGAGAGCTGACCTGGTTAGAACTCGGCATTGCATTCGACTCTTAATGTCCTAGAAATGCTCCCAGTCAAAAATCACATTCCTAGGGTGAAAAGGAGAAAATTTAGCTCTCTCAGTTGATCAGAAAAGAGCCCATTATTTTATTCGTTTCTCGATGTCCCATAGAGGCTCACTATCAAATTTCAAATTCTCAGGGTGGATAACAGCGAATTTAGCAAAGTCAGCTGATCTGGTTGGAACCCGTCATTGCATTAGTCGTAAACTGTCCTGGAGGGGCTCCCTCTCAAATTTTACATTCTTAGGGTGAAAAGGTGAGAATTTAGCTCGCTCAGCTGATCACGAAAGAGCCCAAAAATTTATTCCTCTCTTGATGTCCCAGAGGGTCACCCTACCAAATGTTTACTCCCTTGGGTGATCAGGACAGAAAATTTAACTCTCTCTTTTTATTTTTTAAGTTGAAGTACCGCAGAGGCTACATGCCAAATTCCAGCTTCATAGAGTTGATAGCACAGGAATTAGCTTTAGGAGCTACTCAGCTGATGGGCCGTAGGCATCGCCGTTAGCTACTTAAGTCCTAATTCTCCTACCTACCTTTCAAACTGCCTTCATTTTCTGTCTGCGAAATATATCATAGATCACTTTAATTTGATGGAACCGAACATATTGTAGCGAATCAAGGGACTGAGCTTAAATAAAACTGAACCAACTACAATATAAATTTATAATAATTCTGACCAGACTCAGTTGGAGATGGGGGGATTCGAAATGAAGGAATTCAAAGCCAAATCTTCGAGATATTTAAACACTTTAATGCCGAAAGAACGTAAGGATGAATAATTAATATCTATGTATATTATGAGGAATAATTAATATTTAGGTATATAATGATGAATAATTCTCTACACTTAGAAAATCGTAGAATAAAATTGGTATTTATGAAGAAATAGTTCAAAATAATTCGCTTAAACGTTCGTTTAACGAACCCTCGTTCAATATTGAAGAAAAATATAAAAATCTCCGGTTCAGTAAATTAATCAAAGTTCTTATAATCTGGTTACCTACGTATATATTCTCTTATTAATATTCAGGTTTATTAATTTCCTTAAAACCTTAATATTATTTAAGAAAAAAAAATTAAGAATTTCCCTGAGTGGCCACCCTCACACTTCATTAGAAAATAATGTAATCTATACCTAATTAAATCGATGGTGACGACACCACGTAAAGGAATCGGCCGTTTAAAACGAAATTTAGTTAAGGAAGATCGAGGTTCTCGGCAATTTACAATATATGGACCAAAATCTATTAGGTCGGAACATAAAAGTTGGAATTTCGGCACCTGAATATCTTCCGATGTGAGCGCTGCGAAGGAATCCAAATTTCCACCCAAAACTTGCTGCCTCCAAGTGGTGCACTTCGGTAGGCTGTAAACAGATAAAGGGGAGACAAATTTTAGGGTTTAATTTGTACACCCTTTCCGTTAAGACCTCTTGGAGTCATTGTGGGACATAAGTAGGTATGAATTTGAAATTCCAAAAGATTTTCGAAGTAAAATCAATACCTTTGCAATGGGATTTGAGGTGTCTGGATTTCGTGAAAGATGGACCAGTTTCCTCAGTAGACGGAGTCGCCTGAAGATGTCGTCACAGCAGAGAAATGATGATCCTGATGCTGCCGACGAATTAGCGAGTCAAGATGAACTGTAGGAGAAACGAAAATGGGAGAATTCCCATGAATATCGGAGAATATGAAGGATTTACCTCCACCACCTCGACCATGAGTATACTTCAGTTATAATAATCAGCAAGTATTCCATACCTCAGAAACGTTGAATTAGAAGCTTTGCTTTCCAGGGCGATCCTCCAGAAGTAGTACTATTCAGCTACTATAAGAGATGAGGCAAGATAAGCTCCACGTGGAAATTGCAAAATGCAGCATAGATGGCTGCTCCAACAATCCGCACAACAGGGCGACAGGAAACGAACTGACGAGAGGTGAGGAGCTGATTTCCGAAGTATCAAGAAGCGAGGGGTGAAGGGCATCTCTGCCGGGTTAGCGATTCATCGTGCTCGCCAACACAAGGGGATTAGATAGGCGCGAATACGGCACTCGGATGATAGCGGCGCTTCGGGGTCAGGGTCGTATATTTGAAATCAGAAGGGTTACAATATGATTGACCTTGGAAACCATAAACAATGTTCCTAAGGAAGACCGGGTTCTCGATGAAGCAGGAAGTTTAGACGATTTTACTATATCCTATGTTCTATTCCGAAACTTGCACGTAAATTTGCGCCCTCCCTCATGAAAATCGGTTCAGCCGTTCTTGAGCTGTAAACAGCGTAACAACGCGACTTTCTTTTATATATACACATATATATATATATATATATATATATATATATATATATATAGATTGAGATAATAATAAAAATGGCACATAGAAGGTAGGTACCTACAACAGGCACAAAGACTACTACATATAGCGCTCCAAACAGTAGGTACCTAACAACCGCGTAACGAACTTTAGAAAGGTTGACATCGAAATGATATTCATTCATGAAGGGCCACTAGAACACCGTCTTACATTTGAGGTACCTTCGAAAAATCTATCAAAAGGCAAAGTTTTAACGATGTTTGAAAAAGTTTAACTAACCTTAAATTTAATACTTGTTTGCTAGGTACCGCTCAGTTGCTAGGGAAGTGTAACTTCGTTAGTTTTCATCTCAAGAAAATCATTCACCAGTCGTTGGAAAGCTCTCAATTTACCTCAAAACATCACACTATAAATCCCCCCCCCCCCCCACCTCCCCTTACTTTTCGACATAGACATGTTTACTGCTGGCCAACAAATCGGGCCAAGGGATAAGAAATCGAGGTTATGAGAAATTAACGTTTGCACATGCGCAAAGACTACTATTAATTCAACGGTAATAAAATTTATACGGGACCGTCTAGGAGCCAAACCGCACAAACCCTGAAAATTTCAAGAAAATCGGTTTATCAGTCTCGGAGTTTGTCGGTGTCGATCTATTTTCGTTTTGAGTTTGCACAATAGTTATTATTCTATCAATTGCGATGTAATTCATTGAGGATTTTTCTGGGACAGATGATGAGGAATTGACGTTATAAAAAATGAACGTTTGCGCATGCGCACAGACGGCTATTCGTACGACGCAATGATAATTATAGGAGGCCGTCTAGAAGGCAACCCGTATAGGTATTTCCTAAAAGTCATCAAAATCGGTCGACAGGACTCAGTTTTCCTTCTGACATCAATATTAGTTTCGCGCATGCGCAATACGATTTATTGGGCATCTTTCAGGACCATGTACTCAACGATCCCCCGAGCTTGAACGAAATCACACCAATAGATTATGTGAAATCGACGTTATAAGATTTTCGCGTTTGCGAATGCGTACAGGCTACTGTAGATCTGATGCCAAAAAATGAAAATTTCATTTAAATTGGGCTAAAACTTGGTATAGTTTTGGGCGTAACAAGGGTTAACTACAGACAGGCAGACAGACGCGGAACCAACACAACCTTCGGTAGTGAGAAAGCAAAAATGGTAATTAATACACTGAGTATCAACGTGATCTCAGTATCTATCTGATCGAATCATGAAATAACAGGAACTGCAAGGATAACTTCAAAAACTAGTGACTCTCTTATGGTGCAAAATTTCTTTGTCGTAACACAAAGAGACACCAAACTTTGAGATATTGCGCTGAAACGCGCTTTTTACTGTGTTCTCTACTACCAATCTATGCTAGCAATGATCTTCATCTATTCACACGCATGGAGCTGGTAAACCTGCAGATGGCAGCTGAATTAAGTGATTTCCCTATAACGATAAAGTGGTCAAAAACATGCAAGCGTAAAAACTATAACAATAAAAAGTTGTTGTCAAAAATTGCTAAGATAATGTAAATCCTTCACCAATAAAGAATAGATCTCTCTAAGCTCATTTGAGTAAGGCACCTTTTCAAATCAACCCAGCTGCCGAAGAAGGCTCAATTTTTCAAAAGAAAGAAATCAGCATTGCGGAGTTGAGTTGCGGAAGAAGGACGGGTGACTTCTGGTTTCACATTGTGCGGGGGCGGGTTTTTGCACAATTCTGTCCTGTTTAGATGTACATTAACAAATTTTAGCAACGAATTAAAGAACAAAATTCTGGAAACGTGATGGGGCAGTATTTTGAAGCCTTATGTTTTATGACAATGCCACTACAACCATACGTCTTTCAATAAACAGGTCTGCAAATGAAATAAATTATTAGCACAGGGATAACTGATTCCCCCTACAAATAGCACAAAGCAGTACCTTGACTTGCTTCTGGCCATTTTTTTCTTACACACACACACACACACACACACACACACATATATATATATACATATATATATGGGTGTGTGTGTGTTAGGAGAAAAAATATATATATATCGCTAAGATACATTTCACGTTTGATACGATCGACGGTATTTTTAATCTCACAAGAAGCTTCAATAGTCCTTCAGAAAGGCTCAAACTTGGACACAAGAAGTTCATGATCATTCGATAAAATCTTGTTGAGACTTTCATGTTAGCATTCGTTGAATTGGATGATTCAGCAAACTTCTGTGTTTTGTGCCCAGAATCCCCTCTCAGATTTTTGTAATTAAATCTGGATGAGTCAACGATGGGAAAGCTCGTCTCTGTTAAATTGATTCATATCTAGAATTTTAATACTTCCTAAGAAGCTGATATTCGAATGGGACGTTCGTGAGGCTGAAGTGTTAAAAATTAGGAGAAAAATATTACACATCACATAGGTTGGTATTGAACTTGCAACTTGTGTGAACTTGTATGTTTTACTTGTGAACTGGATTTAATAATTAAAATCTGTTTATTTGAGACTACAGGGTGATACTCCATTAGCATGTAAGTATAAATAATTATTACACTGTATTCTAGACATAAAACAAGTCTCGTAAATAAATTGCAATCTATGCTTAACAAAACCTTCCAACTTAGGTAATAGACACATTATAATCACAATAGAAAACAACTGTAAAGAAAACGTACGTAGGAAACAGTTAACTAGATCGCTTTCATTGTCAGAAAAATGTTAGTATGAACGTAAAGCCATGTTAATAAGCCAAAAATAAGCTCTTGAAGTAATCTTTATGTCTTATGTACGTTCAGTTATGTACATAAAAATTGCCATTCCTCGTTTTACAATTTAGCGCTTTTTGAAGTGATTTCTTCGGGGGTTTTTTTTTTTCAGTATATTTTGAGAGTTAATGAAGCATAAAAAAATATAAACAACAGTTTTCGAACCACTCAAACACTTTCCTCACCAGCCAACACCCCACTATTGAACTTACCAACCCTCTACCACCACCTCACCCCCAGATATATTTAACCTATGTACCGTTCCTCGACTCGCAAATGAGGAAAGATGGCACCTTGACACTGTATCACTAATACCCCGAGACATTAGCGTATTTACACTATTCAAGATATTTATTCGTTACATACTTGCACTCTTTACCTATAAAAAGTTCTAAGTAACCACACGTATTTCTTCTGAGTTGGGATATAAAAATATAAGACAGCTGAAAAGGCTGATTATTCGGTCGCAGAGCCATTTTCCTCACTTTACTCTCGTTACAATCAGTCGATAACGAGTGACTTGATGGAGCCATGCATGCCAAAATATGGATTGCTGATATCCCCGTCCAGTTTGGGTCTCTTTCCTTCATCCACTTCCTGCTGAATGATGTGTGCCAATTCACGTTGAGTTTGTTTAAGAGCCTCCCACCACTCATCTGTTGAAAATAAATTCATGTTAAGATCTACCGAATACTCTGATAAAATATACTTCTACAGGTATTACATCTGATGTACACCCAGTACAGCATGGTGTTTGTGTTCTTTCAGTGAATTTTCGAAGAAAATGAAAACATAAATAATGAAACATAAAATTTTCCAAATATAATGCTGAAGGATTAATTTCGGAACCAGAAATTTGGGTCTTTCTTGATGTAGAATGAATGATTATCGACCCAAACGCAGCAATCTGTCGTGAAATTATCAGGATTGGGGCTAAACAAATTATTCCTCCTCTTTCGCCAAGCTTTCGATAAATTTATTATCTTCTTCAGGGCTCAGAGGTGAACTACAGTGTGAATATCACACCACTCAGCGACCAACTCAGTAAATTATACATCAAAGGTTGCAAACAGGTACAACTCAATGAAGAAACTAAAAACAGTCTATTGCAAATTTAAAAAGAAGAAGAAAATAACATCAGGCAGTCACAAAATTTTACTAGTAATTTGATTTTCTTGAACAGCATCAAAAGCAACAAGGCAACAACATTCATTAGAACAACACTCAAGTTTCTTGATGTAATCTGAATGTTTTTCATATTGGGTATTTTATATGTACGTTAACATAGGGAACCTACCTTCTTATAATTAATTTAACTTTAAAACCAATTTATTGTCTTCCCTTGAAA